>JAJKFI010000101.1:444337-484093 GCA_029204185.1 Lerista edwardsae | reverse complement strand
ATGCATTGTGGCTGCATTGGCACTGGAAAGTTGGATAGGATTGGGCCCCGAGACATCTAGATCTTTTTTTTTACCCATGCTGCTGCCAAGCCCACTATTCTCCATCCTATACTTGTGCTTCTGGTTTTTGGGGGCTCATGTTTAAGTGATCACCAAATCTAATGAAAATGTTCCTTTAAAAAAATACTTTTGTTTCCCAAAAATAGTAAATGTTTACCAAATTTTAGACCACCTAATAATCCTGAAGTGATAACCACATATTGAGTTCTCGACATTTTCGTAAAGTATTTAACCGTTAAATACTCCCCAAAACATTAATTTTTCATAACATGACCTTAACCCTAACCCCGCGTTTGGGGTGTATAATTCTGCTAGCTAAATAATAGTCTTGTCGTGTAAATGTCATGCTATACATTTGGTGAACATTTACTAAATTTGGTGACCATTTACTAAATTCGGTATAACCATGGTTTGTTTTTGGACCACAGTGCTAGGGGCTCAGAGTTTAATTTGGTAAGCATTTAATTTGTCCCCTTTTTTTGTTCCTACATGGAGTACCTTACATTCATTTGCACAGAACTTTGTCTTGCTATGGGCCAATTGGTGGTGGCTGTCAAAATCATTATGAATCCTAATTCCCCCCCCCTTTGTGCCAGCGTTTGACAACCCCACCATCTAGATTATTCATAACAATGTTCAACAGCTCAGCTCAGGGCCTGGCAGCTATCCACCTGATAGGTAAAGGTAAAGGTTTCCCCACGACCGAATGGTCTAGTCGTGACCGACTGTAGGGGGTGGTGCTCATCTCTGTTTCAAAGCCTGTAGAGCTGGCATTTTTGTCCAATCATGTGGCCAGCATGACTCTACACCATAGCGCACGGATCGCCGTTCCCTTCCCACCAAAGTGGTCCCTATTTATCTACTTGCATTTAGGTGCTTTCGAACTGCTAGGTTGGCAGGAGCTGGGACAAGCAACGGGAGCTCACTCCTGATACCTTCCTCTATATTGAATGGTTTTCCAACCAGCTCTAAACCCACCCAACAGTAGTACTAGTCCAGTGGTTCTCAAACTTTTTAGCACTGGGACCCACTTTTAACAATGACGATCTGTCCAGGACCCACCGGCAGCGATATCATGGCCAGAAGTACTGTCATTGGTACACCAGAGTCTGCTGCTTTCCTGAGAATGCAGCAATCAGTTGGGTTATTTCTCAGCCATTTTCCAATAGCAAAGTGAATCAGAAAGAAAAAAGCCTATTTACAACTTTGACACCAACAAAACAACCACACAACTCTCTCCCTTTCCAGTGTCCCATCTTCTCAGTATGGCTGCCCTAAGTGCTTTGTGACCCACCTGAAGTTGGCTTGAGACTCACTGGTGGGTTCCGACCCACAGTTTGGGAACCACTGATCTAGTCCGTATTTTACCCTTTTATGCACAAGGATATCTTGGGAGATTTTGTCAAAATGCTTTGTTGAAATCTAGGCACACTATATCCACAGCGTTCTCAAGGTCTACTATTCACTCATTTTATCAAAGGAGGAGATAAGAGTTATCTGGCACGATTTGTTGACAAGCCCATATTGGCTCCTAGAGATCAGCCCATTATTTTCTAAGTGATCACTGGCATTCCATTTAATAATCTGTTCCAGGATTTGATATCAGGCTGACATGAGTGTCAGTGAAATGCTTTCTCTGCAGGACGAACAGAATGTTCACAATGGCTACAGGCCTAAGTAACCTTGACTAATGAGATTGTGTTCTATCCAACAGCCCAATCCTATCCTGTGCTGTAACTGGCAGGCCAGCCGGTTTATGCTGTATCCAGCGCAGGGTTGGAAGTGGCTGCAGTGCAACCAGGAGTAAGAGGACTCATGTCCCCTTACCCCGAGTAATTCCCAGCCACTGCAAGGGGGCTGCTCAGATCAGCACCCATAATTTCTGCTCCAGTGCATCAGATCTATGCCAGTGTAACACCAGGCTGCTTAGGGGAAGGCTAGGATACAGTCTAAGTGCTGGAGGACACCCCACACCTTCCTGGGTCTGCTCCACCCACTGGCCCTCCTTTCCCTTGCCCCAATCTGTCCTCCCCCCACCCTCCACTGGTGCAGAAGTACCTTCCTGGGAGGGCGGGAAGGCAGGGACTGATTCAGGTCACCGTCCTAACCAAGGGTAAGGACAATGCAGCTCCAAGATAAGGGAACAAACATTCCCTTACCTTGAGGCATCCTCCATGGCTACTACTCCACTGCAGGATGCAGCACATGCCCCATTGGCACAGCTATGTCAGTGCTGGAAAGTTGGTTAGGATTGCACCCTCAGCCTTCGTGTGCATCCTTAAGCCAGCCCAGCCAACCCCTGAGGAGGCGCAAATGTGCCTAATGGCACTTTTGTGATACTTCTGGGCTCAGGCGTGTATCTTACCTGTGGCCTCCCATGGCGCGAGCCATGGGGCGCCAGGCAGCGGTGGGGCGCCATTGCACACGGAACCGCATGGTTTTTGGCCCTCCCGCCTGCCCACGCTTCCCTTAGCTCGGAAATGGAGCTTTTCCGGGCTAAGGGAGGCATGTCTGAGTGACACGCGGGGGCGGGGTGACATGGGGGGGCGCAGCTTCAGCGCCAGCCATGGGGTGCGCTCGGGCCTCCGTGTGCGCCTGTCTGGGCTAGTACAAGAGACTAGTGCTGGCCTAAAGAGCACTGGATTGCGCTCTTATAAAACCACATGAGTCCATACCATGAACCTATGGAGAGTTTCTTTCTTTGTTGCTTTCACAATTTATTTCGTGTGCTTTTAGCTGCACAGAGGCAAACAACAAACATTGAGAGCTTTGTTCTAGTTAGCCCTCGTTTCCCTTTGGGAAAAGTTTCTCCTGCTATATTGCTGCTTATTGTACAGCAGTTAAAAGACACAAATGTCCAGCAAAAGGAGACGTCTGCAGCTTCAGAGTATTTATCATGCCTTTTTTTTTTTTTGCAAGGAGGGTTCCTTTCTCATCGACCACCATAAAATACATGTATTTTATTTTAACAAAAACATTGCAAATACATTAGACACTGAAAGATCAGCCCAGACACTTCCCAGGCTTAACTGGCTGGATCATGACTTGATTAAACAATACTAAACAAAAGAAAATGATACCATAGCTGAGGGGGGAGTGCTAATAATCAGGATACCAGAAGGTTCAGTAGCTGCCTGGAAAATTGGGGGAGAGAGCTGTAGAGCTCTTAGATGCTCTTCACACACACCCCTCCAGTAAGAGTCAGCTCCAGTTTCTCAAATACTGGTATTATTAATAGACACGGAAATCCTATCTACATTTACCTGAGAGTAAGCCCCATTGGCTAAAATTAGACCTACAGCTGAGCAGATGTGCATAGGATTGGGCCCTAAGTAAACTAGCAGAGACTCTTGAAATGTGTACATTTTTCTGGACCATGTAAGTACAAAATTAACTTGGGTAAACCTGACCAGTTTGTGGCCTTCATAGCTACCGTTTTCCAAGATAGCTAAAAAGTCACCAGAAATGAGCTTTTGACATGCTCTCAGAGTCCAATTTTATGCGAGTCTACTCAGAAGTAAGTCCCATTATAGTAAATGGCAAGGCAAGTGCCAATCCCAGGCAAGTGTGGATAGGATTGCAGCCTAATTCACAGATTGCAACTGTACTATATACTGTATTTAAAAAAAACAAAAACACAGGGATTTAAACTAGGTCCTGAACTAGCCAGGGCCTGCTGGAAACAACAGTATTTCATGAAGTTTTTTTTAAAATTATTTTTATTGCATGGAAATACCAGGGCTACATATCTGTCTGCAGTTTCTTTTCATTTCTGGCAGATTCAAGACTTAGCTTGAGTTAAAGATACTTGGAAGAAATAAACTAGGCCAGCCAAGCAGGTTATGGCGCAAAAGCAACTCCAGAAAGAAGAACAAAGAGCTGGACTCACAAAACGCAAATACCCAGTCCTTCTCTTCCTGCTCTCCTCTACGCTAAATACACGCGCGCACTAGCGTTGTGTTTTCGGAAGGACTCGTGCTTAGCCATAAGGCGGCAGCCAAAACAATCATGACTGAGGCGCGGGGTATTAAGATCAAGAAAGCTGGAGTTCGCACGGCGCGCGCGTGCGCCCCTACCCCACTCGCGCAAACCGGCTCGCGCTGCCCGGGGTAACTGGTAGGCAGGTGCTCCCGGCTTCACCCCGATCGCGGGCGCGCGCCGACTGTCGCCGCCGCTGCCGCCACAACTACACCCCAGCTGTAACCAGAGCTCAGCTATTGCAATTCCCAAACCGCACCCTCGGTGCGCTGCCAGGCGAGGGGCGGCGCGGCTCGAGGCTTTACCTGGGAGTCACGTGGCCGCTTCCCGGCGAGGGGATGGGCTTTGGGTTGGCAGCGCCCGCCGGAGGGAGGGAGGGAGGGAGGGAGGGAGGGAAGGCCAGGTGGGTCCACCTTCCTCTTTCTTCCTCCCTTCCCCAGAGCGGACGCCCAGCGCGAGCCTTGCCCGACTGACTTTCCTTTTCCCCCCATTCACCTCTCGCTCTCCCTCTGCTGGGAGGGAGACACCTGGTGTGCGCCGAGTGGAAAGGAAAAAAAAAAAGACCGCAAAGTTGAGGAACTTGTTCGTCCACTCCTGGCTCTGTGAACCAGTTTGAGGAGGAAAAGAAAGAGAGACGGAGAGAGCGGCAGGCAGAACCCTGAGAGAAGGGAAGCATGAGAGCTGAGGACAGCGGCAGCTTGTCTGGGAATCTGGCTTGAGACTGAGAGGGTAAGTGAGGGGGCAGGACCTGGCGGGCTGGGCGAGGGGACCAGGGAAGCACCGCAGAAGGGCGGGGGTGATCTGGAACAAAGTCCTTGGCCAGGGGAACAGGGCTTTGTTCTCACCTGTGCCTGGCACAAGAGCACCACAGCCAGAGCATTCGACTTCAGGCGCTGAGCGTAGGGGACGTCTGCGCCAAGCGATGGATCTGTACCATTTTTGAAGCGAGTACCGTTTTTGGACTCTTGGGTCCCCGCACTGTTTTGCGAACCAAGCCACAGCCCTCTGTTTTCTACAGATGCAGACTACATGTGTACAACTTGATCCAGCTGTGGAGAACTGACAGCCTATGTGCCCCCCCCCCCCAATCCTATATGTATATAACTTGATCCAGGTATGGAGAACTGACAGCCTATGTGTGCCCCCCCCATCCTGTATTATGGTTGGATTTACTACTTTCTCTAGCATTGTCATGAACCTCGTTGGTTTCCCATAGGGATGCCACCCTTCAGGATTGGCCTGGAGTTTTGAATCAGAGTGAACCTCCAAATGATAACTTGAGGCAGTCCTGGAAATTTAAATGAATTAAATTAACTCCAAGAATTAGCATCATGTTAGGGGAAAAAAGTCATGTTGGGGAATAGCGTCAATCAGAGTTGGAAACCCTGTTCCCCAAGGCTGTAACAGTAAAAGTCCTGCAGCCAGATCTTACAGAAATTTCGGTTACAGCCTTACAACTTTTGTCTGCTTACGCTTTCTTTTTAGGTTGCAGTAGTGCTTGTGGATGCTGGCTGACCATTCCTTACTGGACAGGTGTTGGCCTGGAATTGACATTGATGCCAGCTGATGTTATATCAATGAGAGCTAGTGGTTAGGCACTTGGGAATCTATCTGTGTCTTTGAGTGAGATACACATTGGACTACAGGGTAGCCCTGCACACAGAGCCAGCTTGGGAGGTATGGGAGACAGATCACTGAATCGGAGAGCAAAATAGAGACCGTGCTGTTATTTGAATGCTGGCCAGCCAGCATTTCCATTTGACTCAGTTGGGCTGCTGCTCCAGTGACTACACTGGCTGCCAATTTGTTTTTGGCTTGAATTCAAAGTGTTAGTTTTGACTTTTAAAGCCCCTTATGTTTTGGGTCCAGGATATTTGAGGGACCACCTTCTTCCATTTAATCCTACGCATCCTCTTAGTGTGTGTGTGTGTGTGTGTGTGTCCTTTTGACTGTGCCAACACCAGGTGAGGTGAGGGGGATGGCAGCTTTCTCAGTGGTGGCCCCTTGCTAATGGAACTCCCCTCTCCTTGAACGGCTCCCTCTCTGGAGATCTTTCGGCGGGGCCTCTAGAACTTTCTTTTTCAAAAGGCATTTGTATGAATGTTGGCTGGCCTTTTTTTGGTTTTTTAATGTTGGTGATCCTGGGTTTTGTGTTATTTTTAATGATGATTTTTTAAAAAAAAATGTTTTTAAAATATTGTTTTATTTTTTGTATTTATTTTTCTCTCTGGAGAAAAAGGCGGAGTAGAAATCTTAAATAAATAAATAAATAAAAATATTGTTGTTGTTCAGTCGCTAAGTCATGTCCGACTCTTCGTGACCCCATGGACCACAGCACGCCAGGCCTCCCTGTCTTCCACTAGGTTCCTGAGTTCACCCAATTTCATGTTCATTGCTTCAGTGACACTATCTAACCATCTCAACCTCTGCCACCCCCTTCTCCTTTTGCCTTCAATCTTTCCCAGCATGAGGGTCTTTTCTAAAGAGTCCTCTCTTCTCAAAATAAAAATATTGGCTGAAGGTAAATTGCCTTGCCGTGCAGATTCTCTGGGAATGCGATGTGGGGTGACAAATCACTGCCTTGAAGGAATGCCTCTGCTGGTATATTTGTAGAAAAAGCAAATATCCATATTTAAATATCCATATTTATCCATATTTGTGGATAAGATATTGCCAGTCACTAATGTTCTTCACATTAAGGCAGAGTGCCGAAGAATTGATGCTTTTGAATTATGGTGTTGGAGAAGACTCTTGAGAGTCCCCTGGACTGCAAGGAGGTCCAATCGGTCAATCCTCCAGGAAGTCAAGCCTGATTGCTCCCTGGAAGGACAAATCCTGAAGCTGAAGCTCCAATACTTTGGCCACCTCATGAGAAGAGAGGCCTCTTTAGAAAAGACCCTCATGCTGGGAAAGATCAAAGGCGGAGAAGGGGGTGGTAGAGGATGAGATGGTTAGAGAGTGTCACCGAAGCGATGAACATGAAATTGGGCGAACTCTGGAAGCTAGTGGAGGACAGGGAGGCCTGGCGTGCTGTGGTCCATGGGGTCGCGAAGAGTCGGATACGACTTAGCGACTGAACAACAACAATGTTCTTCACACATAGGAAAACAAGCGCTGTAGCTATAAGTTCTCACTGCTTGGGGAACTATATTATATTGCCCTCTTCCTCCACAGAGTTTCATTCTTTTTTCTAATCTAACACTTTGAAATGTTCTCTTCAGATTTGCCCTTCCCAGTTACCTTGACTGGGAGATGCTTCCCTATTTTTCTCCTCTTTCTTCTTCATGGAGAAATATGTTCCTTTTCCATTCTAGGGCTAACTGCTGTTCATTTTCTAATAACACAATGCATGCCCATTTCTCTCCTTGGCCTGTAGGACATCTATAAGAGTTTCTCCCACTTGAACCTGCCCATTCTTTGAGAGTGTCTTTTGAAGCCCTGCTCAGAGCGCCATTGCATTTGGAGGCTAGAATGGTGGCGATCAGGAAAAAGGACTTTTTGTAGTGGCAACTTGCCTTTGAAATGCCCACCTTAAGAATGTCTGCTTGGAATCAGTGCTGCTGTCATTTAAACCAGGTGTGAATTATTTCATTTTCCTAAGCATTTGTTCACTGGCATCATGGGCACTATTTATGTTGCTGCTAATTCTTGGTTTGTTCAGTGTTGCTAGTAATTTGATTTTTCTTTTGGATTGATTTGCTTTAGATTATCTGTTGTTAACCACATTGAGCATAATTTATGGAAAGTCATAAATTATGTCCTAATTGCACAGAACTGAGAACATTGCTAGCTAGGTATTATAATACTTTGGCATTTGTGAAAGAGGAATGTAAATGGGACAGCCTGATCTTTTGCATTCATACTATCAAGTAACTGTCAGGATTCAATCCTATGCACACTTTCCTGGATTAAGCCCCATTGGGCACAATAGAATCTAATTTGCGTTGACATGCATAGGATTGATCTGTCACTGTGTTAGATGGAGCTTAGTCCAAAGTAACTAAGGCAGTGGTTCCCAGCCTGAGAGTCGAGACCTCCAAGGGGGTGGCAAGCTGTCGTAAAAAGCTGAGCACCACAATCTTGTAAGCTTCATTTTGGTTAGGGAAGAGGCTTCCCCATTAAACTGCCACTTTCTTAATGCTTATGGCTGCGAGGGAAATTAGCCTTGCCATCGGCTCACCTTGGTGTGTGTGAACGTGAGTGATGAAGTTTCTCATGAGTCTCCTTCTGACCGGGCATGTCACACCTTCCATGTGCATGCCCAGGTGAGGCTCAGCACATGGGGAAGAGGAATGTAAATACTCTGCAGATTATGTAAAATGTGACTTTACCATCTTAATCAGCAATGGCATAGAGAAGCCACAATGTGTTTCTGCGCAATGTTGTTCTCAGTGCTGAATCAATCACTAAACTCAAAACTCAAACAACACTTGGTTAAAAAACATTCAGAACATTCTTTAAAAAGATGTGCAGGTTTTTTTTTTACTCTCGGAGTATGGTTTATTAAAAACAATGACATCCCTTACTGTCTAATGACATAATTTCCAGCTCTAAGTCTCGTGGTCCCAACAGGTTGATGTACCTAAAAGGGGGTCCCCGATACAAAAAGGGTTGAGAACAACTGAACTAAGGGCCCAATCCTATCCAACTTTCTGGTGCTGATGCATCTGTAATGCAGTCCCAAGGTAAGGGAATAAACATTCCCTTATCTTGAGGAGGCCTCAATTATTGTCCACCACCACCATAGGATGCCAAGCACCCCCCATTGGCACAGCTGCATCAGCACTGGAAAGTTGGATAGGATTGGCTCTAAGCATGCCTAAAACTTTTAGGTATACTTTTTATTGGCTAAAACTTTTGTGCTATCAATATTTGGATGACAGGGTTTTTGTTGTACATAATGCTTGCTATTATAGGATGATTGATTTAAATACAGGTGTTTCTGTTAGGCTGTGAAGCTGTAATAGGCTTAAAGAAACCAGACTTAAGAATTTTGTAGCTTGGGAAATACTGAGAGAAGAGCAGCTAGTTAAGGCAACACAGCACAGCTGTATGCTGTAAGTAGTGCTGCAAGGCACACTCACCTGAAGTGAGTTACCACTGTGATGGATATAAGCAGCATCCAGAAGCTTCTCTCCAGACAGGGTGTTTCTAGTATCTCTCTGTGTGAGTACACTCACCTGAAGTGAGTTACCACTGTGATGGATATAAGCAGCATCCAGAAGCTTCTCTCCAGACAGTGTGTTTCTAGCTAGTGTGTCTCTAGTATCTCTCTCTCTGTGAGAGTCAGTGTATCTGCTAGGCAGTATCTGCTGTGTTCTGTGACCGGTGTGTTACAGTATATATGGACTTGGAATATGTATTAAGAAGTCCTGTGGAATTACTTGTTACTGCCTGAAACATCTGATTGCCTACTGTGTTTGGACCTGGATTATATTGCTTGACAACTCAACCTAATCCCTTGGAACCTAATCTAATACAAGTCTTAACTAAGGTACCATGCCTTTTTTTTTTTGCCTTATTTGCTTGGATTTATGTGGTTGCTGATGTTCATGGGCACTTGCTTCACTCTGCTGGCTTCCTGACTTTCATTAAGTTTGGTTAGCCATAATAGTTTCAAGTATAGAAGATAAAACAGTGGTCCCCAAACTGTGGGTTGGGACCTAAAAGTGGGTCAGGAGCCAATTTCAGGTGGGTCTCAAAGCACCTAGGGAAGCCATATGCAAGCATCTTGTTGTCTCATGCCTCCCTGGGGCACCTGGTGGGCCGCTGTGAGTGACAGGAAGCTGGACTAGATGGGCCTTTGGCCTGATTCAGCAGGGCTCTTCTTGTGTTCTTATGTTCATATTGAAATGATGGGATGCTGGAAACGGGAGGGCTGTGTGGTTGTTTTGCATGTGTCAAGGTTGTAAGTAGGCTTTTTTTCCTTTCTGATTCACTTTGCTTTTGGAAAATGGCTGAGAAACTTATTGCTGCATTGTCAGGAAAGGCTCTGGCATCACAATGACGACACTTCCAGCCGTGGCATCACTTCCAGTGGGTCCCAGACAGATTGTCATTTTAAAAATGATCGTGCTAAAAAGTTTGAGATCCACTGAGATAAAAGGATGTTGCTGGGGTCAAAACATATGGAATACCTGTAGCTGATTCACTGTTTGATTCACTGGAGCAAAAATTCAAGCAGGTCACAACTAGAGTCCAGGAGTCTGGTCAGTCTGGAGATTCCACTCTTAGCTCACAACTCAGAGAGCGTTCTTCAACAAACATGTGTGCTATTTACCCAGAGCTTTAGATCTTTCCATGGTCGGCAGGGTATGTAAATACAAAGCAAGCTCCAGAAGTGAAATCAGGTTATTTTCCACTAAACAACATCAGCGTGGTTTGGGTGACAGAGGAGAAATGTGGCTTCCCTTCACACACATTACCCAACTGTGTGGCGACTATTGACCTGTCTCTTGGGTAACAAACTGCTTGTAAAGATGACCTGAATGTTTTGAGAATGTTTGAGAATGTTTTTGGACTTCTTAGTCAAACATGAAGCACTGGTGTTTCGACTTAGTTTCTATTGCTGAAACTGAGAGGATAAGGAAGCTTTTGGAATAAACTGTCCCTCTAAATCTATTTATTTATTTATTTGCATTTACTACTTAAGATTGCAGATGAAGTAAATCATGAGATATCAGCCTGAGATACAAGTAGAAAATAACATGGCACCTTTACAGTCTAGTAAATAGCAATGTAATATTCCTGTAACATTACAGGCTTAATTTAACTTAGCAGAGTTAGGAAGATTTTGTTATAGTCAGTTGCTGCCGTGGTGAATTTTCATATTGCTTGTCCTACATGAGTTGCTCTACAGAATTGTCGCAGACGATTGCATTTCATGACTGTTTGGCCTCACTGTTTACTTTCTTTTTCTCTGTTCCCATGTATCTTCCTTCCAACTGAGAATAATACTGACGGATTGCAAGTAGAGTTTATTTGGGGCCCTTTAAACATTTTTTGAATGTATGAATTCACATATAATGCTATTGGGAAGAAAAGACACTAATGCAAGTCCCCGGAATTCTGGCTATTAAAGTCAAAAGTTCTAAGCACTCATTTTCCTGTGAATAGATGTGATCTTAAAAAGGCACAAGCTTGTTCACCAACTGAGATGAAGGAAATCATTTTGAAAAACTGGCAAAAGCAATCTTATTCTTTTTCTTTTTTACTTGACTGGAAATGTGCACATTGTTTGATTATGCATAACATTGCACACAAATTGATGAGTTTTTCACACTTGATGAAAAATGATCATATGTATTTCTAATTTATGCACATACAAACAACCTGGGACTGTTACCTGTTTTGTACTACACTAGTAGTGGGGACGTGGTTGCGCAGCGAGTTAATCTGCTGTTGCTGGGCTTTCGACCGCAAGGTTGGGAGTTTGAGACTGTGTGACAGAGTGAGCTCCCGTTGCTTGTCCCAGCTCCTGCCAACCTAGCAGTTTGAAAGCACCTAAAATGCAAGTAGATAAATAGGGACCACTTCGGTGGGAAGGTAACGGCGTTCCGTGCGCTACGACGTAGAGTCATGCTGGCCACATGGTCGGACAAAAACTCCGGCTCTACAGGCTTTGAAATGGAGATGAGCACCGCCCCCTACAGTCGGTCACAACTAGACCATTCGGTCGTGGGGAAACCTTTACCTTTACCACACTAGTAAGGGATTTTGCATTTTTATCCTTGAATAAGTCTTGTGAAGACGATGGAAGGGCAGCCCAATCCTAGCCTGCGTAGGAGCAGGCAGGCTGACTAGCTGGAACTGCAAGGGGATGTTTGTCCCTTTATCCCGGGCTAAGTGCCAGCCAGCCCCATGGGGCTGCTCGGATCTGCGCCAATGAAGTTGCTGGCACAAATCCAAGTGGCCTGGATTGGGGCCAGCCAGCCCAGGGGTTAGAATCTGGCCTAATGGCCAGATGCTGCCTCCCTCCCTGGGCCTCCCTGCCCATGGGCCTGCCCTCCCTCCACCTGCCCTGTCCCCTCTCCCTCCCACTTTCCCCTCCCCCCCCTGCACAAATCCCCACGCTGCAAATCCCCATGCCGGCCCAGTGCCCCTTGCGCTGTCACGAATGTGCCTTATGACACGTTTGCAACAACCCTGGGTTGACGCAAACCACATGCATTGGGCAAAGGGCGCAATACGATCGCGCCCTTCATCACACATTCACTTTGTGCAACTTCACGCTGCCATTTTTTTTTTGCATGCACAGTAATACCCTATAATTGTATACTTTGAAAGCATTACAGTGAATGAATGCATCTATTGTTTCCACTGTTAGCAGCTGCCGCCAGTGCAAATAAGAATTGACTTGCTGAATTAAACTGAGGGTGCAGTCTTAACCCGGAGTTAGGTTGGCACAGTTAGGCTAGCAAAATTTGGGTGGCACAAGGGCCACTGTAAAGTACAGTATGTTCAGACCACTCTCAGAGTCAGAGAGGCCAGCACACAGAGGTGCGCCATCCCCCTTGACTCTGAGAGTGATCCAAATGCACTTTACGGTGGCCCTTGTGCCAGCCAAACTGTTGCTGGCCTAACTGTGCCGGCCTAACTCCAGGTTAGGATTGTGCTCTAAGTTCCGTCTAGACCAGCTTTCTATTTCCAACAGCAGCCAGATAGATTCCTCTGGTGAACTTTTAAGCAGGGAATGAAGGGGTTGGTCTTCCCCCTGTTGTTGTCGGCAGCACTTAGTATTCTGGAGCACAAAGTCTAGTCTCATGGGGTTCAGTGGTGGATCTAGGGGGGCAGGGGGGCACGAGCCCTGGGCGCCATCTTGGGGCCGTCTAGGGGGGCGCCAGTGGCCCCCGCAACATTGCGCGGGTAGACCTGGCCTCTGGAGCCCAGATCTACCCACTGGGACCAGCCACGAGTAGACCTGGGCTCCCTCGAGGGGAGCCCAGGTCTACCCGCGGTCGTTTTTAATGGGTCGTTGGCTGGTCCCAATGGGTAGACCTGTGCTCCGTGGAGCCCAGGTCTACCCAGGGCTGCAATGGTGGGTAGACCTGGGCTCCCTTGGGGGCGCACTTCTATTGGGTGCCCCGGGTGCCATTTTGACTAGGTCCGCCCCTGTGGAGATTCAATAAAAATTATTATGGCTCATAGCCACCTACCCATCATGAATTTTGTCTCATCCCTCTTAAAAGTCATCTCAGCTAGTGGCCATCACCATGTTGCATGGAACCTGATAGCTCAGGTTGAAGAAGGGGTTAGATGAGAGAGAGCCTACAAAATGTGACATTACTCAGTCTGTTCAGGTCTCCTTGTTGTAAAGAAGCACTGGGTTGGAAGTGGCAAATATCTCACCTAAGTACAGTAATTTTAGTAATTAGTCACAGTTTATACAACCCTGAAACAATTCAGGAGAGCACATTCAAAGGCATGCGGCATAACTCACTGCAAAGAATCTACGCTTCACATGTGGCCAAGCATCTGACACAAAAATAGTGGACTGATGCAGGACAGTCACGGCGTGATTCATACTGAGATTCACTCCTGTCTGAGTTGTTGTTGTTGTGATGCCTTAAAGCAGGACTGCGATCTCAAGCAGGCTGCTCTGATGATGTGCACAGATTCAGCCTCATCAATTGTTTTTAGTTCGCACCCATCTGCAAAATTATGACTGAAGGCAAACTGAACCCAACAAGTCAAACAGGTGCTGAAAAGGGGAGTTGAAATGTGTTTCATTAGATGACTTTGATGAATGAATTAATGTGGCATTGTTTCATGTTGTAAATGGTTGCTTCAAAGCCTAGTTATATCAGTAATTGTTCTGTTACAATAATAGGTTATATTTGGCTACATTTGTTTATAGTGATGCCGTATTCGCTGAATTTGTGTAAGGTATCACAGCCTTTTTTCTGAATGTGGATGGTACTGAGGTTTCGGGTTCTAGCTCCATTTTGTAGAGTGCTTGCTGGAGTATATGTAAAGCAGAAATTGCCAACCTCCCTGACCTCTGGGTCTATGTGGGTAGCAGTTTATGCACTTGAACTGTATTTTGATGGACACATTGACTTTTGCAAGTGGGTTGTTTCCATTCTAAAAATGGTACCATCTGAACTTCACAGCCGTCAAGCACAACGGTGATGTATAATCAGGGAAGTATAGTAGCCCACAAAGAATGGCGGGGTGTAGGTAGGAGTATGGGAACAAAGGATTTTAAAAATATCTTTCCTATTTGCCTTTTTCCTTCCCACGCCTGAGAAAGTGGGAGTGAGAGAGAGCAAGAGAGAGAGCACGCACTACAAAATATATGTGCTTGGTATTTATGCTCATACAAAATCGAAACAAGAGACATGTAATATTAAAGTGCGAGATTTACCTACAGCATTTCATAACCTCTCTTTTTTCCTGTGCACGAAGTTTTTATCAGGCCTTAATGAAAATTTGGTAGAACTACCTAGTTCGTTTGTTTTTAATTTTAGGAACTTCCAGTAATTTGTTCATTCCCGCCTTAAGGTTTTCCTGTTAAAGAGGTGTGGTAGAGATTATGGAGAGTTCTTTTGAAAAACGGAAGTGAAAATTCAGAAAATATAGTAACAGCGTTATGCAGGTCTGTTCACAATAGAACATTTCCATAGCAAACATTTCCATCTTATCTCAAGCTTTATATTTACCTCAATATTCCAAATAAGGTTTCTACAATATACAGCATTTGTCTCAATTTGTTTTGATTGCTTTGTGTTGGCTTTTTGAGTCTTGCTAATTTTATTTCTAACAGCTGCACATGAAATACTTGCACATTCATGGCCAAATGCCTCTAACTGTTTGCCAAAGGCATCTCTTGAATTTTAACTATGCTGTAGAAGGTAGTTTGTCATGAACACAACCAAGCAAAATAGAGGCTCTGATTTTCACAAAGATTCTGTGGAGATTATCTGTTTCAAGGAACCTCAAGATGCAAAGTTTTCAAGTATTCCAAGCATTTCATGAGCTTTCTTGGTAATCTATGCAACAGTAGAACAATATTCTTATCCTCTTCTGTTTTTAAGAATGAAACTTGGAAACCTTTATGTCTTGTTTGAGTTTCTTATTGCTGCCAAATAATGCACCTTAACATACTTTGCTTTTTGAATTGCTTTCTTGTTTTCCTTTGGGTAATCTTCCCCTTGAGCCCTGAGAGTGGTATCATAAGCCACCTTCTTTGGCTCACTGTTAACTCAAATTCAATTGGTGGGGACCAGAGACAAGGACTTTTGGGTGGTGACGCTGCAAATTTTGAAATTGCCTCCTGAAGGTGATTCATCAAGTCTCCACTCCCTTGTTTTTTTAAATGGTCTTGAACAATCTAATCTAGACGACCTTTAATAAAAACTGATTTCATTCTTTGCTGGTTTTATATTGCTTGTATGATTATTGTTTTGATTGAATTGTGTTTTGCAGGTTTTAATGTAGCAATAATGCTATTATTCTAGTCTTAAACAAGCGTTCCATTATAGTTTACTCTTCCTAAACTAGTATTCCTAAACTATTACTTGCATTGTAGCTTATTGGCTGCCAAGCGCGTAGACCAGTGGTTTTCAAAGTTCTCAGCACTGGGACACACTTTTTAGACCGATGATCTGTTTGGGACCCACCACAAGTGATGACATGGCTGGAAGTGCCATCATTGTGATGCCAGAGCCTGCTGCTTTCCTGAGAATGCAGCAATAAGTTTCCAGTATCCCATCTTCTCATATTTTCAATATGGCTGCTCTCAGTGCTTTGTGACCCACCTGAAATTGGCTCATGACAGACTGGTATGTCCCGATGAGTGGTGGGAACCACTGGTGTAGACTGTTCTGGTCTTGAATTAAATGTTTTTTTATTAATATTGCGTTCGTAAATATTTTTTAGTTCCTAAATATTTTTACACTAATTCTTTAATAGGTTTTCATTGTTAGCCTAGGGCTGCCAACAAACTGTTCCTGAAGATTTTTGTAAAATGTCATTTAGTCAAGGAAGCAAAATTCAGGAGACTTTAACAGAGTCACCTTGGCTGAGGGTGCAATGGCCTCGAGTTAGGCCGGCGCAGTTAGGCCAGGAAAGTTTGGCCGGCACAAGGGACACCGTAAAGTATGTTTGGACCACTCTGAGTCAGAAAGGCCAGTACACAGACATGCACCATCCTCCCTGACTCCAAGAGTTATGGTGGTCCTTGTGCCAGCCAAACTTTGCTGGCCTAACTGTGCCAGCCTAACTTCAGGTTAGGATTGCACTTTGAATGACACATAAAAAAATCTTCTAAGATTGCTTTCAGTAGTCTTTGGGAGTCTCCAGGCCAATCCTGGTTGGCAATTTCATGTCAGCCAGTTTCTTTTGATAAGATACAGTGTCTATCTGCCTTGTGCTGAGTCAGGCTATTGGTCCATTCAGCCCAGTCTTCCAGCTCTCACTTTTTCAGAACTTAGGATGAATCCTTCATTCTCGCATGTTTTCTTCAGAACTGAATTCCTTCCTGTTAACAATAATAAAGGTTAAACTTCTGTCTTTTTGCAATAGCAAAATTTGATTTGTTGCACTTTTTTCTGCTGTAGAGGAGCCTGGTTTTGAAACGCTGGAATTGTGCAGTTAAACTGTGTGAAGTTGCTGGCCACTGTGTCGTAGGCGTTTCCAGTTTGTCAAGTTTTTAAACCATATCTGATACCACACACACAGATAATATACTGTATTTGCAATCTGCTCAATCCTGTTGGTATAGTTCAGGGTGATTGCTACCTGTTGATTGGGAGAACTCTGATTAACTGGAAGGCTTGCTGTCATGACATCATAAACCTGCACCCATGCAGAACCTCATCTTGGCCATTTTAGTTGACTTGGCCAAGTCAAGAAACGGCTCTAGGCAGATCAGAAATGACAAAATGCAGGTTAGTACAGCTTGTAATGCACCAAAGTATAGCCCATGTGTTATCACAGTCCAAAAGAGAATCAATAAATCTTCAGTTTCTGTAATCTGCTTAATCCTGTACATTTTAAATCAGAAATTAGTCCTTCTGTATTCAGTAAGCCTTATTTTCAGATAAGTGTGTACTGCAGGGGTAGGTATGCAGATATATGTGAGCTGTTTAACAAAATGAGTGACTGACAAAGAGCTACTGTGATTCCCCCGTATTTAACAGTAGAGAAAAAATTGCCAGAGCAAGGCAAGAGGGGATCCTTTCAAGAAGCAACACACACAGAGCAGCAGATAATTAATACATCCAGCCCTCATTGTTCTGGTTTCCCCGCCCCCCCCCCACAACATCGAACATCTCCAGAGCAAGGGAGCAGAGCAGGTCACCGGGGCATGCTTTGGAGGGTGGGAGAACAGTCCATCACCCACGATGCTCCAGGGAAGAGAGGGAATCGCCTTTTGCTTCCCTTTCTTTCCCTCTACACTTTGCCTGCTCCGTCTCTCACCATTGTGAGCTGCTCCTTCTCCTGCCACCCCATCTGGCCTTAGTCACCAGTCCTGCTTCGAGCGACCACTTTCCGAGCGCACCTGCCTGTCACAAAGTCGTAAGCTCCAGGGTAGCAGATAGAAAGGGCTGGTTCTGCTCTTGCCCTGTTCTTTCTGGGTGCTCAGTGGCAGCTGCTGCTGCTATGAACCAAAAAGGGCCACGAGCTACCAGTAATTACCCTACAGGTTACCAATAGCATGCGAACCCCATGTTGCCTACTCCCAGTGTACTGTATAGGATTGTAGTCTTAGTCTACAAAATTGAGTTTATTAAGTAATTGACAGGCACAGAACATGCAAGCATAAAAGCTGGTGAGGCAAGTGCATGGGTCACAGGTTGTCTGGGCCTGGCATAACGCTTTTCAGGAAACAGTTCCGGGAATTTTATAAGTCACAATTGGAAGTATATTTTCATCGTTAGTAAGAAAGTGGATTTTTTGTCAGGATTCTAGCAGCAAATAAAAAAAAAATCACAGCACCATTTAAAAGGCACAATGTAGTTGGTACAAATACTGTATGTACACCTTTGGTATGGACATGTAATCTTCTATCCGAAAAACGAAAGATAGTGCCCCCTTTAAGAGTTCATGTGCCTAGAAAGCACCATTGTTAATTGCTTCTGCAAGAAAGTTAGACTGTGAGGCAGGTAGCAGAAGATTCGGCAGAGAATACAATGTTAGGCTGCGTAAGATGTCTTTGCTAGCAAGTGGCGCTTGGTGCTCAACAGGCTTTGAACAATAGCAGTACAGTCTTCAGTAGGAACAGTTTCATTTTATTTAACTCAGAACCTCTTCACGAAGCAAATCCAGTTTAAAAAAATGCATATTGATAAGAGACGTCTGCTGGGTCATTGCTTTGCTGTGAAGACGTTAATATGCTTTCTGCTGACGACAGCAAGCAATTTGCTATCCAAGATTTCTTTCTTGCAGTCTGGGCAAACTCTTGTTTTAATCCTGGCAAGTTTGCATGTGTCCAGTTTTGAGATGGGTATGCCAAACATTCTAATTAGCACTAGAAGAGCTAATGTTAATTAGTCCCAATTGGTCTTCCTCTAGGGGGAAAAAAATTCCCTATTTACTGTACGTTGTTCTTGCCTGCCTTTATAGGGGAGCATTCAGTTCAGTGAGGCAGAAAGTTCACAATTAATCACTTTGAAATAAATAAAAATTGAACTATAAATAGCACAGAAGAAAATGACTTCATGCGGTCTTGAGTCAATGGTTAAATTTGGCCCTGTGATGCACAATTAAACACAGCCGTAAAATCTGTGGATTACAAGGTGCAGAATGAAATGAAATAAAAATGGTTCAGAAATCAAAAGGCAATTGAAAATAAATGTAAATTTCAGTAGACATTATGGTTTCCTAAAGCACAATCCTACACATTTTTATTCAGAAGGAAGTCCAATTTTGTTCAGTGGTGCTTACTCCCTGGTAAGTGTACATAGGAATGTGCTGTAAATCTATTTCATGACATCAGAGTATGTGATTCTTAAGCTTTTAGTCATTTGGGTATTATTAGTTTGGAAGGGAGGCTACAACTTGTTTATCAGCTATACCTTACTATCCATGATGCAGATGCAAATTACATGCAAACTAATTACACATAGCTACAATTTGTGCAATTGTTCATACACATGGTAAGCTTCCGCTAGAAATTGTAAGAGAGTTCTGATAGGAGACCTCGGACTGCAGACGTCTTCTAACTGAAAGCAATTGGCTCCATTTTGAATTGGATCTGGCCTCATTCGCGTTGGGCCTGCCCAACACCAGTGTGTACACTCAAACACACCTTCCAATATTCAGCCTTCCCTGTCAGTCCCTTTTGGCACCCAAGTAAAAGCAGACTTGTCTTGGGGAGGGGGAGAAGAGGCAGTAACGAGTGTTTGCTGTCACACAGCAGAGGTTGGTGTCCTTTCAACTAAGGGGAACCATTGTGGGGCTGTGTAGCACTGTGTCCTCCCTATTGGATGCTGGAGACCCTGGAGCAAAACTCACCAGCCATGATGCCCTTGCTCACCCTCTGATTGCATATTAGGTATTTCCACTTATAAGATTGAGGAATCGGCTTGCTCAGGTGGGCTGTCTGATGTCTATGGTGCCAGACCTAGCTGACTCCCTCAGCCATGCCTCCCTTGCTCCTAGGTAAGGCTTTACCTTTTTCTTTTTTGTTTGTTGGTTTGAAGAATTTATACCCCGCCTTTCCCATGCCGAAGCAAATGCCCAAGGCTTACAGAGAACAACAGAATGCAATACAACCATAATAGGTTTTGTTCAAAACAACAGCATTAAACATTTACAGGAACACAGGAAAAAATGGGAATTACAAAATACTAGAGGGACAGAGGGGCAACAGCCAACAAGAATAGGAATGATAACCTGTAACCTCCCTGGCTGCTGCATTTTGTACTAATTGTAGCTTCCGAACTGTTCTCGAAGGAAGCCCTACATACAGCGAATTACAATAGTCCAGCCTCGAAATCACTAACGCATGGACCACTGTGGCCAGGTTAGAACGGTTCAAGTATGGTCGAAGTTGGCGCACTAATCAAAGCTGGGCAAATGCACTTCTAGCAACAGCTGCTACCTGGTTCTCCAGAGACGGCTGAGAGTCCAGGAGCACTCCCAGACTGCACCTGTTCCTGCATTTATGTATCTTCAGGAGAGTGTCCCTGGAATGGAGCCCCCATGGATATGGTGGCACGCCTGTACTTCTACTTGAGAACAAGTGGAAAGGCCTTACAATGTACTATGTACATAGTTTGTACATGTACATGTACATTGTGTACTATGCAAGTTTCTTTAGTTGAGCCAAGAGCAGAAAGCAACAGGGTAGGACAACTGTTGGCCCACTTTGTCTCCTGTTTCCCCCCCCAGCATAGTTTGATCTATGAACTGCTACTTTATTTCTCCAATACTTTAGAGGCAATTATACAAGGTTATTTTGCTCTCTCAGGCCTGCCCCACAGGATGCTTTGCTTTGCATCTTTTTTTGTTTTGTTTTGCTTCGTGAAGTCGGGAGTTTTTCAAGCGCTTCTGTTAGCTTCTGGCATCACAGTAGACCGGCCGTTCTCAAATTTCTGAGAACGGTGGTTCCCTTTTGTGTTGCATTTGCAGTGTGCAGCTCCTGGAAGTGAAACCAGAAGGGATGTTTTTATGCCCTTAAAAGGCATTATGAGGGCCTTTTTTTGTCTTGTAAAGCTGGGTGGATCCAGATCGGGTCATTCTAAAAAGTGAGTCCTGGTGTTATAAAGTTTGGGAACCATTGCTATAAAATAGTCGGCCTGCATCATATGTGAAGGTCATGTCCCAAGGTGGGAAAAGCTTAAAGTGTATATACAGGTGGGATTGTGATACCTGTGGAGTTGGGGTCCATGGATTTCAGAAGGTATACTAGGACCTGGGGGGGAGTGTGGTTGTTGGTTGCTTCCTTAACCCTCTGAAAAACCCCTGGACAAGCTAGGGAAACAAGCTACCTGACCTGCAGATTATTCATGGGTTTCATTATCCAAAGGGGTTTTATTTCTGGAATCTGCTACCTGACCTGTGGATTATTCAATAATGAAGGCAAACCTGTACTCAAAATTGTCTTGAAAATCCCTGACATATGTAAAATGTGTTCCGTCACTTTAAAAATATTGAGACACAGACAGAAACAGCAGCTTCCTTCTCCAGTCTCAGGGCACCTCCAGGGTATGTATTTAGTAAGCAGAATGGTGGGCAGAATTGCCTGCAGTATTGTATTTAAATTGCTGGTCTTGGGTTTTTTGTTTGCCAACTGCGTGAAGTTGAATTTCCACAAGTCTATTGTGTGCAAGATGTGGGTTGACTGTCTTTTTATAGCAGTGGTCAGGGAACAGGGGTAAATTACCCCAAATGGGGTAAAAATGAAATTCCTGGGGGTAATGGACAGATAGGAATATTCTATTCTCTCAAGGTCTGCAGGTGTACCCAAACTCTTTACAACTTCATATTTACATAGCATTAATTAAGCTCATTAATTAATCAAATAAAAAGCAATGGGTTCCAATTTGTAATTTTTTTCTTTTGTTCTGGCAGTGGGGGTAACGTCAAGGGGGTAACGTCGGCGTATCTGAATATATTTTGGGGTAAAAGGTTAAAAAGTTCCCTGACCCCTGTTTTATAGCTTTCCACCATTGCACAATGTCTTTGAGTTCCACATAGGGCCTTAACGTTTGAATTGGTTCTGAGGTAGTCCAGACTGATGAAAGACGGTACAATCAATTCTGGTGAGTATTTGGCTAGACTGTTGGAATGTTAATGAATATTCTGTGACCTCATATGAGCTAAGCCTATGGATAGTGTAACAAATTACCTTTCATATTTGCTAGCTGAGAAAGTAAATATCGAATCAATGTAACAGTATAACAGGGAGGTACATATGTTCTTCTTCTGATGGTTTATTTCTGTCAAGCTACTATAGCTGACTGCCTATAAATAGGGGAGTTTGAAAATGGTGTTTTTTTTTTGCAGATTTCGTGATTTAAAAGGCAGAAAGCAGTGTTACGTGTTTTTATTCCAAGTTCTCATTCCAAGTTCTCATTTTTAATCATTTTAAATGCCTTTAAAGTGTACTAGATAGTTGATATAGATGAAATAGTGTCAGCAGATGCAGCCACAGTATTATTTCTAATTGGAAAAGTAGTCTATTTTAATTTTTGGAAAATATCTTAAACACCAAAGTGTGGTGTTTTGTGTTTTTATTCAGATATTTTCACACGGAAAGGTGGTGTTCTGTGTTTGTATGCATTTTTAACAAAAAACAAAACACCCCTACCTATAAATCCAAAATTGCATCTTCTGTTCTCAGCGGTGCTGTTTCTCCTTACCATAGGTTTTGACACCTGGTGTCTATTGTCTCTTTTCCTTGCTGTGTTTTTGATTGCCTGCTGGCAATTCTAGCATTCTCCTCCATTTGGCACTTTCAAACTAATCTCCACCCTGCCTTTTCCATTCAGTCTTCTCTTTTGCATCCAGTTTCCTTCATTGCAAGCTTCAGAGTGCCGGGTGCAAGGGAGTGGCAACAGGATGCAAGCATCTTGTTGTCTTGTGTGCTCCCTGGGGTACCTGGTGGGCCACTGTGAGATACAGGAAGCTGGACTAGATGGGCCTTTGGCCTGATCCTGCAGGGCTCTTCTTATGTTCCTGGGATAGCAAATTCTGTTTTATTTACCTCATATTTACCTCAGAATTTTACCTCAGGAGTTTACCTCAGAATGCCTGATACAAGGGAGTGGCCACAGGATGCAGGCATCTTGTTTTCGACTGAGCTTCCTTAGGCTCCTGGCCCCTGTGAGATACAGGAAGCTGGACTAGGTGGGCCTTTGGCCTGATCCGGCAGGACTCTTCTTATGTTCAGACATACCTGTGTCTGCTTATGTTTGGAACCTTGTTACTATTGGTACTCTATAAATAATAAGCAGAACAAAGCATCTCAATTTGCAATATTTAATAGCCCGATCCTGTGCATGTCTACTGAAAAGAAAGACGCATTGTTCCATGGGGCTTGGTCTCAGGTTAGTGGGTATAGGGTTGCTGCCTAAGATGCAGTGGAATTTAGCTAACTTTATTAAGGGCTGCATGTGGCTTGGGGGGAGCGGCTTCAAGATGACAGGCAGCCCAATCATAAACTACCTGGCTGCCAGAGGCATAGTGGTGGCCAAACAGCTACTGCCGCATCCTGTGGGAGCTGGGCAGCCACTGGAGGCACCTTGACCCGGAAGATAGGATCTGGGAGGACAGGCCAATCCCACTCCTGCTGTACCCCTCCGGCTCCAAAGGAGCTCACTGCCGACAGTGGTGTCACCACCCTTCAGCCTTGGGTTGGGTCATCCAGGAGCTCGGACCTAGAGCTGGGCCTGTTCCAGTGGTAAAGCTTTACTTACAGCCTTATGGCATTTTTCCAACACAGGTGCCAGTGGTCAGATGCCTTACCGTCAGCCCGGACAGGACTGGGCAGGATTCCTCTTGCAGTTTGAGTGCTTTAATGACTGCACATGGTTTGAAAAAGCAGCTTGTGCATTTATCCCGAAGAGCTAAAGTTGGTGTAAAGAGCATATGTGGGTCCCTGTTGCCATCCGAGTTTAAAAGTTAGTCTGAGATCTGAAAAGATGGAAGATTACTTCTCTAACAGTGCAATCCTACTCCTGTCTACTTAGAAATAAGTCATCTTTGCTGCAATCTTCTATACTCTTACCTGGGAGTAAACTCCATTGAACATAAGATTGAGCATAAGATTGTGCTTAACAGTTTGAACAGCATTTGAGGATGGCAGTTGTATTCTACATCTATCATTTTCGTTTTGTATATTCCTCATGGCTATTTTAAAAAATAAGAGATGCTTTCTCTTCCTGGTATGTAGCTGCACCTGAATTTCTGAAGTTGCATCATTCCACCTTTGGACTACAGGGTTTTCAAGGGCATGCTCTGACTTGGAATGCCTCCTTCCCCCGCCTTGCTTTTGGTTTTCTGATCTTTCTGCGGAAGTTGCAAACTCCCCAAGGCACTCTTGGGCAACTGTGCAGCATGAAAGGGGTGTATGGGTACAAAAATCATGTTCTTCTTCCTGCTGGGTGACTGGACCACACCCTTAAACATGCGACTTGGCTTGCTTTTATAGCAGCACATCTGTTCCCATGTGATATTAATGACAGTGCAAATTGCTCAGACTCTCCTTTTCAGCTAATTTCCATTCTCGAAATGGATGTCCTGCAGGAGTGAATTACATTCACGCTCCCTAGGCATGCTTTCCCTGACACATTCCAAGTAATCAGCTGCGTGCTAGCCACCTCCCTAATGGCTATGTAGAGTGGGTGTGTTGAGCCAAATGTGACCAATGTGAGTTATATAATAACAATAACATGCATTATATTATAGAAATGTATACAATTACAATGGAACTTGTGGAATGCATGTGCATGCATGTGCTTCTGCAGATACACCATGTGACTAAATGTTTCTGTAAACTAAGGGTCACCAAATCCTGACCCCAGGGCCAAATTTGGCCCTCTGGAGGATCTTATTCAGCCCTCGGCACCTGGTGAGGAAGCTTGACTGTTCTGGCCCACAGCAACCTGCTGATGGGGGATAAATCGGGTCTGGGGTATTTGAGGGACTGCCTCCTTCCATATAATCCTGCCCGGACTCTTAAGTCATCTGGGGGGGGGACTTTTTGACTGTGCCGCCACCAGGAGAGGTGAGAGGGATGGCGGCCAAGAATAGGGCCTTCTCGGTGGTGGCCCCCCGACTCTGGAATACCCTACCCTTTGAATTCAGAACTGCTCCCTCTTTGGCAATGTTTCGGCAGGGGCTGAAGACCTTTTTATTCCAACAAGCTTTTAATTGTTGACAGACTGGCTGGCTGGTTTTTTAGACTCTTTATATTTTAGGATCCATGGGGCTTGTTTTAAATTTTAATTATTTTAATGTTTTTAATTGTTTTTAATTGTAAATTGTGATTTATTGTATTTTATTGTTGTAAGCTGCCTTGGGTGCCCGTGGGGCAGAAAGGCGGGATACGAATTAATTAATTAATTAAATAATAAATACAGTGCCGCCTCAGTATCCATTGGAGTTCTGTTCCAACTCCCGCCCCCCGGATAATGGGGTAACCATTTAAATGCCCTTAAAGAAAACAGTGCCAAAATCACATTTCTTACCTTCGCATTGTCAAACAGTGCGGTTCCCAGCCTCTTGAACCTAAAAATAGTTTTTAAAAAATGCAGTTCTGTGTGTCCCCCAGCATACATAGGATTTCCATGTATTTATTATTTATTTTCCGGCCCTTGACCTCATGTTGGATATATGATGCAGCTCTTGTGTCAAAATGTTTAGAGGCCCCTGCTCTAAACTCTTCCATTCTGAATATCAGAGCTTGCATTCTTTTCTGATGTTCACAGAGAAGTTTTGAAAAACCATCACAAGAAGTTTACATTAGTAAATGGTGCTCCAATGGTGGATTTGAGTAATGGAGGCATTCACATCCATCCTTGTCTGTGGGCTCACTTGTTGGGGTCTGGCTGTTTGCTGCCACTTCATGTCTTCCTTTCCTCTACTTCAGTGGTTCCCAACCTTTTTAGCACCGGGACCCACTTTTTAGGTATGAAGTCTTCTCAGGACCCACCACCACCACAAAGGCCGGAAGTGAGGTCATTGACCAGGAAGCGACACCATTGTGCCTGTAAAAACATGTCTGCAAGACCAATGGTTCTCCAACGTTTAGCATTGGGACCCACTTTTTAGAATGACAGTGTGTCTGGGACCCACCAGAAGAGATAACATGGCCAGAAGTGATGCCATTGTGATGCCAGAGCCTTCTGCTTTTCTGAAAATACATCAATAAGTTGGGTTGTTCTTAGCCATTTTCCAATAGCAAATTGAAAGAAAGGAAGAGAGCCTTTTTACAACCTACAACACAAGCAAAACAACCCACACACCTCTCTCTCCCTTTTTAGCATCCCATCTTCGTATATTTTCAATATGGCTGCTCTAGGTGCTTCGCGACTCACCTGAAATTGGGTCATAGATTATCAAATGCAACAGTTGTTTTCAGGCATGTGGAAACACCTTGAAATTTTTTTCAGAAACATATTCCTCTGTTTGGAGTTTCCTTGAAAATGTTGCAGAAATGCATCTTTTAAAATATTGTGCAAATACATCTATGGCAGTAAATGGGGCCTCCATGACCCCCTGAAAATCATTAACACCCCCCCCACCCAACGTTCATGACCCACCGGTTGGGAACCACTGATCTACTTGCTCTAATAAAATGCCCAGTTGTTCTACAAAGCATAACCCGTGTCTCCCTGTCATGTGAGTCAGAATACTTGCCCTTGACTACCTTGATATGTGGGGGCTGTAAGGACAGTTGCAGCTTGTGCAGACCTGCAACCTTGGGCAGTTTGTAGTGAGGGAACAGCCTCTTTAGAGATGTCGGCGCCTGGGCTTTTGCTCAAATACTATAATAACACTTCGCTAATTGTGGTGCTGAAGTTTTTATTGCAGCTCTTGATGTTGCTTCTTCGCTTGGATTAGTTTTATTGTTGTTTTAGGAGATAACAAAGTAATAGTGGCTAAGAACAGGACCGAATGTCTTGCATTGAGGGGCGGGTTGGAGGGGGCAGTGAATTGACGAGTGGTGCCTTGCACCGTAAGACTGCCTGCTGCTGATGGAGACCCTCTGATCCAGTGAGTAGGAACAGGATTGGAGCAGCAGCAGTGGTGTCATTCAAATGATTTAGGAACAGGAACTCACTTTCGATTGGCACTTGTCGGGAACCCGGAACCAGCCAAGGAGCCCGTTAGGATCCGGAACGCCCGTTCTTGTCCGTTCCCCCTGAATGACATCACTGAGCAGCAGTAATCCCCTTCCAATGCTGCTGGATGAGGAATGGGGGATGCCTGCCGCAGCTGACTCTCTCGTCTGACCACTTGGGAAAACAGTGGGCCAGACCAGCGAGAGGCAGCCCACACCCCCTTCTCTTTTCCTATTTCTTACCTTAGCTTTGGTTGCTCTCTGTGAAGACTGCATGTGCACCCCACTCTTTCTGTTAATTTGAAATGGGACCTTTTGCAGATCAAGGGTCACCTAAGGCAGCCAAACCAAAGGGAGGGGAAGGGCTTGGAAGCCCTGAATCCATTTGGTTCCCTTCTTTTAAGCTACCCAGGGTAGTGCATGGCCCTGCATTTTTTTTTTTTGGTGGAGGAGAAAGGCAGCAGTTTTGTCTTGCCGCAGGTGGCATGCAAGCACTAGCCAGACTTGGCTAAGAGAGAGTGTTATGAATCAGGAAGGTCAGGACCCAGCTCTTTGCCATGAACTCCAGAGGCAGCCTTAGGCAAACCACAATTCCTTAGCCTTGCTCACTTACCTGCAAGATAAAGATAATGATACGGTATTTAACTACCTTTTCAGAGTTGTGAGGATTGCAGTGAGATAATTTTATATGAAGCTCTTTGAACCTTTGAAAGTGGTATGTAAATGCGGAGCGGTTAGTTTTATAATTATTTGTCTCAAACACATGCTCTGAAAGCTGCCTTGAGCACCTGTGTTGGATAGATGCGGTGATCGTGTTTTAAGTAAATGCTGAACTAGCAACGGGTGTATTTAGTCCAGCGCACTTACCATATCAAATCAAAAGAATTCAAACGAAAGCCCTCTCAACTGGATTCGACAGTACTAGGTGTGCATATTGCCAGGATGAAACCCCGGGAAACTCCGAGTACCAGAAGTGGGCCATTTACAAGATGCCATTCTGAGAATGGGCCAAAATGCATTGAAAAGTCCTATACGTAAACTGCGCCAGTCCCAAGCTCGGACACAGTCCAACCACAGGTATGACTGCAGTTTTTCTCAGAGCTGGGTGTGCACATTGCAGGAAAGGCAGTCCGGGAACTTTGGAGTACCCGGGGTGGGCCATTTCCACCAGGTTCCAGTCTGAGGTTTTAGGATTTTGCATGCATTTTGGCCCATTTACAGATTGGGACCTGGTGGAAATGGCCCACCCCGGGTACTCCAAAGTTCCCGGACTGCCTTTCCTGCAATGTGCACACCCAGCTCTGAGAAAAACTGCAGTCATACCTGTGGTTGGACTGTGTCCGAGCTTGGGACTGGCGCAGTTTACGTATAGGACTTTTCAATGCATTTTGGCCTATTCTCAGAATGGCATCTTGTAAATGGCCCACTTCTGGTACTCGGAGTTTCCCGGGGTTTCATCCTGGCAATATGCACACCTAGTACTGTCGAATCCAGTTGAGAGGGCTTTCGTTTGAATTCTTTTGATTTGATATGGTAAGTGCGCTGGTAAGGAACTGGACTAATTTAGGAATAGCACTTTGTTTCTCAAAGAGAAATGAGGCGATAGGCTTGGAGGGTGATTTTTCTAGCTCTGCTCCATGAGTGTCACCTTTTGTCAGGTTTTTATTTCCTGCTTGTCGTCAGCTGACTTAAAGTCAACAATCCGCCTTGCCAGATGTGGTTAAAAGGTGCTGTACTTCTGTTTGAAGGCCTGAATAAATAGAAGTAAAACTAAATAACAGGATGCGTGTTTGCCAGAGCAGAGCTAGGTGTGCCTTAATTCCAAACCAAGTAGATATCGGCACACTTGTACTCGGCCTTATTTTGTGCTTTGTTAAAAGTACTTAAAAGAACAGAAAAGTCCATGTATTCTTTTAATACAAGGTGTAAGTTATTCAGCATAATCTCAAATAATTTTCAGTAAATGATACAGTTAGTCTACTTTAGTATTTAATATGTTCATTGATGATCTCATCCAACTTGATCAGCTTTCCTTATCTGGTCACTTGGTTTCCTCCCGTTCAAGGACATTCCATCCCAGAAGGCTTTGCGCCAGAGGGAAGGATGATATCACACCCGTGACCCATTTCCTTGTTCAGATAGGCGTAGCCATTGTTAAGAGCAAAATCCTAACCTGGATTTAGGCCGGCACAGTTAGGCCAGCAAAGTTTGGCAGGTGCAAGCAACACCGTAAAGTATGTTTGGACCAGTCTTGGAGTCACAGAGGCCAACACACAGACGTGCACCATCCTCCCGGACTCCGAGAATGGTCCAAACACGGTTTATAGTGGCCCTTGTGCTGGCCAAACTTTGCTGACCTAACTGTGCTGGCCTAAGTCCAGTATTGCTCTCTAAATGCCCTTCAAGGTGGAAGTGAGAGGTGCCCCTAGAAATTGGTGGACAAAGCCAGGATTTTGACAAAGCTGTGATTCAGCAGCAGGATGTGTTCCCCCCTCTAAAAGATACCAGGAATGAGAAGTATACCTGCGCTTTTAAAGCTTTATTTGTGTGGAAGGTAATGTTTGTCGTGCCTGTGAGAGTTATGGCCAGTGGTAATGTTTCGTTCCACTCTAGGCCCACTGGGGGTGGTGGTGGAAGGGGGGGCGGTTGCAGGCAGTCAGCTCTTGGAAGTCATGTGGAGACAAGAGTGTGTGTTCTTTGTTTGTGTGTCTTGGATAGTTCCAAACAAGATTTTCAAGCTTCTCTTTGCAATCCTAGGCATGTGTCTATTTTTTCCCCCTTCAAGGGCATAGAATGTGCTGTTCTATCAGAAGAATCCAAAGTGGGGGAAGGGAAAGTACAAAGAGAAAAAAACAAAAACTTGCCTTCTCCATGCTAACAATCACTTCCAAACTACTGCATGTGGACTGGCTAGTGGGTGGCTATATGAACGCAGGAGTAATGTCCACTGAACAGGTCAGATGGTTTGAACATAATCCAAGTTGTGCACTGCTGATATTCAGGGTATTGTGCTTGTGAAGCAACTTTGAAATCTCGCTTCCAACTGTTCAGCACTAGTTCAAATCTTGAGCAGGAGCCAGGGTTGGCTTCAGGTTTCAGGAAGCCTTCTGGGGCGGGGGCTTTTTAAGTGACTTCATGGGGGGGAGACCTACCTGGGAAGGCTCCCGTCAATTGTTGTGAGGATAGACATAGGCTTCTTTCATTCTGAGTGGGTTGGTAGTGCCAAAAGCATTCGTTCCCCCCCCCACAGTGCCCCCTTAGTGTGATGACATCACTTGAGAGCCAACTCCTGCAAATCACTTATGAAATCTTCCAATCAGTCTGACCTGCCTGTTCAGGATCCAACTAAATGTTTAAATAGCTGCAAATGCAAACCACCAATAAGCCTCAGGTTCGTATGCTCCCCACATCTTGATACCCAAAGAGTGATTGAAAGCTTTCATTTTCAATTTTGAGGAAATGGCCGGGGCCCCATGAGATTACAGGGGGTAATTTGTGCCCAGGGACAAAAAAAGGGGATCCAGGAGCCAAAGGAGGGAGTCCAGAAATTTCCTGGGAGTTTCTGATCTTACCTGGCCCATCTGAAAACTGAAAGTGGCTTGCAATCGTGTTGGGAGCAGTTCTTAGGCATGGGGAGACCTGCAGAAGTGGGCTGCCGGCCCGGCCCCCTACATCCTCCAGAGGGCCTGTGCTACACCCAAGTATGTCTGAACATCCCTTTTCCCCCCCCGAAGTGTCACGATCCTGGGAGCACCATCATCACCACTGCAACTTCATCACATCCCTTAAGGGGGCAGCGACAAGTTTCCACTGGCTGGGGCATTGCAACACCCCAGTTCGTGAAGCTCAGCCCTAGAAATTTAGACACATAAGTTGCAGCTGCCTCCGCAATTTCTCACCTCTGCTCCAGGAAGTAGGGAGGACCACAGCTCAGAAGTTAGAACATTTGATTTGTATGTAAAAGGTTCCAGGTTCAATCCTCGGCATCCCCAGGTAAGACAGGAAAAAAATCCTGCCTGAAACTTGGGGTGTTACTGCCAATCTGTCAGTCTATCAGTATTCACTTGGATGGATGAATGATCCGATTCAGTATATGTGAGTGCTGAACAATAGTTTGGGCTTGGCCAGTTTGCTTCCTTTTAATGTTAGGTTCCCATCTGTATGGGGATGTATTGTATAAGGATCTTCATCATCATGGGAGTATTTTCAGAACAAATATAATAAAAGTCAAAGAGGCATGGATTTGTAGTTTGTACCAGTTCCTGGCTGATAAAATGCGGCATTTAGCAGACTGCCGCCTTCAGTTTTACTAGTTTATTTCTAGGGTTTATGTGCTCCTAGCACAGTCTACCGTTGAAGCTTTGCAAATACAGGGCAGCTCAAGAAATGCATGCATACCTTTATAGTGCCAAATGCACTATTGCATATACTGCGATACTATAATTCATACACATACTGCATATGGTGTACATACAGAAGCAATTCTAGACTAGGGGCTCACTTCTGCAGCCCATTACGCCAGTGGTACACATGTACCACTGGCTAAAAGGGTCATGAACTTGCCATAAAGCAATGTTTGTAACATTGTGGAAGCTGTGGTGTAGGGTTGGTGCTAGTCAGCACCCAGCCTCAGCACCAAGAAGAAGGGCCACCAATACTCCAGGTAGTGACAAGTAAATGCATTTGCGATAGGAGGAGAGGTGGGACAGGGTAGGGATGGGGAAGATCAGGCCTGGTTGCTTCCATCACTGGACCCCATGATCCATCTCAGGCTGGGCAGTCTGACACTGGGCTGCCCAAATCTCCGCTGGCAAAATGGCCAGTGGAGACTCGAGGAGTCCCACTGTGGAGCATGTGGCTCTCTCCGGGGGAAGGGGACGAATGTCCTCTTCTCCAAGGAGACCCCGGTGGTGGCTACGAATCCTGTGGGATGCATCAGTAGCCATTTTGCTACCTATCAGAGCCAGACAGCTCAGCTTAGTTAATGAATTAGACCTAGTGCTAAAAACATTCCCCATTGGTGTTTGTACACTGCTGCAGGGGCGTCATGCGGGGTAGACGGCGAAACGGACCAGAACGCAACGGGCGGGCTGCCGCTCACCCGTTCCTCCCGCCCAGTGTTCCGGCTGCATGACGCTGCTGCACTGCTGACATTGATGACATAAACGCACACCCTGCATTTCTACAGAAACTGCTCAGGGCAACTTGTAGATAGAAAACTGAGATGCATTCAAAATGCAGCAAGCGTACAAAACGGCAAAATAAGACGAGCAAATAAAACATAGGCACTTACACTAAGAGTGCAATCCTAACCTGGAGTTAGGCCAGCATAGGTCACTTGCACTGGCTGAGTGTCACAAATGGACTGTAAAGTGTATTTGTATCATTCTCTGAGACAGAGAGGCTAGTACTTGGATATGCCCCATTCTCTATGAATCTGAGAGTGGTCCAGATGCGTTTTACGATGCATTTGCGAGACTCCTGGGTTGGGATTGCCTAACTCCAGATTAGGATTGCACCCTGAATCGATCATTGGTCCATCTAGTGAGTATTGTCAACACTGATGGTAGAGGTGGAGGTAAACAGGGTTGTTTTTTTATTTGGGGATTTCAGACTTTTCCAAAGCTAGAAGTGCAGAAAATGGTGTTACTTTAAAAATGGTGTTTATTTTGTTTTCTCCCGCCTCTGACAATTGTCCAAAACCTTTCAGGGTTTCAGGTTTCACTGGCTCTCTTTCACTGCACAAAAGGGAAATTATTTATTTGGTGATTGTATACCCCACCTTTCCCATGCAGAAGCAAATGCTCAAGACAGCTTACAGAGCTACGTAATGAAAGTATGCCATAACGCAACCAAGTAAAAACATCAAAAACAACAACATTAAAACATTAAATTTTGACATTTAAACAATAACACAGAGAAAACATTTGGACCCAAGTAGTGAAGGGCCTTAAAGGTCAATAGCATCATCTTAAATTGAGACCAGAAATGAATGGGCAGCCAGTATAGCTGCTGAAGGAGTGTTCCAATTGACTTGAACCGTCTAACCCTTGTAACCACCTGGGATGCTGCATTTTGCACTAATTGTGACTTCCAAACCATCCCCAAGGGTAGCCCCAAGTGGAGTATTATTATTTTTTATTTTTTATTTTTATTTGAAGAACTTATACCCCGCCTTTCCCATGCCAAAGCAAATGCCCAAGGCGGCTTACATGGGCAAGGCTAGTCTAAACCACCATTTTTCAATGAGGTTTTTTTTTTTTACAACTATACAGTATTCTGCAATTCACCTAATCCTCAGTCTCAGGTGTAGCCTTCACAGTGTGGTTCTCTCCTCTAGCTGCATGCTGTTGAGTTTCAGCAGGCAATTATAAGTCAAGCCTGGATTGTAAATAAGGTACTCAAGGGCATACTTTATTCTTTTGCCGGCTGGCCTTCTCACACATTCCCACTGGCTAATCAGCTCCACAGGGACTCCGTTCTGCCACAACAGGTACTACAGCTTGTCACAGCCTGGCATTCTGTCTCCCATCCAAAAATACACAGATTCTCCTGCTTAGCTTCCAGCGGTACCAGCAGCTCAACCATCAGGCCACACCTCCTGCCTGTCACTAGTCCTATCTGGATTACTAGTACTGGATTACTAACAGCATAGACCACTGTGGTCAGGTTGAAACTGTTCAGCTATGGTTGCAGTTGGCGCACCAGTCAAAGCTGAGCAAATGCACTCCGAGCCGCCGCTTCCACTTGGTTCTCCAGAGAGAGCTGAGAATCCAGGAGCTCTCCCAGATTGCAAACCCAGTCTTGCATGGGAAGTGTCACCCCATTCAGAGTGGGTAGATGGCTCTGTGCCTGCATTGAGGATTTCCTGACCAGGAGGACTTTTCTGGCTTTCATCCATACCCAACCACTTTAGGCAGTGCTCCAGGACCTACAGGTCAGGGATGTGGTGGCGCAGCGGGTTAAACGGCTGCTGCTGGGCTTTCCAACCGGAAGGTTGGGAGTTCAAGACTGCGCAATGAAGTGAGCTTCCGTTACTTGTCCCAGCTCCTGCCAACCTAGCAGTTCGAAAACACCTAATTGCAAGTAGATAAATAGGGACCACTTCAGTGTGAAGGTAACGGCGTTCTGTGCACTACGGCATATAGTCACGCCGGCCACATGACCATGGAAGCTTGTCCTCGGAAAAAACGCCGGCTCTACAGGCTTAGAAACGGAGATGAGCACCGCCCCCTACAGTTGGTCATGACTAGACCATTTGGTCGTGGGGAAACCTTTACCTTTACCTTACCAGGACCTCCACAGCCTCCTCAGCTTGAGATGGCAAAGAGAGATAGGTGTCATCAACATATTGGTAACACCCGGCTCTAATCCCAAGGCTGTCTCCCCCAGTGGTTTCATTAAAAGCATGGGGATAGAGCAGAACCCTTCAGCACCCCAATGGAATGCCAAGAGCCCACTGTCTTAACTTTAAGACTTTTTTTCCTGCTGTAGCCCTGGATATTGTATCTCTTTGTCTGGATCCAAGTGACAAACAGGAGGATCTCTGAACATTCATTTTTGACTTGACACAAGCTAAATGTCGCGCATGACCTACTTTGAACTCTTGTTAATGTTTTGGAAGCGTACCTGCTTATGTTATTTGGACTGTTTCTGCCAGAATCTCCTGTTACGGGGCAGCTAATACCTCTTTAAGCAATTACAACTACTAATACAACTTTAATGACGGATAATATTCCATGAGGCTGTTTGGTGGGGATTGCTGTAAAATGACAAAGCAATTGCTTACAATCAGTAAGCTTTACATCTGACAGATTCTATTGTGAAGGATTAAATGAATAAGAGGAACTGTAGAAGTATGTATTCAGCCTGTGTAACCTGCTTGATTATTATGAGTGAGGTACGCTCTTGGAGATCTTGTGTTGCTTTCCTCTGAAGATTGAATTTTACTGCTGGCCACCTTCATCTGCTCCCAGTTATGTCTCCATTCATATCCAGAAGGAGCTGCCTTCTCCTTTCCTTCTGTTTCCTTTCTCAAAACCCACGTTTTTATGTATTCTTAAACTGTCCTAATTCCGCATGTCAATTCCCCTCTGCTGAACTACCCAGCGGGTAGTTAATCTGTGGAACTCTTTGCCACAGGAGGTGGTGATGGCATCTGGTCTGGATGCCTTTAAGAGGGGATTGGACAGATTTCTAGAGGAAAGGTCCATCGTGGGCTATAGGCAATGATGGATTGTGCAACCTCCTTACATTGGGGGTGGGCTACTTCAGAGTACCGGGTGCAAGGGAGTGGCAACAGGATGCAAGCATCTTGTTGTCTCCTGCCTCCCTGGGGCACCTGGTGGGCCACTGTGAGATACAGGAAGCTGGACTAGATGGGCCTTTGGCCTGATCCAGCAGGGCTCTTCTTATGTTCTTGGAATCTCGTTAAATGATTTTAACACACCAGTTTAGTGCAGTCATAAAACAATTCCCAAAACAATACTTTTCAGAGGTAATTACATATTTTCTTTGTTTACTTGCATGCAATTTTACATGCATGCAGTTTTACATTAAAATGCACATGGATCAATTTGGTCCGTTTACTCGCATGCACTTTTTAAGCGTGTTTTGATTGCTTTCCATTCTACCATAGGGATATAAAGTCTATAATGAGTTTTGTTTTTATCTCTAAGCGTCTACAGACCTTGGCTGTGAACCTGGAACCCTGCAAAAAATGTTTCCAACTGAGTCCTGCTGCAGCTCCTAAGGCCAGCCCTGAACGGAAGTGTAAAGGAGAGAAGAGCGGGGAGATTAGAGAATTGGACAGCGGGAGGAGGAGAGGTTGGCGCATCACCAGGTAAGGGGAGCAGCATGTGGCGTTACGTCTCAGGTCCCAGGAGGTCTTTGGCCAATGTCCAAAGGGAAAAGGATAATGGTGATAAGGGAGACATTAGAGAGCTGTTGCTAGTCAGGCGGGCAGCGCAATCCTGCACTGCCCGTCTCGCCAACTTTATGGCATAGTGTCGGCGTGACATCACTAGCATTGATGCAGGAGCACTGAGCGGCACCCCCGCGTTGGCACTAGAGCTGGCAGACTGATGCTACTCGTAGCGTTGGCCTGACAGCGCCGACAGCTAGCCTCTCTCGCGACAGCTGAAGGTGGCTAGAGCGAGGGCGGCTCCATGCTGAAGCGGCATGGGGATTGGGAGCGGGAGGGAGATTCTGGGTGGGGAGAGGGTGCGAAGTAGGTGGGCTCGGGAGGCGGCCGATTCGGCCACGCGGTCTCCTTGGATCTGTGCCTGCTATTTAGCAGGCGCAGATCTGAGGAGCGCATGGGGGGGGCTGGAGCCTCCCCTAAGGTAAGGGAGTGCACGTTCCCTTGCCGCGGGTAGGCTCCAGCCTCCACTATACTGCGTTAGGATATGGCGTTGGCCAGCCGGCCTCGCCATTCCAGTGCAGTATAGGATTGCGCTCTAAGAAACGTTGGGCTAGATGGACCAGTGGTCTAACTCTGATGCAGTGGCGGACCCAGCCAAAGCTCCTCCCTGGCCAGGTTGATGTTCCCCACCCCTGGCGCTGCCCCCCCCCCGCCATGCCACACTCACACACTCATTTCAGAGCGCTCTGAGCAGAAGGGAGGGAGGGCCAAATGCTGCTTGCCTTTACACCTGCGGCAGCTGTAGCAGATGAGCAAGCAGTCATAGCGGTGGCTGCTGCTTTGCTGCTGCCCCGACCCCTGTGACCCCTTGGACCCCCACCAGCCCTTCCACTGCTCTGGATGCTGGCTGTGGGACCCTCACTAGGCACTAGCCATTCATTTTAGGCCACAAAACGTTGTTGTTCAGTCGCTAAGTCGTATCCGACTCTTCGTGACCCCTTGGACCACAGCACGCCAGGCCTCCCTGTCCTCCACTAGCTTCTGGAGTTCGCCCAATTTCATGTTCATTGCTTCGGTGACACTCTCTAACCATCTCATCCTCTGCCGCCCCTTCTCCTTTTCCCTTCAATCTTTCTCAGCATGAGGGTCTTTTCTCAAGAGTCCTCTCTTCTCATGAGGTGGCCAAAGTATTGGAGCTTCAGCTTCAGGATTTGTCCTTCCAGGGAGCAATCAGGCTTGACTTCCTGGAGGATTGACTGATTGGATCTCCTTGCAGTCCAGGGGACTCGCAAGAGTCTTCTCCAACACCATAATTTGAAAGCATCTATTCTTCGGCGCTCTGCCTTTCTTATGGTCCAGCTCTCACAGCCATACATAGCTACTGGGAAAACCATAGCTTTGACTGTGCAAACCTTTGTTGGCAGGGTGATGTCTCGGCTTTTTATTAAGTTGTCTAGGCTTTCCTTGTCTCCACGGCTTTCCTCCCAAGAAGTAAATGTCAGTTTTCTGCAGTCTGGCAGCCTCAGAATGCCATACAGTTGTTTATAAATCAAGCAGTATTTATGCACTGCTTTTCAACAAAACATTCACAAAACAGTGTGCAGGCAAAAATAAAAAAAATAAAAAGGTTAAGTTGCTCCCTGTCCCAAAAGGGCTCACAATCTAAAAAAATGTAGAAAACCATCAGCAACAGCCACTAGAACACCAGCACATTTGTCAACACCATAAAGCATGTTTGGACTACTCTCGGAGTCAGGGAGGATGGTGCACTTCTGTGTGCTGGCCTCCCTGACTCCGAGAGTGGTCCACACATATTTTATGGTGTCCCTTGTGCTGGCCAAACTTTGCCAGCTTAGCTTATGCCAGTTTAACACAGTTTAGGATTGTGCCCCCAGTCACCTAGTGAGCATCGTGGCTGAGCACAGATTTCTTAAGAACTGGAACATACAGTACTTTTATGGAATGTTCTCAATGGCTGTTCATGATTCTGACTGTTAGGGGCGTTTGCCTTCATTCTGTGTGCAAACCTCTTCCTTTTCGTCATAAAACTGCAGCTGTTACTTAAATCTGTGGCTTGCAAAATGTGAAATGGATATTTGTGAAATGGGTAGTTGGTTACAGGTGCTAATTTCCTCCCTGGTCATCATGTATCTTTAAATGCCTGTGCATATGCATGGAGGACTGTGAGAAGGCTGTGGCTCTCTGATCTGTGTATACAGGTGTGCAAGAACACAAGGTGATCATTCCTATTAAAAATGCAGTGGGCAGCAGCAGTGTATTATCTGTATTGTGGCAAACGTGATCCACAGAAATGGAGTCATCCACTATCACTTTGTATCTTTTCACCTACTGGTATGATATTTGAGGCCCTGATCACACTGTGGTGGCTATCAGTGTGATGGTCCATGTCAAATGCTCAGCGGTAACTGTGTACACCTAGGCCCTTGGACCACTCATTAGAGACCTTGAGCTAGACCAAGTGTCAAGCAGCTGGTTTGCCTTTGGCCAGTAATCTCCCCTGGCTCAGTGGACAAGCTGCCCTCTGCTATCAATGATGGGGATCAGTGGCACAAAGGCACAGCATTTGTCATGCACACCTGGGTCCCCTGAGGTGTTGAGTACTGAAAAGGCTCATTTTGATACTTCTGTATTTTTTTTCTACAAGGGAAGGGGCATCTATCCTTTCTTCCTCCATTAAGAGCTTATGCATTTCTAAAGTGCAATTCTGAGCAAGTACAATCCTTTAGAGCAGTAGTTCCCAAACTGTGGTTCAGGACCCACCAGTGGGTCGCAAAACACCTAGAGCAGCCATATTGAAAATATGAAAGATGGGATGCTTGAAAATATGGGAAGATGGGATGCCTTGTTGTTGTTTTTTGTTTTTGCTTGTGTCAAAGTTGTAAATAGGCTTTTTTTTCTTTCTGATTCACTTTGCTTTTGGAAAATGGCTGAGAAATAACCCAACTGATTGCTGCATTCTCAGGAAAGCAGCAGGCTCTGGCATCACAATGATGGCACTTCCTGCCATGACATCAGTTCTGGTGGGTCCCAGACAGATTGTCATTCTAAAGAGTGGGTCCCGGTTCTTAAAAGTTTGAGAACCACTGCTTTGGACTAGTCGTGAATTCTGCAAAGCCATTGATTGGAGGAGAGCAATTGATGGAACTCTTAATGCGTAATATGAGATTGTTTTGCCCTAGCTAATTGAAATATCTCATACCTTGGGGAAAAATACTTACACTCTGCTATTTAATTACTTTTCTGCATCAAAATTAAATTTAAAAGAGAAATCCATAGCTAAGACTTTACACCCTTTAGACTTGATACCATGTCAGATGATACCATCTCATCTGCCGTTGCGTCTTTGCTCTGTACTGTGTTACGTGAGTGCTGTCGCTCAGAGTACATGACCCTATATATGAAATGATAGGCTGAGGACAGTTCCATGAGTTCAAGCTTAAAAGTATTGATTTTTGAGCCTGATTGCAATTGCTGGAGAAAGTGGGGAGGGAGCCTTACTTGTGCTAAACTTTGACATCTCAGTCTGAGGACATCTCAGTACGTAAGAAGGGGAATAGAAAGAGGATGGGGCATACAGTAATGGGGGGGGGGATGAAAGATCCAGTTGTTCCTTTGCAAAAGTACTTGTATTTTTTTTTATTGGATTTATATACCGCCTTTCTTAGGTCACCAGATTTCTCTAATGACTGTAACTCAAGGCGGTTTACATGGGCAGACTTTATTCAGAAACTCGAAGGTTTTTACAATTTTTACAGAAACGTTCTATCTTCCAAGAACTACACACATACAGATGGATCTTTCTGGATTTAGTCCTTCTTTCTGGCCACCCATTTGACTTCTTGCTGGCTGATCAGCAGCTTCCCTGCTCCCACTAGAGAAGCAGCTGACTTCGGCACAATTCCCCCTCTCACAAGGCAGCCGGAGACAGCTCAGCTGTTAATCAGTCGCAATTAATGAGGTCTGCCGCTCACAGAGACTTCTGGCTGTCCTGAACTGGTGACCTTCAGATCTTCAGCTCTTATCTTCAGGCAAACGGAGGCATTAACCCTCTCGACTAAATCTTCTGCTTTAGTCGAGACTAAATCTTCTGCTTTAGTCG
>JAJKFI010000101.1:424099-444327 GCA_029204185.1 Lerista edwardsae | reverse complement strand
TCTGCTTTAGTCGAGACTAAATCTTCTGCTTTAGTCGAGACTAAATCCTCTGCTTTAGTCGAGACTAAATCCTCTCGACTTTATGAAGGATTTGTGCTTAACTGTGCCAGCTCAGAGAATCATTGTTGAATGAACGTTTTGTGCATATATTTGTGTTTCAGAGTACAGGCTGGCCCCGATATCCACAGATTCAATATCCACAGATAGTGGGACACCTATTCAAAAGAATATTAAACATATTTTTTACCTTGTTTCAGCAAAACCATGAATGTTCTTCTATCTTTAAAAGGTGTCCCCAATATCCACAGTTTCAGCTATCTGTGGAAGGGTCCGAAATGGAACCCCAGTACAGTAGATACCGGGGCATGCCTGTAACATATTTTGTAAATAAGATTCTCCAAATTCCTTTTCTCTTTATCCTTGCAACCAATCTAAGGTAGACACTTGATTTTTGTATTTGCAGATGGGGAAACTGAGGGTCATTCATAAGTAGACTTCTTCCACAGATGGTGCTCTGCCTATAGCTTATTCTAATTGCTCCTTGCATTACTACTTCATCCGTTTCCCACAACAAACAAAATCGAACCGAATGCTGTACCAGGGGGAGGGAAAGAGCGGGTTCTGTCTTTCTTACTGCCAGTTGTCCAGCTGCATTCTTTACTATTGTCATTAATAGAATAAGGCTATCAGTCTAGTCTTGCTAAATTACGGTGAGAGAGTGACATTCCCAATCTAGTCCCAAATCCATTCTAGAATTTCCGATGGGGCAAGCCCGTCCAACAAGCTGACTGAGTGAGTTCCTCTGCACATTTGCTTCTACTCCTCCTGTGCGCTCAAGCTTGAAAAGCAAGTACGGTGAAGAGCAGGGCTGGCCTTAAGCCAATGTGACCGATGCCATTACATGCCAGTGCAGCAAGCATATTGCCTGCTGCAGCAGCTGGGATCTCTATGGGCTGTAGGTCAGTGGGGCAAGCAGAGCAGCTTTACTTTGTGCCCTCCCACCTGCCCCCGACCTGCCCAAAATGGGCCTCCTGGAAGCAGTGGCGGTGATGTCACCATGGCACTACCAACTACTTCCAGGTGCCACGCTTTGTATGCGGCAGCACAAGCACTCTTCTTGGTGAGTGGGGAGCCCCGCAGGGAGGGTGGAGGCCATGGGAATGCCCTGCGTTGGGCAATGCCCACTGCTCCTGGAGCGGGTGGAGGGGGCTCGATGGGCCAGCAACGGCTGAGGGGGGGCAGCACCTGGTCCCCTGCCTCAGATGACAGGAGCATTAGGCTGGTCCTGCTTCAGGAACTAAATGTGAACTTGGTTAGCTTCAGAGAAGCTGAAGAATTCATGGTTTTAGTTCCACTTCGAGTGAATTTGTGTCTTAATGAAAAAAATGATTGGAGCCATTTTTCTTAAAACCTGTTTCGAGATGTGTTGTGCAATTTTTCTGGTAATAAAGCAGAACTATATTCCTTTTATGTTCATGTGGAACCATTTCATGTAGAAATATTTCTGTTATCAGTTCTATGCACATAAACTTTGCAATTATAGTTACCTCCTGGAAGCCTTTGAGCATAAAAGTTCCGAAGTTCCTTGTACCCCTAGAGAAGAAGAAAGAAAATCTAGATACATATTTATCACTGCAGTTTGTCTGCAGAGAGTTTCCTTCTCTTGTAGCTTTCATTGTGAGCTGAGCATGAGAATAAATGAAAATTCTGGTCTTCCAAAATACGTTTCAGTTCTGCAGAGTTGCACATTAGCCACTTGTGTTTCCACCTGCCTGGTTTCCTGTTGCATAACAATACATATTCTATAAAACGAGGATCTGATGGGGAGCGGATAGGCTTTCAGCATAGCTAAATGTATGCGGTTGTGCTTAACCTGAGATGGCAGTCAGGATCATAATTGCCTTTCTTTGTGAATATCTGGTGCCAGGCAGAAAGATGCAAAAAAAAAGTTGATAAGAGGTGAGGCTAATGGTTTTACCACCACCCTGTTAGACATTAACAGTGCCACTCCCTACACTGTGTGTAAATCAGACTCCCTGCAGTCTTGCAATTCACCTATGCAGCACCTTTTCAATGCTCATCATGGGCAGTTGCTGCTGCTGCTGCTTGTGAAGGAGGGAATCTGGTACTCAGAGCACAATCCTAAACTGGAGTTAGGGTGGCATAAACTAAGCCAGCAAAGTTTGGCCAGCACAAGGGCCACCATAAAGCGTTTTTGGACTACTCTTGGAGTCAGGGAGGATGGTGCACGACTGTGTGTTGTCCTCTCTGACGCAGAGAGTGGTCCAAAAACGCTTTATGGTGGCCCTTGTGCTGGCCAAACTTTGCTGGCTTAGTTTATGCTGCCCTAACTCAGTTTAGGATTGCACCCTCAGCTTCTACCTCCCTCCTAGTTAGAAGTGCAGAGACCTACACTAGGGACTGAGGTCTTAGCTCTTTATAATTTCATTTGTGAGTTCACTAGGCTCTTTTAATCCTTCAAGCAATTTTTTTCTTTAAAATTGGGAGTCCCTGGCATACAGGTATGGTAACATGTAGGGTCAAAAATAGCACTTGGAGCCCATGGAACAGAATGGGGAACTGCACTGAAATAATTGTGGTTGTGAGCTGGCTCGTGGCAGCAAAAGGGTCAGATTAAAGTTTTCTAAAATAAATTGTGTTTCCACATTAATACACTCTATCTCGGGGTGGCCAAACTTGTTTAACTTCAGAGCCACATATAATCAACGTTAGGGGCCTGAGAGTTATTTGACAGCCACACTAGCTAAAACACATTTATATTCCTAAATTACTTACCATGAACTTGTGTTTTAATCCAGTGGACTCTTAGTTTATACCTGGTAAATAAATGTAAAGCTTGGAAACTTCTTTATCTTTCATATTAATTGTGATGCGAAAAAAAGAGCTTTGCCAACATATTTTTGATAGCTGCACATTATATGCTAAAGCAGTGGTATTCAAACTTTTTAGACTAGGACCCACTTTTTAGAATGGCACTCATGTTGGGACCCACCAGAAGTGAGGTCATTAATCATGAAGTGATGTCATAGCCAGAAGTGACATCAAGCAGGAAGTGCTGTCATCGTAACATAATAAAATGATACTCCTGAAATGCAAATTGACATTTTTGGACTGAAGCAATTGTACAACGATGAAACATCCCTGACAGAAAGCAAGATTAGGACAAAATATGATGTGAAAGCCCTGAACTAAAAACATTTTTAAAAAACCCTCACTTGAAAATTCAAACTATTAACACTAATAAAAGGAATATAACGAATAAGGTCTGTAGTTTCCAAGATGGCTGCTCCCAGGTTTCCACGACCCACCTGACATCGGGTCCTGACCCACAGTTTGAATAACACTGTGTTAAAGAACCACATGTGGCTCACAAGCCACGATTTGGCCACCCCTGCCCATGTGAACTATTAGAATGCATATGGAAGAGAGTATGGGCTTAGAGTATCTGCAAGAATGTCCTTATGGAGTGAAAAAGCAGGTGGCTGAGAGGCTGCAGTTGTGCTATTATCATAGAGCTTTCTGTCTGCAGAGGGGCATTGTTATCCAAAGGTGTGGAATCCATTCCACTCATGCAGCTACACTTTATATGCTTCTGGTATTGGTTTTCTCATTCATTCTTTGAGTAAAATTGAATATACAATAGCAGATATTTCACATGTATCTTTCCATGCCAAGCAGGCTATTTATCCCTCTGGAGACCGCTGCACTGTTGAGAAGCGTCCCTGGTGCGACCGCTTCTTCCATTCCACCTGGGACAGTTGTCAAGACCCTGACTACAGCCCCCAGAGGTCTTTGCAGTGAACCACTTCCGGGGTCTGTCACCCCAGCTTACCTTGCACAGAGTTCCACACAGAAGCGACTTGCCATGGAGACCCCTGGGGGCTATAGTCAGGGTCTTCGCACTTGTCGCAGGCAGAACAGAAGAAGCCGTTCACTCAGGGGAAGGACAGAAAAGCTTGACAGACTTTATTAAGGTTGCAGTTAAGTTGGTTACATGGCCCAAAGGCAAGGCAAAGTAAAACATTTATAAGATATAACACATAACAATAAAACAACAAACCTAAGCTCCTATACTTACTGATACTAACTTTATCTAGCATCACTTAATTCATGAACTGATGTTACCCATGCTGCAAAGCTGGAATCATGCAGGTCTCTCTCTCCCACAGCGTTAGGTAGAGTCTCCTGGAACAGCCAGGAAAACACTGAACCTCAAACAAATTAGCCTATGGGTTAATTTTTTAGTCCTTGGGGCAGTCTTTCCTCTTTCCAGCAGAGGATAATTGGCAAGACCAAAGCCCAAGAAGGAAATTGGGCAGTGATGCCACAATTTGACCCTACTTTGAGTCTTTGAGTCAATGAAAAGCTTTAATTATTTAATTAATATCCAGGGATGAAAAAGGCATGAGCTGCCTTGGAGCCTTTTCAAGAGGGCGAAGGTGGGGTATAAATTGCCAGATGAATAAAACATGCTTGAAGTTCAGCACTGAGTTTATTAAAATCCCTTGTAGGCTCTGAATCTGATTATGTAAACAAATCAGATGTGGCACTGAATCAAAGGCTTGTTTTTTAAATCCCAGAATAGTTCAGAATAGTGTTGTAAATGAAACCTCCTGAAGAGCACCCTGTATCAGACACTTCGCATGCTCCTTCAGTTGCATGGCAAAAAGTCATTTGTCTTCCCCCAAAATGGCCTGGTAGCTAATCTGTCTACCCCAATACATCACAGTGGTTAATGAGCTTGCTGGCAGCCAAGGGCTTTAGCGTATGTCGAGAAATCTGGTTGGCTTAGTTGATTGCTGTCAGAGAAGAGGGAAAACATATGGCTGGTTGGGATGTCTTGGAGTCAGAGGCGGATCTAAGGGGGGGCAAAGCTCTAAGTTTTGCAAGAAGCCTTACCCTGTCATGTAAATCCCTCCTCTCCCTTGCTGCTGTAGCCAGTAAGCAACACCAAGATGTTGCTGTTCCCTGTGAGGATTGGCTAAAATGGTGCAGGAGAGGAGTGTTTTCCACGGCAAGGTAAGGCTTCTTGCAAAACTTACAGATTTGCCCCCCCCCTTAGATCCGCCTCTGCTTGGAGTTTACTGCAATGGTTCCCAAACCTTTTACCACTGGGACCCACTTAGCTTTATGAACCTTAAAAAAAAAGCTTCACCAAATTAGCTAATCAAGCCTCTACTTTCATCTTTTTTTCTTTGAGGGGGCTGACTACCTGCCTTCTGGAGCATTTTTGAGCTCCACGTTCATCGGATTGGGACCATCCTGGTGGCCTTGCATTCCTTTTCTCCTTTCCGTGTCAGCTTGGGGGGGGGGAAACAGGTACTTCCTTTTCAAGTACTTTTTGAGGCCCAAATTCATCGGATTGGGACCACTCTGGTCGTGTTGCTTTCCTCTTGGCCTGCCCTTCGAAGTGGACTGAGGCATGATCACCTACTCACAAGTAAGCACACATGAGTGGGTCAGGGCCCAATCCTACCCTCAGCGGGCAGAGAGTGTGAGCCCAGCTCAGGTGTCCTCAACTCTGCGCCCGCTCAAAAGTGTTACTCAGGATAAGGGAGCAAAAGCTTCCTTACCCCGGAGAAGCCCCAGCAGTGCCTTCCGTGGCTGTGGACGTGGCAGTCCCCGTTTGGGCACCACTGCTCCTCTGCTCACCGACAAGGATAGGATCAGGCTGTCAGTTTCATTTTCCCTAGAGCTCAGTACACTTTTCTTGTCAACTATCAGCTTGTCAGTTTTTTTACCTACCAAAAATCGAGTTCTGATCCAGTGGTGGGTCTTGACCCACAGTTTGGGAAACACTGGTCTACTCAAAGATAGATAGATAGATAGATAGATAGATAAACACACTGTGTGTGTGTGTGTGTGTGTGTGTGTGTGTGTTTATTTATTTATTTATTTATTTATTTATTTTAAACTCCAAAAACGTGTCCTGCTAACTGGGCAAGAGGCACTTTTCCAAGTGGTGCTCCTCTTATATTTAGCAGGGGGAGAGTAATTGTCCCTCTTCACCCCTGCGCAGTGTCTTTCCTAGTGGCTGTTGCTGGTGGTGGTCTGCCTTTAAAAAAAAAAAAAAGATTCAGAGCTCTTTCGGGACAGGGAGCCATTTAACTTTATTTTTTGCCTATAAACCACTTTGTGAACATCTTGTATATGGTGTATAAATACTGTTTGATTGAAAAAATATATTAAATCTTTTGCCAAGTCAGTGTCGGTTAACCAGGCATCCAAATCTCATGTAATGACCCAACAACAGTAGCTTTTTTGATAAGAATTCACTGCCAACTGCAAAGCAGAAGTTGAATCATTAGCCCATTTAATCTAGCCCTTGCTAAAGCTTAAACTCTGCTGCCCTTTTTGGCAACCTTTGGCTGCCAGCAAGCTCATTAACCACTGTGGTGTAGTATGGTAGAGACATTAACTGCCTGACACATTAACTTGGGTGGAAAAGCGACTTTTTGCAATCAAATGCTCTTTTGGCATGAGCTATATGTAGCTACTATAAGTAGCTTGTGAGCTACTTGTATTATACTGTAGTTGGCAATTGCAATGCAGTCTTGGCTTTCAGAAATTTTTAACTTCTCTTTCATGGCTCATCCAATAGGATCAGGCTGCCACAGTGCAGTTTTGTTAGCTTTTTTGCAAAAGGATTTGGAATATTAGGAAATACTTTAGGAAAGTGTGCGGTTTTGCTCTGGTTGTGTTTTTTGTTTTGCTTTGCTTTGTTTTGTTTTTCTATATCAAGTCAGTTAATTAAGAGCAGTCAGTGTCCTTTTACCATGTTCCAGTGATCCATTTCCATTTTTTAAAGAAAATGTCTTGTTTAAATTATTAAAAAATGGCATCTGGTCTAGATGCCTTTAAGAGGGGATTGGATGGATTTCTGGAGGAAAGGTCCATCGTGGGCTATAGGCAATGATGGATTGTGCAACCTCCTTACATTGGGGGTGGGCTACTTCAGAGTACCGGGTGCAAGGGAGTGGCAACAGGATGCAAGCATCTTGTTGTCTTGTGCCTCCCTGGGGCACCTGGTGGGCCGCTGTGAGATACAGGAAGCTGGACTAGATGGGCCTTTGGCCTGATCCAGCAGGGCTCTTCTTATGTTCTTAATATGGTGTAAAGAATATTGATTGGGTAGGGACACCTGAAGGATGCTGTGGTCCACATAGGTAGTCATTAGCCACCACGTTCTGTTGTGCACCTGCATTTAAGAAGGATTTTGTCATGTGATAACTGGTAGTATTGTTGACTTGTGGAATAAAGAAACCTAATTTCTGGCCAAGCCCTTGGGATGGGGATAGAATGCACCCGTCTTTGATGCCTGGTGTAAAAAGTGTCTATTATTTAGGGCAGCCATTTTCAACATTTTCTTCTCTCTCTAACTTCTATGGCAGCTATTTTTTACCTTTTTCATCTAAACCCAGATGGCCGAGGACATACTTTTCTGGTTGGTTGGTTGGTTGGTTGGTTGGCTGGCAGTTCTAAACCCTTGACAGGATAATCCTACTGTTATAAAGGGGGGGGGGCAAATGCCCCAAGCGCCATACTGGTGGAGTGGGATGGGGACAGTGACAAGGTAGCTTGCCTCTTGCAGAGGTGAGCTGTGCGAGTGGCATTCTGCCTAGTTGCCCACCCTTACCTCTGTTCAGCTCCAAAATGGAGCCTGGCATGGCGGTGGGGAGTTGACGGGAATGGTGCAAGGGGTGGGGAGCTGGCTGAGGAGCTGGCAGAGGGGGTCCTTGACTGGGTCCATAACTGAAGATAATGCAGGTGACTAAAGATTGAACTAGATGTGACCTGGACCATGTAATATACCCCCTTTGTTTAATAGTCCACTAATAGTGCATTGCCATTATCCATAGAATCCCTTGATAGACCTGTACTTTCAATGCTCAGACATCATTGTTCAGTTAAGTAAGGTGGGCTATGCTTCCACAGGACAGCATATTCTGTTCTAGTAGTTTTGTTTACCCGGGAGAAAAAGGTGACCCGCAACACATGCTTTCTGTTCTGCGTGGTGTTCTGTCGCATTGGGAAAATGTCCCTTTGTCATCTTAGAGGTCTTCACCTCCCTTCCCTTATTCATTTTTTGCAGACGTGTTTTCAGCTAGAAGAGTTTTTATTCCGTAGGTTGCTTGCTTGTTCACCCAGAGCTTCTCAGTCGCGTAGTGAAAATTGCTGTGTAAGACTGACCATTTCTAGTCTAAATGGAGAACAGGCAATAAACCTAGCGTCAATTGGTCAGGAGAACTGTTGGCTTTCTGGCAGATATGCCCTGTTGGGCTGTTAATGTCCTTTCCAGGTACAGCTACTAAGCTTTGGCAGTTAGAGTGGAACTTTTCAACTGTAAAACAAATGTCTTGCTTAATTAAGTATCTGTGGGCCCAGTGAAAGCAGTTTGAGTCACTGGGAGGAATTTGCACAGTGAATTTGGCTTATTTCAGATGTATGGTTTGAATCCTCACTCCATTTTGCTTTCTGTTTTGCAAAATAATAATAATAATAATAATAATACATGTATTTATATACCGCCTTTCTTAAGTTCACTAGATTTCTCTAGTGACTGAAACTCAAGGCGGTTTACATGGGCAGACTTTTATTCATAAACCCAAAGGTTTTTACAATTTACAGACATGTTCTATCTTTCAAGAACTACACACATACAGATCTTTCTTTCTGGATTTAGCCCACTTTCTTTAGCCACCCATCTGTCTTCTGCTGGCTGATGCTTCCCTGCTGCCACCAGAGACGCAGCTGTCTTCAGCACACTCCTCCTCCCACGAGGCAGCTGAAACTCAGCTTTAATCAGCCGCAGTTTGCAAGGTCTGCCGCTCTCAGAGACTTCCGGCAGTCCCGAGCTCACGACCTTGAGATCTTCAGCTGTTCTTCGGGCAAACGGAGGCATTAACCCTCTCGGCTAAATCTTCTGCGATCCTAAATCTTGATCCTATGAGGTCATTAGGAAGCATCAGTCTACCTGGGCTGGTCATAAAGAACCAGTAAGGTAAAGGTAAAGGTTTCCCCACGACTGAATGGTCTAGTTGGGACTAACTGTAGGGGGCGGTGCTCATCTCCGTTTCAAAGCCTGTAGAGCTGGCATTTTGTCAGAGGACAAGCCTCCGTGGTCATGTGGCCATAGCACACGGAACACCGTTACCTTCCCACCGAAGTAGTCCCTATTTATCTACTCGCATTTTTAGGTGCTTTCAAACTGCTAGGTTGGCAGGAGCTGGGACAAGCCACGGGAGCTCACTCCATCGTGCAGTCTTGAACTCCCAACCTTCCGGTCGGAAAGCCCAGCAGCAGCGGTTTAACCCACTGCGCCACCACGTCCCATTTTTATGCATGCCTACTCAGAAGTAATTCCCATTGTAGTCAATGGTGCTCACTCCCAGGTAAATGTGGGAGTAAACATTGAGACTAAACTTTTTAGGCAAAAGAGAGCCATTTCTAGTAGCATTGGACATCTGCGTTCTGGAATGTTTTGGCAAAACACTGAATATTTAAGTATTGGCTTTCCTCCTGGATGAAAATAGCTTTATTATATTAGCTATGTGCTAATAACAGATTACATTACTGTAATGCAGTGGTTCTCAAACATTTTAGCACCAGGACCCACTTTTTAGAATGACAATCTGTCCCGGACTATCACTTGAAGTGATATTGTGACTGGAAGTGCCATCACTGTGACACCAGAGCCTGCTGCTTTCCTGAGAATGCAGCAATAAGTTTGGTTATTTCTCAGCTATTTTCCAATTGCAAAGTGAATCAGAAAGGGGAAAAGCCTATTTACAACCTTGATACAAGCAAAACAACCACACAGACCTTTCCCTTTCCCATCTTTCCATATTTTTAATTTGGCTGCCTTAGGTGTTTTGCAACCCACCTGAAATTGGCTCGTGACCCACAGTTTGGGAATCACTGCTGTAATGTGTTGTACTTGGGACTATCCTTGAAGACTGTTGTGAACTTTAAGTAGGTTAAAACAGCAAGGCTACTAACTGGAATGTGTCCATTCTGTTCTGTGTTCGTCATGCTAGACCGAAATTGAGTAACTTTTGTTTCTGTGTTCAGGAACTGCTGTCAGGATGAATTCAGAAAGAGATTCCGAAACTACCTTTGATGAGGACTCCCAGCCAAATGATGAGGAGATGCCCTATAGTGACGATGAGACAGAGGATGAGTTGGATATTCTGCCTGCTGTCGAACCAGAGCAAAACCGCATCAACACAGAGGTGGAAGTAACCCGAGAAACACTTAGAAAAGGTGAGAATGAAAGACTTTTGATTGCTTTCCACCTAATCATAGTGGAGCTGGAAAAGGTGCAGAAGAGAGTGGCGAAAATGATTACTGGGCTGGGGCACCTCCCACATGAGGAAAGGTTGCAGTGTTTGGGGTTCTTCATTCTAGAAAAAAAGGCGCCTGAGGGGGGACTTGACTAAGACGTACAAAAATATGCATGGGATAGATAAGAGTGGATAGAGGGATGCACTTTTCCCTCTCGCAATACCAGAATTGAGTGTTGGGAGAGTTAGATAAAAGGAAATATTTTTTATTTTATTTACCCAATGGGGAATTAATCTGTGGAACTCCTTGCCACAGGAGGTAGCGATGGCATCTGGCCTAGGTGTCTTTAAAAGGGGATTGACAGATTTCTGGAGGAAAAGTCCATTGTGGGCTATAGGTCATGGTGGGTGATGCAACCTCCTTACGTTAGAAGTAGGCTACTTCAGAATGCCAGGTACAGGGGAGTGGCAACAGGATCCAGGCATCTTGCTGTCTCGTGTACTCCCTGAGGCACCTGGTGGGCCACTGTGAGTTACAGGAAGCTGGACTAGATTGGCCTTTGACCTGATCCAGCAGGGCTCTTCTTATGTTCTTAAGGCTCAGATTGGGTTGCAAGTTATTATTTACCTCAGAATTTTACCTCAGAATGCCAGATACAAGGGAGTGGCAACAGGATGCAGGAATCTTGTTGTCTCATGTGCTCCCTGAGGCACCTGGTGGGCCACTGTGAGATACAGGAAGCTGGACTAGATTGGCGTTTGACCTGATCCAGCAGGACTCTTCTTATGTTAATCAAGTCTTATGGAAAGGAATGTTCAGTTTTTAGTACTGTTTTTTCCAACTGGAATGAACCAACAGGGACCACCAAGGCAGTTTTAGAAAGATAGAATCAGGAAGTTGGTGAGGATGAGATGTTTCATAAATTGCAATATAAATCTTCTCTGCTGTATCCACCAGGCGGGCTGACTGAAAGTACATTTACACACCGTTTAACATGTTATTTTCGAGCTGATGCCAAGCCACATAATAAGGGCTTTTCTTCCTTACCCCATTAGGTGGCAAGCAGAAATGATCATATTTGCCCTATACTACCTTTGCAGGCTGTAGGGCTAAATTATTTTCGAATGCTAGAACATGCAGTGTGTTGCCAATAGTATGATAAATAAGAGTTTGCTGGCAATATTGATCAGTTCCCCACTCAACAACTAAATGGGCAGCCCAATCCTAAGCAGCGCCAACATAGTAAGGCCGACATAGCAGGGCCATATCCTAAGCCCAGCAGGAGGCAGCAGCAGCTCAGCGCAGGGCAAGGGGAGGTTTTCCCCTTGCACCCAGCTAAGCCCCAGCCAGCCCTATTGGGCTTCTCAGATCTGCGCTTGCTGGTTTGCAAGCGCAGCTCAACGTGCACAGCAGTGGACCGAATCGGAGCCGCCGAGGCTGGGGACGGGGTTTAGGATTTGGCACGACGCCTGTCGTGCATCACCGCCCCCGGCACGTCTCTGGCATGCCCCTGGCAAGGTCCTGCACTGACTGAGCGCTGCCAATGCTCGACTGGCGCACAGCCGGCGCTGCTGATGGGCTCAGCTTCACCCATCTGCCAACACTGCTGCTTGCACCACTCCAGCACCCGACTTGCCAGCGCAGACACCCTTGACAGCACGTTTGTGACAGCACTGGGCCAGCGCAACGCCGGTATAGGATTGCACTCTAAAAATGATGACGGCTGCTCTTCTGAAATTCGTCCCAATAAATGCTGAGCACCTTCGTGTCTCTGCAGCCCATTTTGATCAAGAGGAATATGTGTTAATAATACAATCAGGACTTGAAGGAAGAAAAGATATTTTAAGGGTATAAATCATAGATAAGCGTTTGTGATTTATGATGTACTTTATGATTTATAGACATATAAGTCATAGACAAATGACATTGGCAGTGACTGTAGACAGCTGCTTAATATTGAGTCAGACCATTTGTCCATCTAGTGTAGTGTTGTCTGTACTGACAAGTAGTATTCAGGATTTCAACTAGTAATCTTTCTCAGCCCTAGCTGGAGATGCCAGGAATTGAACTTGAATCCTCTGCGTTCCAAACATGTGGTCTACCATTGAACTACAGTCCCTGCCCAGTGTTGCCACATAATCTTGGCTCATGCCCAAGGCAATTTTGGGGGCGGGGCATTATGTACGAACTGAACTCTATGTATCAATGTGAATAATAGGTTTGAGGTGGGGAAAAATAGTTATGGGATGACATTTTCTTTTCGGTAGATGTAGTACTGTATATCTATGTTGCATTGGAGGTGTTGCACCAACAATTAGTCAAGCTTTCCATTGTGTTCTTCACTAATTTGTTGTTTAATAAGTGGTTTACAGCAGCATGGACTGCATGACATTCTCTCCGCCCCCCTGAAATGTGTTTTTGTGTCCTACGGTTAACTTGTTCTTCCAGTTTTGACTTTTCGTTGGTCAGAATTGCTTTGTTAGTTCACTCAACTAGCATTGCTAGTTTTCGTCTGCAGCAGTTAACAGCATGTAGGTATTCATGTGGAACTTAATTAGAAAACAGTACAAGTTTCAGGAAGTTGCACTGAACTTATTGGAACTTTGTTTTATATGAATAACTTACTATAATTATTATACGCAAATAACTTCTTCAGGCAGCGTTGCTACAGCATTTGGGGCTCTTCAGTCCAGAAAAAAGGCACTCGAGGGAGGACATGATTGAGACGTACTAGATTATGCATGGACTGGATAGAGTAGATATTCTTTTCCCTCTCTCACAATACCAGAATCAGGGGACATGGAAGTGTTTTTTTGCGCACCAAATATTGTTTTACAGAGGGTCCTGCGGGCCTCCCAGACCATCTCAGAGGCCAGCTCGACCCCACCCCAGAAGAGGTGGGCCCCCAGGGGTGCCTAAAGCACTGCGACACTGTCAGGCACCCCCTCCTGCCCCAGTCCCCACCCACACCAACACTTATAGTGTTCCCAATCTCTGAATAGAATGTTGGGAACCGCTGCCTTACAGGGAATATTGGTCGGCAGAACAACAGCATATGAGCTGAACCTGTTCAATAATGGGGTGTAGATATGTGTATTAATCCTCAACAATAGGGGAAGCTGTTCCCTATTCAGTTTCTATTTAAAGGCCTGTGAGTTGTCCTCTCCTACTTTAATTAGACTTCTCATTAGCTTTTGTTTCTGTCTTGCTTTACGTTTCCCTATTTTAGCATGACCGGTTGCTTCTCTTGCTCTTATTTTACAGTATCTGTATAAAGTGCTTTGTGCTTCACTGGGAATGAGCTGTTTTTCCACAGCTGTGGTAGCATTTGGAGCTAGCGTAACCTTTTACATTATTCTTGATCAAAAAGTGAAAATGATCAGGATGTAATATTTGTCATTTGCTCAGTTGTTCGCCCGTTTGTTGCAGTGTAGTCTCTATTTCATTTTTTTTAAAAAATTATGATGTACCTGTTAAAGCAATTATAGATTTAGAGCGCAATCCTATACCTGCATTGCACTGGTGCTATGCTCTTGCGCTGGTCCAGCACTGTCGCAAACGTGCCGTCAAATGGATCTGTGTCCACTGGACTGGTGCAAGCAGCAGCAGTTCTGGCCTTGCACCGGTTGTGCGTTGGCGGCGCTTGGTTGGCGCAGGGCCTCACTGGGGGCGTGCCAGAGGTATGCTGGGAGTGTAATGGAGAGGTGCAGTGGGCAGTGATGGGGGCGGTGACACACAACGGGCGTTGTGCCATATCCTAAACCCTGTTGCTGGCCAGGGCGGCCCCGATATAGGCTGCTGCTGTGCGCGTTCACCTGCACCTACAAAACAACAGCTGCAGATGCGAGCAGCCCCATAGAGCTGGCTGGGGCTTACCCGGGTGCCAGGGGAAAACCTCCCCTTGCCCTGCGCTAAGCTGCTGCTGCCACCTGCTGGGTTTAGGATATGACCCTGCTATGACGGCCTTACTTAGGATTGTGCTGTCCACCAGGTTTCCAGGTACTGCAGCAGCCACGACTTCAGGGGCGGGGAGGTGGGGTTGCAATGGTCTATCGGGATTCCATCCGTCTCACCAGATACTCTGTTCAGCAGTCCACCGGGTTTGAGTGTCTTTGCGTTGTGTTGGAGGGGCGAGACAGATTAGGAATTCTGTTGGTGTACCGCCCGCCTTGCTGCCCAGCAGTCTCCCTGCCTGAGCTGACGGAGTTGGTCTCGAGCGTGGTGTTGGAGTCCCCCCGTCTTTTGGTGTTGGGGGACTTCAATGTCCATGCCGAGGCCCCGGGAACAGCTGCAGCTCAGGACTTCATGGCCTCCATGGCAACCATGGGTCTGTCTCAAAGAATATCTACCCCAACACATGATGCGGGACACACGCTGGACCTGGTGTTTACTGCTGGGCAGGTGGATGGCGATCTGGAGGTGGAGGAGATCAAGATCACTCCATTGTCATGGACAGATCACTTTCTAGTGGGATTTAGGCTTGTTGCAGCCTCCTACCTCTGCAATGGCGGGGGATCGCATTCTATGATCCGCCCTCGGAGGCTGATGGATCCGAATGGATTCCTGAGGGCTCTGGGAGATTTTCCTGTTGCCAGAGTTGGAGATCCACCCGGCGCCCTGGTCGACCTCTGGAATACGGAGATGGCCAGGGCCCTGGATGTGATCGCTCCCGAGCGTCCCCTGCCCAATCGCAGAATCAGAGCGGCTCCTTGGTTTTCTGAGGAGCTGCGAATGATGAAGCGGCAGGGCAGACGACTAGAGCGTCGGTGGCGAAAGACTTGTGCCGAATCTGATCGTACACGGGCCAGGGCCCAGTTAAAAGCTTATTCCAGGGCAGTGGTGGCGGCTAAGAGGGCACACTTCTCTGCCACCATTGCATCTGTAGAGAACCGTCCGGCTGAGCTCCGTAGTCTTTTACATCTCGCCCCCCCCCTGCTGGTGGGGAGGAGCACACAGAGGCTCGCTGTGATGAATTTGCAAAACATTTTGCAGAGAAGGTCGATCAGATTCGGCACGACTTGATTCGGCACGATCAGATTCGGCACGACGCCGCTGTCGGCATTTCTAGTGATGTCCCTGGGGAACCTGTCTATCCTACAATTTGGGATTCTTTTCAGCTTGTAGAACCTGAGGATGTGGACAGGATTCTCTGCAGTGTGAGACCTGCTGCTTGCCCGCTCGACCCTTGCCCAGCATGGCTAATTAGAGCTGCCCGGGAAGGGCTGGCCGAGTGGACGGGGAGGGTGGTGAATTCATCTCTGAGGGAGGGGGTGCTGCCGCCTGCCTTGAAGCGGGCGATAGTTCGCCCCCTCCTGAAAAAACCCTCCCTGGATCCCACTAATCTAAATAACTTTCGGCCAGTCTCAAATATCCCATTTCTGGGCAAGGTGATTGAGCGGGTGGTGGCGTCCCAGCTGCAGAGGGTCCTGGAGGAAACGGATTATCTGGACCCATTCCAATCTGGCTTCAGGCCGGGGTTCGGGACGGAGACTGCCTTGGTCGCCTTGGTGGATGACCTACGCCGAGGAATGGACAGGGGGAGTGCGTCCCTGTTGGTCCTGCTGGACCTCTCAGCGGCCTTCGACACCATCGACCATGGTGTCCTTCTGGGTCGGCTGGCTGGGTTGGGGCTTGGAGGCACTGTTCTGCAGTGGTTCCGCTCCTTCCTGGCTGACAGATCCCAGAAGGTGGTGCTGGGGGACGCTTGTTCGGCACCCCGACCTCTTAAGTTTGGGGTGCCGCAAGGGTCTATCTTATCCCCCATGCTATTTAACATCTACATGAAGCTGCTGGGAGAGGTCATCCCGGGGTTTGGGGTGGGGTGCCATCAATATGCTGATGACACCCAACTTTATCTCTCCTTTCCCCCTGATTCTGAGGAGGCAGTTGAGGTCCTGAATCGTTGTCTGGAGGCGGTTGGGGGCTGGATGAGGGCGAACAAGCTGAAATTAATTCCGGATAAGACAGAGGTGCTCTTGATCCGGAAATCCACAGCTCGGGTATTGGACTATCATCCTGCTCTGAATGGGGTTGCACTCCCTCTGAAGGAGCAGGTCCGCAGCTTGGGGGTTCTCCTGGATTCACAGCTACACCTGGAGTCCCAGGTGTCGGCGGTGGCCAGGGGAGCCTTTGCTCAGCTTCGGCTGATCCGCCAGCTGCGACCGTACCTGAGCTGCGCAGACCTGGCCACAGTGACCCATGCCCTAGTGACATCTAGATTAGACTATTGCAATGCGCTCTACGTGGGGCTGCCTTTGAAGACGGTTCGGAAATTACAACTAGTACAGAACGCAGCTGCTCGGGTGGTTGCTGGGGCACGTCGGTTTGACTCTGTCGAGCCGTTGCTTCGGCGACTACATTGGCTGCTGGTTCTGTTCCGGGCTAAATTCAAAGTGCTGGTGTTGACCTTTAAAGCCCTTTACGGCTCGGGCCCAGGGTATTTGAGGGACCGCCTCCTCCCATATAATCCGACCCGTACTCTGAGGTCATCTGGGGGGGGCTCTTTTGACGGTGCCGCCACCAGGAGAGGTGAGAGGGGTGGCGGCCAGTAGGAGAGCCTTCTCGGAGGTGGCACCCCAACTTTGGAATACCCTCCCCTTGGAGTTAAGAACTGCTCCCTCTTTGGCGGTATTTCGGCGGGGGCTGAAGACCTTTTTATTTCAGCAGGCTTTTAGTTGCTGACAGGCTGGCTGGCTGGCTTTTTTGCATTTTTTAAATATATTTTATGATCCTAGGGATTAATTTGCTGTATGTTGTATTTTTAATATTGTTTTTATTGTCTTTTAATACTGTTTTTAATTGTTTTTATTATATTTTAACCTTGTAAATGCCGCCTTGAGGGCCTTTGTGGCGGAAAGGCGGGGTATAAATCAAATAAATAAATAAATAATAAATAAAGTCTATCCATCAGATGAAGTTGGGCTGGAACTACTACTTCATGCGCTTGAGTATTCTGTTCTTTATATTTCTGGGTTTTACTTTTGATTTCCAGATTGCATTTGGCAAGTTAAAGCAAATGATCGAGCCTTCTATGAACAGCCCCACTTCCAGAAAACAATATATCTGTGCCTTAAGAAAAGTAAATATGCAGTAAGTGGGTTTCTTTATACATACAGGATAATAATACTAATGCCTGATAATAATGTAATGTATTTGTTAAAGAAAGCTTAGTTGATTTATCAAATGAGTTTCAGTCAACCAATAGGATTTAATTATTTAAGACACTGGTTCCCAAACTGGTGGGTCATGACCTACCAGCCAGGGAAGCACTTCTCCCTGTCCCTTCAGGCAGTGGTTTTTAAACTGGGGTGTTGCAATGCTCTAGCCTGAAAAGCCCTGCCTGGGTCCTTTAAGGCGAGGGCAGGGAAAATCATAATATAATGATGCCGTTGCTACAATTGTGTCACTTGTGGCAAAAAAAATGGGGCTGGGGGGGACAGTTCTAACGCAGCAGAAGTGGTGCTGCTTAAAGGGCAGCCTGCATGATGATTGGGTTCCCCCGTATCTTAAAAATATGTTCAAGATTTGCGTATTTTCTCTTCTGTCATTTGCAACTGAGTTCCTTCGTGAGAACAAAGTGCTTGTTTCTGGCCATCAGCTCCTTAATTGTGTCACTTCCTGTTTAATGATATCACTTCTGGCCCTTAGCAGGTACCATGAATGCTATTTGGCAAGCTGTATGAAAAAGCCTCAGGGTTAAAACTCTTTACATGGACACTTGACCCCCTCCTTCTCCAAAATCAGTTTCTTAAGGCTTGTTCAAGGCAGCAACCCTGAAAAACTGGTTTGCATAATACATTTGCCTAACCCAAAGCAGTTTGTAGGAAGACTTAACTAAATGCAGTGTTTTACATAAAATGCAAATTGAATCCAAATGTTAATGCTTCGTCTGACTGGCTTCTTTCTTTTTTGCCTTCATCAGGGGAATGCAATTAAAACCTACAAATATAATCCAATCACCTTCTTGCCATTGAATTTATTTGAACAGTTTAAAAGGGCAGCCAACTTTTATTTCCTGGTTCTACTCATTTTACAGGTAAAATACAACTGGAGAGTTTGTATTTTCTTTTCTTTTGTGCCCAATTTATTAGTTAGCAGACTCTAAGGATGGGAGTGAAAAGCTGTGGCTCAGCAGAAATATTTGCATGGATGTGAATTAGATCAGAATCCATGGGCTTGTTTGCTTGAGATTTTGATTGGGTTGTGGGTCTTGCACTTTCTGATTGCAGTCTTGTATTATTTGAGAAGAGATCTTGTTCTTTAATGGGTAGAATTTCACTCAGGGCGCAATACTAATCTGGAGTTAGGCCAGCACAGTTTGGCCAGCACAAGGGACACCATAAAGTATGTTTGAACCACTCTCTGAGTCAGAGAGGCAAACACACAGACGTGCACTGACCCACCTGACTTGGCATAATAAGGTTGTTCTATATGTTCAGGTTTCAGGTGGAAGAAATGCTATTTATTCAACAGACCTTAGTGAGTTGATAGTGGCTTTAGGATCTTGTTGCAGTGCTGTAGCATTTTTTAAAATAATAATTGTGTTGTTTTTCATAGAGTGACCTTTTATTTCATTTTTTAAAAGCTATACGCACGGCCTTAGATGTCACTGTGATGGAAAGGCAGGATATGCATTTCTTAAGTTCTTGTCTTTGTTTTCAGGCAATTCCTCAAATAACTACCCTCTCGTGGTACACAACCCTGATCCCCTTACTCGTGGTTCTGGGCATCACAGCAATCAAAGACCTGGTGGACGATATTGTAAGAGCCTTTTTATTTTTTAATTCTTCTTTGCCTTGCAGTTCCAAGTTTGATTCTACTTTTCTCTGATATTTTTATAAGGGGTTGTTAAAAGCTTTCCACAGTAAACCTTCTCAAACTTAAGAAGAAAATGATTTTCTTTCCAAACTGTATTTTGAGAAAACGGGAATTAAATTGGCTGACATAAAACAAATAATTGTAGTATGTGGAAATAGAATTATGACTTAGGTTCATCCCTAAGAACTTAAGAACATCCCCACTGGATCAGGCCAAAAGCCCATCTAGTCCAGCTTCCTGCATCTCGCATCGGCCCACCAGATGCCTCAGGGAATACACAAGACAACTAGATATCTGCATCTTGTTGCCCCTGAATCCGGCACTCCGAGGTAGCCTAACTCTAAAGTAAGGAGGTTGCACTAACCATCATGGCCTGTAGCCCACGATGGACTTTTCCTCCAGAAATCGGTCTGGTCCCCTTTTAAAGGCATCTAGGCCAGATGCCATCACCACCTCCTGTGGCAAGGAGTTCCACAGATTAATTACCTGTTGGATAAAAAAGTATTTCCTTTTGTCTGTTCTCACTCTCCCAACACTAAATTTTAGTGGATGTCCCCTGGTTCTGGTATTATGAGAGAGGGAAAAAAACCTCCCTCTATCCACTTTATCCATCCCCTGCATAATTTTGTATGTCTCAATCAAGTCCCCCCTCAGGTGCCTTTTTTCTAGGCTAAAGAGCTCAAAATGCTGTAGCCTTTCCTCATGTGGGAGGTGCCCCAGTCCTGTAATCATTTTGGTCATTCTCTTCTATACCTTCTCTTGTTTCCCTATATCTTTTTTGAGGTGTGGCGACCAGAACTGCACACAGAACGGTACACCCCTCTGGGAAATTGCAAAACATGAAAATATGTGATGCAGAAGTGGACAGTTTGCTGCCCAGTGATGATTTATCACTACTGGGGCTCCTCAGTTGCTTGTGTAATACAAGCTGATATCTGCTAAGATAATACTATTCACTGCCTTCTGTGACTGATCAAGCAATGCAGAAAGTTGATTAGAAGAGTGGGCAGAGCTTGTGGCACAATGGATTTGTAGGGGGACTTTAAAATCTGGGGTTATAATAAATAAATAAATAAATAAATAAATAAATAAATAAATAAATAAAT
>JAJKFI010000101.1:398268-424089 GCA_029204185.1 Lerista edwardsae | reverse complement strand
AATAAATAAATAAATAAATAAATAAATAAATAAATAAATAAATAAATAAATGTATGTCCTCTTTAAATTGTCTCCTTCCCCCCTTTTTTCCCAGGCTCGACATCGAATGGACAGTGAAATTAACAACCGTACATGTGATGTAATCAGGGAAGGCAGGTATGAAAGAACTCAGTTAGTTTGTAGAGTATTTACATGGGAATGGGTGGTCAACTTCTGTATTCTGGGGAACTCTCGAGATAGTGGCAGGGGAGGGGCAAATAAGATGATCAGAATTTGGCAACTTGTCAGATTGTGCAATCAGAATAAATTCTGCCAACTTCTTAATTAAGGGGAATATTCCCAATCTCTAATCAGAGTGCCTGTGAGTCTACATTTTTGTTTGTTCATAGTTGCCTAAATTCTGAATTTTTAAAGCCTTCTCCTTCATATTTGTTGCTTGCTACCAGTAAAAGTGGTATTTTTAAGAGTACAGTGGATTCTCATCATATGCATATTTAACTTGCGCAAATTCAAGTACAGGTTGTGCCCCAGTATCCACTGATTTGGTGTCCATGGTTTCAGTTATCCACTGATACCATGGATACTGGGACCCCAATTAAAAAGATAGGGGAACATTAAATGAATCTTTTTTTAACCTTATTGCAGCAAGACCACTGATATTCCCCTATCTTTAAAAAGGCGTCCCCAGTTTCTGCGGTTTCAGATATCCACGTTGGGGTCTGGAATAGAACCCTAGCAGATACCCGGAAATGCCTGTAAATACGTTCAGCAAAAGAAAGAGAGAGAGAGGAACAACAATTTAAATTCTTTTATGTTTTATATATTCTTTTTTAGTTTTTTTTAATATATATATTATTATTAATTTATTGGCCAGGAATGGAAACCATGCCTGGAATTTGACGTGGCCTTCGGCTACATACGTACATACAACAGTTGGTTTTAAATTACATTTTATTATGTTGTACACTGCTTTGAGTTGGAGAAAAACTGCACAAACATCTTTTAAATTAATAGTTCGGGCTGTTTTGCCCCCACCCATTCCACTCAGTGTGCACATGCCATACAGCAGTGTTTCTCAAACTGTGGGTTGGGACCCACTTGGTGGGTTGCAACCAGATGTCAGGTCGGTCGTGGAAAACTGGGAGCAGTGATCTTGGAAGCTGCAGACCTTACTATTTTGTGGGTGTTAACAGTTTGAATTTTTAACAGTTTGAATTTTTTAAACTGTGAGCATTTTTAAAAAGTTGTTTTTAGTTCAGTACTTTTATATACTACTTTGTCCTAATCTTGGTTTTTGTCAAGGATGTTTCATGGTTGTGCAACTGCTGCAGTCCAAGAATGCCAATTTGCATTCCAGGAGTGTCATTTTATGTCACAAGAATGGCACTTCCAGCTATGACATCACTTCTGGTAGATGTCAACACAAATATGTTTGGACCACTCTAAAAGTCAGGGAGGCCAGTGAACAGATGTGTACCATCCTCCCTGACTACTCCCTAGAGTGGTCCAAACATACTTTACGGTGTCTCTTGTGCCAGCCAAACTTTGCTGGCCTAACTGTGCCAGCCTAACTCCAGGTGAGGATTGTGCTCTGAGTGTGAGGGTGAGAGACATGAATCTGCTTTCCTCATTTGGTCTCTGTTCCCATGTGTCTCTCATAGTGTGATTCTAGTTTTGGCACTATGTATTTTTCATATAACATTTGATGGATTTTGAAGGGTGACTTTAACAGTACATGATTTTTGCCTTATGCACTGACTCTAGAACCTAATCCCCATCTCAAATGTGATTCCTCGGTAACCTGTTCATTTGTTTTAAATTTAAAATATCTTGCTTCTTCTACTTCAGTTTCAAAAACACAAAATGGAAAGACATAAAAGTTGGTGATGTCATTCGCCTGAGGAAGAATGCTTTTGTTCCTGTAAGTGAACTGTTTTTGTATTTTTGTGCAAGTTTAATTGGGAACACTGGTATAATGTCTATGTGTATGTAATGTTCTTTATTCTTTATTCAACCAGGCTGATATTCTGCTGCTGTCCAGTTCAGAACCTAATAGCCTTTGTTATGTAGAAACAGCTGAACTAGATGGGTAAGGCTCCTCATTTCAGTTTCACTCTCTAATATGCCCAAACAAATTTTTGCTGTATAATGCTTGAATGAATGTGCTTGTTTGTTGTCCTAATAGGGCTAAGTGCCTTGTTGTGCCATATTGTTTAATTTGACAAAGTTGTATGGAATCAGGCGATAAGATTTTGGCTCAGGTAGTTCATAGGACAACGCTGAACCATTGTTCTTTAAAATGGTAGAGGTTCCTTTTAACGATAGATCTCTATTTATTGTAATAAACCAGCAATTTTCAACCTTTCTCATCTCACGGAACATTGACGAGGCACTAAAATTGTCAAGACACACCGTCATTTTTTTGACAATTGACAAGGCACAATCTGTGACCAGTGGGGGGCTTATATCCCCCCCATGCCCATACTAGCCTCTTCCAAACTCCTGTGGCTCATCTGCAGACCATTTGCAGCATACAGTGGCGCCAACTTGCTTTCATAAACATGGGGGCCTGTGGCCACGCCCTTGATATTAACATGGCCACGCCCCTGACGTTGATGTGACCACGCCCCCTGACATAACATAGCCACGCCCTCCGGAGCCCAGGTCTACCACTGTCTATACCGTCTATACTCCAGAGCTCCGGTCTACTCGCTGTACTTACAAATGGTTAGACCTGGGCTCTGGAGCTCAGGTCTACCGGCTATAATGGTCTACCCATTAGAAGTATAGCTGGTAGACCTGGGCTCCGGAGCTCCCTCAGTCAGGAGAGCAGACATAGTGTGCAGGCGCCAGCAGTCAAAATGGTGTCGCGCGCTTCACTAGTCTGTCTCCCAGAGACCGTGCAGGTTAGCTGTGGGTGCTTTGGAGTGAATTGGGAGTTGGTGCTGGATGCCGAGGCGGCTGGTGGTAACGTGGGGGCTCTGCCCCCATAGGGAAAAACCAGTAATGCTATCTAGCCGGGACACTGGGTGGGAGTTTCGTTTGAGCAGCAGCCCGCCCGTTGCATTACGCTGCGTTCCGCTGCGGCGGTGGGCAGGGCGGCGGGCAGAGCAGTGGCAGAACGCAGCGTTACGCAACGGGCGGGCTGCCGCTCAAACAAGACTCCCACCCAGCGTACCAGCTAGATAGCATTACTGGGAAAAACCCATGTACTCCCAAAGCCCCGGAACACCTCCAGATGGCACCAATGGCAGCATAACAAAGTGCCATGGCATGCTGGTTGAAAATCACTGTAATAAACAATGCTTTAAGCCACACCATCAATGTTGCTCTTAACTGCAACCTGACCGTCTCATGGTTTACCAGTCCATGTCTAACTCTTGCTTGGGAAGAGAATTGCTTTAACTTTTCTCTTTTAGAACATAAAACTATGCATTGCTTATGTTGTCTCTTTTGCTGTCGCTCTTGGGAACGGCATGTGCAAGTGAACAGCTGGAGTTTCCTTCCTGTGTGATAATTTACATAGACACCTAACTACATGGAGGAACATTAGTTGGAACACATAAGAACATAAGAAGAGCCCCATTGGATAAGGCAAAAGGCCCATCTAGTCCAGCTTCCTGTATCTCACAGTGGCCCACCAGGTGCCTGAGGGAGTTCAGTAGACAACAAGATGCTTGTTGCTACTCCCTTGCACCTGGCATTCTGAAGTAGCCTACTATTAACGTAAGGTAACGTAAGGCTACCTGGCCTGTAGCCCACGATGGACTTTTCCTCCCGAAATCTGTCCAGTCCCCTTTTAAAGGCATTTAGGCCAGATGCCATCACCCCCACCTGTGGCAAGGAGTTCCATAGCTTAATTACCCGCTGGGTAAACAAGTATTTCCTCTTATCTGTTTTAACTCTCCCGACACTCAACTTCAGTGGATGCCCCCTGGTTCTGGTATTGTGAGAGGAAGAAGGCTTGGCACAGGGACAGCTGCAACCATTTCCATGATGGCAGCTGCATATTTTCCTCCCATTGTGATCAATGGGATCACATGGATCCCAGCAGCCATCTCCCTGGACTCTTCCTAAGCTTACACTAATTCTTTTCCAGCTGCCTTCCAGCTGGCTGCATGCAGTGGTGTCATCTAAATGATTTAAGAACAGGTACTCACTTTTGATTGGCACGTGTCGGGACCTGCCCACCAGAAGTGACGTCATAAGCCGGAAGTGATGTTGTGGCAGGAAGTGACATGAAAAAAGCCCTTTTTGAGGCCTCAGACAATTTTAAACTGACCCAACAGTTGCAACAGTATTCCCCAGCACCCCCCAGAACATGTTAAGGAGGCCTGGCGTCATGTTAAAGTGACCCAACAGTTCCAAAACCCCAGAACAACTCATTTTTCAGTGGCAAGGCAAGGCAAGGCAAGGCTCCGCTCGCTGCCTGCTTGCCAGCTCTGAGAATGTGCAGGCAACTCAAACGTGCAGGAAATTCAAACACTGCAGGGGGCGGAGTCAACGAGTGGGCGGGCGAATGGGCGGGGCCAGCCATAATCCTAGAAACCGGTACTCGCGTACCTCCGCGTTCCCCCTGCATGACATCACTGGCTGCATGCATGCTTGGGCAGTGGAAAATGGTAGCTTCCATGTGTGAGCAAGTTCTAGGTAGCTTCCCTGAAGCTCTGTTTAGTGGCATCAAAGCTTGTTAAGACAGCCTGCTATATTATGATTTGTTACTCTCCCTGCATCTAATTGATTCGGTGGGCACACATGCTGCATCTTGCTTTATTCCTCTTTGTGAAGCCGTCCTCACATTTCAACCCCTGCAGCAAGGAACACAGTGAGACAGTGCGTCCTGTTGTTCCTAACGTAGCTGAGAAAAACAAACATTACATATTTTAAATCTGCTCTCTTTGGCACCACAGAGATATTATGTTGTTGTCATTGTTTCCGCTGTTTGCTTTTTTGTGCGTGTTCTGTGGCTCTTCAGCTGGGAAATAATCCTGTTCTGAAGAAATAATCCTGTTCTAAAGCCCAAAGTAGCATACGCAGAGGTTTATTTTAAACAAGTAAGCTCTCCTCTTTAGAAATAGAAACAACTGAAATATTGCGTTTTTCCACTGAACTTTACTATATTAGAATCCATGCTTTTTTTTCTTTTTTCCTTTCAGTGAAACCAACTTAAAGTTCAAAATGTCTCTGGAGGTAACAGACAAATACCTTCAAGAAGAAAGTGCAATGGCAGCATTTGATGGTTTGTACAAATATTATTTAATGTTCCCAGATACCACAAAAACCAATTCCACCTAACCAGCCTTGTCCCAGATGCTGGCATAAAACTTAATTTGTGCTTGCAAATCCAACATGTGTAGGCTTGAACAGCACAATCTGCTGATTAAAAATCTAGGAATTGACCACATGTGTGTTAGGTGGACCGGTGATCTAACCTAGGCTACAGTGCTATATACAGTTGCTTGGGTATAAATTCCATCGAGGGCAGTGCTACTTACTTAAGAACATAAGAAGAGCCCCACTGGATCAGGTCAAAGGCCCATCTAGACCAGCTTCCTTTATCCCACAGTGGCCCACCAGATGCCTCAAGCAGCACACAAGACAACTAGATACCTGCATCTTACTGCCACTCCCCTGCATCTGGCATTCTGAGGTAGCTTACTTCTGAAGTATGGAGATTGCACTACCCTGCGATGGACGTTTCCTCCAGAAATCTGTCCAGTCCCCTTTTAAAGGCATCTACGCCAGATGCCATCACCACCTCCTGACAAGGAGTTCCACAGATTAATTACCTGCTGGGTAAAGAAGTATTTCCCTTTATCTGCTCTCACTCTCCCAACACTCAATTTCAGTGGATGTCCGCTGGTTCAAGTACTGTGAGAGCGGGAAAAGAACATCGCTCAATTCACTTTAACCATCCCATGCATAGTTTTTACATCTCAATCAAGTCCCTTCTCAGGCACCTTTTTTCTAAACTGAAGAGCCCCAAACGCTGTAGCCTTTCCTCACATGGGAGGTGCCCCAGCCCAGGAATCATTTTGGTTGCTGTCTTCTGTACCTTCTTTAGTTTCTCTATATCTTTTTTTGAACTGTGGCGAGTAGAACTGTACACAGTACTCCAGATGTGGCCTTACCGTTGATTTCTGGGTAGAACTGCATTGGATTGGGCAGCAAGACTGTTTCGTATCTTCACCGGGCATCTGCTTTTGATTGTCGTTTAAAGCAGTGGTTCCCAAACTGGTGGGTCACAACCCACCAGAGGAACCAGAAGCATTGTATTTTAAATATTACTCCTCTTTGAAATTTACTTGAATAGAATGTATTAAAATATTCTCATGACAAGCCAGTTTTGTGATCTAGTGCTTCTGGTTTCTTCTTCTCTCCTCCCTTCCCCCCTTTTCTTAAACATTGTTTTAGGCTTGGTAGAATGCGAAGAACCCAACAATCGGCTAGATAAGTTCACAGGAACCTTGACTTGGAGAGGAAAGCGTTATGCACTGGATGCTGACAAAATCTTGTTACGTGGCTGTAAAATCCGAAACACCGATGCTTGTCATGGACTTGTCATCTTTGCAGGTACTTCTCTATGGAAGAAAATTGCTACCTGTTTAAATAGAACAAGCTTCAGTTTTAAAATTCACATGGGATGGTATTTCCATTAAATTAAATGCATGAGAAATAACCAAATGCACCCTACGTAGCTGAAAGAAATATTCTCATCCTTGAAGAAAGCACAGTTGCGTTTAAAATTCACTGATTGCAAGTTTTAATGTGATTTTTAGGAGCAGACACCAAAATAATGAAAAATAGTGGAAAAACGCGATTTAAGAGGACTAAAATTGACTCTCTTATGAATTATATGGTTTATACGGTAAGAAGTTTCTGTTTACTTTTTTGCTCTTATTGTACCTCGTTACTGTTTACTAGAATTCCCTTTTTGGAAGATTAAATATTTATTATGCTCAATGAAACAGAACTGAGGCATCAGTTATGCATATCCTGCCATAGACTTGACAGGTTTTTTTTCATGCTCATTTCCTTACTAAAGTCAGTGGAGGTGTGCATGGGCAACCATATTTGGGGAAAGGTGTTCTGAAGTTTTTATGAGAAACATGGAGATGTGAAGACCGAATAAATGATATGTGCATGGTGTTTGTGTATTTGTGTGTTGGGCTAAAAGCTGTGTTTGACATAATCTTTCTTAATTCAAATCATTGGTGAGGGAAAGTGTGAAAATATATTTATCAGAATAGACTCTGCCCTATGAACAGCAGAATCTGGGTTGTCATTTGACAGCTCTAGGTGGCAACTTAGGGTGGTGCTCTTAATGTTATTTTACTTCAGGAGCTAATAGTTTCTGAATCATCTTAGAGAAAAATATTGGTACAGGTTGAATATCCCTTATCCAGACTGCTTAGGATAAGGTGGCATCTGGATTTCAGATTTTTCTGGATTTCGGAATGCTTGTATAAATATAATGGGAAATGCTTCCTCTTGCTCTTTTCACTGTTACCCATTTGGGTTTCTGCTGGCCTCTTTGGCATTTTTCACCAATGGCACACACCACAGAGCAGAGAATAGAACTTGCAGCCTGTACGCGGGAATTAGCACAAGACCATCTAGTTTTCACATGACAGAAAATGGTATAAAACGGACAAAAATGTCTGGATTTCTGAGTAGTCTGAGTAGTCTGAATAAGGGATAAGCTACCTTAAGTAGGATTACTTAAAATTTATTCATAATTGAATATCAGATTGGGGAATCAAAGATGATGAATTTTGGCTGTTCCCCCCCAAACAAAGATTGGCTTTCTTCTGTTTCAGATTTTCGTTTTGCTCATCTTGGTGTCTGCTGGCCTGGCTATTGGACACACTTACTGGGAGCAGCAGATTGGCAATTCTTCCTGGTACCTCTATGATGGAAAGGATTATACATCTTCATATCGAGGCTTCCTCAACTTTTGGGGCTACATCATTGTTCTTAACACTATGGTTCCCATTTCCCTCTATGTGAGGTAACTGATTGTTACATGATTGAGACATATGAAATTATGCACGGGAGGGATAATTCCCTCTCTCACAATACCAGAACCAGGGGGCATCCACTGAAATTGAGTGTTGGGAGAATTAAAACAGATAAAAGGAAATACTTTTTTACCCAGTGGGTAATTAAGCTATGGAACTCCTTGCCACAGGAGGGGGTGATGGCATCTGGCCTAGAGGCCTTTAAAAGGGGACTGGACAGATTTCTGGAGGAAAAGTTCATTGTGGGCTACAGGCCAGGTAGCCTTAGGTTACCTTATGTTAATAGTAGGCTACTTCAGAATGCCAGGTGCAAGGGAGTGGCAACAGGATGCAAGCATCTTGTTGTCTACTGAACTCCCTTAGGCACCTGGTGGGCTACTGTGAGATACAGGAAGCTAGACTATATGGGCCTTTGGCCTGATCCAGTGGGGCTTTTCTTATGTTCTTAACTGTTTATCATAAGACAAATAGCTTGCTCTTCAGTCTAGAGCAGTGGTTCTCAACCTTTTTTCCACCGGGACCCACTTTTTATGACGACAGCCTGTTGGGACCCCCAACCATAAAATTATTTTCATAGCTACTTCATAACTGTAATTTCGCTACTGTTATGAATCGTAATGTAAATATCTGATATGCAGGATGTATTTTCATTGTTACAAATTGAACATAATTAATGCTGTTGTAATGGGGCTCTTTCCAAGGGTGGGCTGCACTAGAGGCAGCTGAATGGGTGAGGCTGAGACAGGGGAGCTGTGGTTTGTCCTTTTAGAATGGGGAGGGGTGCGAGACAGAGAAAAGCAGGCTGCTGCCACCCATCCAGCCCAATTCCTCCCCCCTCTCTTTTTTTGGGGGGGAGGAGGCACGGTTGTCAATATTTTGTCAATGTGGGAGGGTGGTATCGGCATGATGTGTGTATGTATCCATAGACACACATGTCACCACCATCATCCCTACATCATCACCTGTGTGTACATGCACACACGTGTGCGTGTACACATACAGATATGCAGCGGTGTGCACACAGCAGAGTTCCTGTATGGTTACTATATGGTTTTGTGGGGGAGGGGAGAGAGCAGGATCCGTACATGACGGCAGGTCTGGGCTTCCTCCTGCCCCGGCCCTGCTGCCGGTACGATGTCTGGGCGATGGACCGAAGGATCCGGTGCGAGGGTGCACGCGAGGGATGCGGCGGGGCGGCTGGGTGCGAGGGAGGCTGCGGAGCCGGGGCGAGTGCAGGGGGCCCTCCCGCCACGCCGTGGGGAGAGGGCAGGGGAGAGGGGAGTTGCCGGGGGTGCGGGGGGGGAGAGAGGGGTGCAGACCGCCCCAGGGCGGCTCGGAGACCCGGGTCTGCGGCGGGGAGGGGGAGCACGAGCCCAGCCTCGGCCCTGCGTAGCCCCCCAACGGAACGACTTGAGGGTTGGAGCCGTCGGGCGGGGGGGGCGGGGGGCAGCCCTGGCAGGGGCGTCTGAGCTGCCCCGGTTTCAGCTTTGAGGATGGGGAGCCGGAGATGGCAGAAGGGCGGGCGAGCGGGAGCCAGGCAGGAAGGGGGCAGCAGAGGCTTGCGCATGCCGCGCCGTCGCTGATTCCAGCCTTTCCCCCGCTGTTCTTCGGCAGCCTCCCTTGCGCGAGAGTGAATTCTCCTCGCCCTCGACTGTCCTCCCTCCATGCACACACTCCAGCTCCCCCCCCCCGCCGCCATGTCTGCAGCCATCCCCTCCCCGCCTCAAGCAGGGGAAAAAGTGGGGTGGGGGGGCTCGGGGCGGCATGCAGGGGCGGAGAGGACTTGGGGCTTAACGGTACCGGGAACGGGCTGCTCGGGGAGGGAGCGAGGAATGGCGAGCTCGGGCAGGGGGAGGGTCTGGCGGAGGTGAGGAAAGGCCGGAACGCCAAGAATGGAGGCTCCCTCCCCCCAAAAAGAAACCCCTCCCTCCCTCTTTCTTTCCTGCTTCTGTTCAATTATCTTGATCCTGTGTGGAACTTTGCGTTTGGACCGTCGGTAGTTTCTGCTCCGAAGGCTGACAGTGAAAGGGAGAGTGCGGGGTCTTCGGCGACCCCTGTGAAATGATTGTTCGACCCCCAAAGGGGTCCCGACCCCCAGGTTGAGAACCGCTGGTCTAGAGGCTTGCTGAGTGAATAGAAATGAAAAACAACAAATGCTTAACATTTTTTTTTAAAGCTGCACAACCTGAAGATTGGCATTTTAAAAAACGCTGCAGACTAAGAAAGATGTGATTTTAAGGATCTGATTGAGACTGCAATCCAAATGTGGAGTTTGGATTAGTTTGACGTGGAGTTTGGAGTAGTTCAGCAAAGTTTGGCTGGCACAAGGGACGCCGTAAAGTATGTTTGGACCACTCTTGGAGCCAGAGTCCAGCACACAGACGTCGCCATCCTCCCTGACTCCAAGAGTGGTCCAGACGAGCTTTACGGTGTCCATTGTGCTGGCCAAACTTTGCTGGCCTAACTGTGCCAGCCTAACTCCAGGCTAGGATTGCGCTGTAAGTCAATAAAGTCTTCACGATGTCAAAAAGACATCAGACTTGGTATCAGGCTAACCTCCTAGGGGGCATTCCAAAACCAAGACACTGCCCCCTATCCCCACTCACCTCTCCTTGCCTTTGGTGTTATATTACAATTCCAAGATAGAATGAAAATGCTCAGTTGTTGTATAAAGCAGACATCCTTTTGTATGCCCTCCTGAAACTTTATTATGAACTGTACATATATTTGAGACTTGGTTGTGTCAATATTGTGTCAGCTTAAATGTTCTCAAGGTGGTCAAGGCTTACTGAAATTTCAGTCCAAAAAGTTTCTTTCATATTTCATTCCTTCTGTAAGGCACACCATGACTTAGTCTTACGTTAATGTCCTGTAGAAGTCTGGGCATGTCAAAACATTTTCAAATATTTGTGCCGCTTTTTAATAGTTTTCCTGTAAATGTTCTTGTCCTAGCAGGTAACTGTATATCAGTCCAGCACTTAAAACTGTCAAACTTGCCTGTGCAAGAGGGATAAAATAGCTTGGCATTTGCTATTCTTCTTGACTTCTTGTTAGAAAACTGCTTGAACGTGAGAGAACGGAGTACATTTGTACAGTCTTCTCAGGCTAGTTTTAAATCTGGTAGCTTGTAAGCAAGCTCTTAATTTAGTCAGACTTCTTCATAAGCCTTTTTGGGATTGTGGATTTAATAGACAATCCTTCTAAAATGTTGCAGTCTTTAGCTGTAATTTTAGCTGTAATTCTTCCCATCCCTGAATTTGTGGAAAAGGAGTTGGGATTGAGCTGTAGTATTATCCTTCCTTCCATCCATTCCCAACAACCTTAACCATAAAAGGTAAAGGTATCCCCACGACCGAATGGTCTAGTCATGACCAACTGTAGGGGGAGGTGCTCATCTCCGTTTCTAAGCTGAAGAGCCAGCGTTTTGTCCGAGGACAAGCTTCCATGGTCATGGGCTGGCATGACTATACGCCGTAGCACACAGAACGCCGTTACCTTCCCACCAAAGTGGTCCCTATTTATCTACTTGCATTTTTAGGTGCTTTCGAACTGCTAGGTTGGCAGGAGCTGGGACAAGCAACAGGAGCTCACTCCATTGCATGGTCTCGAACTGCCAACCTTCTGGTCAACAGCTCGGCGGTTTAACCCGCAGCACCACCACGTCCCTAGCCTTAACCATAGTTAGTTGCTAAGTCAGCATTGGCATTGACATTAACCATGGTTAATAATAGCCAGAGTTTCAGGGCCTATATTTTAACCTTAGTTAAAGGATACGGATGCGAGTGTGCAAATGCTCTTATCAGATATCTATGCTTCAACTAAAAAAAATCTTTTTGAAATAAGTACAAGTAATTTTTAGAGTAGTAGTAGTACAATCCAATTTTTAGTATCCAATTAGCTTGCCCAACATTGGGAGCACCTTCCTTGAATGGAAACATCCTCTGATTAAAGTCCCTTGTTTGAGAAGAATGCTCCTTCTGTTCATGGAGGGAGCTTCTGTTTGCAGATCATGTCCCTGATTGCAGAAGTGCTATTCAGGATACTACCCTTAGTATTTACATTTAGTAAATATAGCCAGGGAGGCTTAAATATAAACCAGGGAGGGCACATTGAATATTTAATCTATGCTTGTTTTATTTTTTTTTAATCCTAGCTATATATAAATGTAGAGCTTAAAGTGGTCTCCCTTGATTTAACAGTGAGGAATCTTGCTTGATTCACTGAGTCCCTTAAAGTGCAATCCTAATCTGGAGATGGCACAGTTAGGCCAGCAAAGTTTGGTCAGCACAAGGGCCATCATAAAGCTTGTTTGGATCACTCTCTGAATCAAGGAGGATGGCGCACGTCTGTGTGCTGGCCTCTGACTCCAAGAGTGGTCCAAACATACTTTACCGTGTCCCTTGTGCTGGCCTAACTGTGCCGGCCTTACTCCAGGTTAGGATTGCCCTCTTAAATGTATTCAGAGTTCTGTAGTTTTCATGTATTGAAGATTTGCTCAATGTGAAGATAATCCTTATTTGTTCTTATCCAATTCAGTGTTGAAGTCATCCGTTTGGGCCAAAGCTATTTTATCAACTGGGACTTGCAAATGTATTATCCAGAGAAGGATACAGCTGCCAAGGCCAGAACCACCACTTTGAATGAACAGCTTGGACAAATCCATTATATCTTCTCAGATAAGACTGGGACACTGACGCAGAACATAATGGCATTCAAAAAGTGTTGCATAAATGGACAAACCTATGGTAAGTCTAGGATTCATTGCGGTAACCTAAATAAATTGATTGCTACTAGGATCAGGGCAGGCCAGATAGTACTTTGTGTTGCAATTAACGCACAATACAACAAACAACAAAGATGATCAGGGGGCTGGAAAACAAGTCCTATGAGGAAAGGTTGAGGGAACTTGGTATGTTTAGTTTTAGAGAAGGCTGAGAGGGGATATGATAGCACTATATCTGAATATCTGATAGCAATATCTGAAGGGCTGTCATAAGGAAGAAAGGACAAATCTGTTTTCACCAGTCTCTGAGAGTAGAATGGGTACAAACTGTCCAATGGGTACAAACTGAAAGATAGGAGATTCCGGTTGGACATCAGGAAGAATTTCTTGATGATCAAGGAGGTTTGACAGTGGAACAGATTGCTGAGGGAGGTGGTAGGTTCTCCCTCACTGGAGACCTTCAAGCAGAGGCTTGACAGGCACCTGCTGGAGATGTTCTAGGAGGATTTCCTGCTACAAGCGGGGTTGAACTAGATGATCTCATAAGTCCCTTCCAAATCTATGATTCTGTGATATGATTAACTACTACAAGTGATAAGCACTATCTAAGGTACTGTACCATTTAAGAAAAGATGATATCAATTCATGGTTCTATAGTGCTATTTTGGTGCTGGTTCTATAGTGCTATTAATTATAATGGCTAAACGGTGCCTCTGTGTACAGAGATACACTATATAGCTGAGTGCCTGATGTTGAAAAGAGACAACAAAGGAGGGATGTTTTCATGCCTTGCTTGCAGAGTTCTGGTGGCATCCAGTTGGCCACCATTGAAATCAGGACTAGATTGACACGTGCTATGATTCAACGAGGCAATTCTTGCATCAAAAATAGTATCACTTTTCCTTTCAGGGGAGAGCAGGGATAAGATGGGCCAACCACATAATCGTCTTGAGGTAAGGGATTTTTAGCAATGCATTTGAGATCGTAGCGTTTAAGAGAGGCTACTTCATCTTCTGCCTGTCTCCATTAGCACTCCATACATGAAACCTCTTTGAAGCTCACCCTGAAAGACTGAGACTGGCCAGCCTATGGCAGTAATGCCATAAATGGTACAGAGAACAGGAAATTGGCATATTTGGGTAGGAGATGGAGGTCTGCAGGTCTTGGCTACAGCAGAGTTGGTATTTAATATTTAGGAATTTATATTTTATTTAAATAATTTATACCCCACCTTTCCCATGCCGAAGCAAATGCCCAAGGTGGCTTACATAAGCAGGCTAGTCTAAACCACCATTTTTCAATGGGATTTTTACAAATATACAGTATTCTGTGATTCACCAAATCCCCAACCCCAGATGTAGCCTTCACAGTGTTGTTCTCCCCTCTGACTTCATTCCATTGAGCTTCAGCAGGCAATCGTGAAGTCCAGCCTGGACAGGTACTCAAAACCACACACCGTTCTTTTGCCAACTGGCCTTCTCACACACTCCCAAACAATTCTCACTTGTGGTGACTGTCCTTTGGAGAATGACAATCTGTCAGGTACCCACAGGAAGTGATGTCATGGCCAGAAGTGCCGTCATTGTGGCCCACTTCTCAGTTAGAACAGTTTCTCAAAGTGGCTTACAATTTAGATAATCATAAAGGTGTACAATAATGCTAGCAGGGATGTTGATGAGAGTTAAGGCTACTCATCAACAGTGCTCCATGAAGATTAAAAATTTTTTTTAATAAGGTTATGTTTCCTATTAAGTAGCATGTCAAGATCTTTGAATCTTATCGGCCTAGAACTGATTTACTGACTGTGTGGGGTCTAAAGTTTGCTGAATAAGGAACATACCAAATATGAAATTTCACATGTGATAGAGTCAGACCTACACTTGCCTCTCTAGTGCAGTATTTTTAAACCTTTAGCACTGGAACCCTCTTTTTAGAATGACAACCTGTATGGGACCCACCGGAAGTGATGTCATATCCAGAAGTGACATCATTGTGACGTCAGAGCCTGCTGCTTTCCTGAGAATGCAGCCATAAGTTATTTCTCAGCCATTTTCCAATAGCAAAGTGAATCAGAAAGAAAGAAAAGCCTATTAACAGCCTTGACACAAGCAAAAACACCGCACAGCCCTCCCCTTTTCCAGCATCCCATCTTCCCATATTTTCAATATGGCTGCCCTAGGTCCTTCATGACCCACTGGTGGGAACCACTGCTCCTGGGTTTTTACTGCTACTTTCTCCCAGTTCCGTAAGCCAGAGCCAAAATCACACCAAGGTCCAGGGAGCTCTTCACGTACAGCCTCACACTTAATGTGCATCTGTGAAAAAAGTTGTTCCTATACTAACACTCACACCCCTATTCTCTTCTTCCATAGCAAGTTGACTTCAGCTGGAACATGTATGCAGATGGGAAGCTCAGCTTTCATGATCAGTATCTGATTGAACAGATTCGGTCTGGGAAGGAACCTGAAATCCAACAGTTCTTCCTCCTGCTTGCAGTTTGCCACACAGTGATGGTGGACCGTAGTGATGGTATGTGCTGTATTTGCATTGTAAGAGTCCTTCCCTAACGCACACTGGCCAACCCAACTATTTCTATCTGTAAGGGTTTTTCTTTTGTTCTTGACAACCCAGGTGAACTCAACTATCAAGCAGCCTCCCCTGATGAAGGGGCGTTGGTCACTGCAGCCAGAAACTTCGGTTTTGCTTTTCTTTCACGGACCCAAAATACTGTCACAATTAGTGAGATGGGGACTCAAAAAACGTACGATGTTCTTGCTATTTTGGACTTCAACAGCGACAGGAAACGGATGTCCGTTATCAGTAAGTTTAATTGTAAAAATCTCTGCTGCTACCATTCTTGGTGGAAGATCTTTGCTCAGAGAGAAGGAATGCCTGGTATTTCCTCTCTCCATGCTAAAGAACCCTAAGGAGACACACTTTTAAGTGATGGTTCTATACAACAGTATACAACAGTATCTCTCACATATTATATTGCTTTCGTAGCTTCCTGGGATATGTGAGTGAATCTGCCTACATTTATGCATTTCATCATTCTATGATACTAGCTTGTCCTTACCCAGTGTTGCCCGGGTATTTATTTATCCCAAGCTTCTGTTAGACAGGAAAAGGAATAAATTCTATCTATAGAGTAAAATTGAAGTAATTTTATGTACAGGTAATGAAAAGTATAAGTACAGTATAAAAATTATAAAGTAAAATCTTTTACAAATTCACTATAATATTAATTTAACTCAGAACTTGAGTATAAACAACATTTTTAGTTTCACCTCCAGGATCAAGAATAAATAAATTCCCTGTAGTATTTCTTTCCAGATCGCAAGGCATATGTGTACCAAGTTTGGTGTAAATCGCTCCAGGCGTTCCAGAGTTATGCTGGAACATACACACATACACACACACACATACATCCGATTATATATATATACAGTAGATTAATTAATTAATGGGTTATATAGAAGTGGTTCATAAAAACGCCTTAGTGGTATGAATTTTTATGTATCCTGTATGTTCTTAACCTGTTTTCCTTTTGTAGCAAGGGACCCAAATGGAAACATCCGGCTATATTGTAAAGGGGCCGACACAGTGATCTATGAACGGCTGCACCCAAATAATCCTAAAAGACAGGAGACACAGGAAGCACTAGATGTAAGTTGGCTTCCATGTTCAGCTCTTTTGCTGCTTTTGCCAAGCTGAAATGGGAACTCAAGACATTGTTTCAATAGATGGAATGTGTGAAGCGTAACCTCTATTCCTGTTTTCCAGTCTGCAGCAAATACTTTTATTATTTCTAGAGCAGTGGTTCCCAAACTGTGGGTCGAGAGTCAATTTAAGGTGGGTCGTGAAGCACCTAGAGCAGCCATATTGAAAATATAGGAAGATGAGATGCTGGAAAGGGGGAGGGCTATGTGATTGTTTTGCTTCTGTCAAGGTTGTAGATAGGGTTTTTTCATTCTGATCCACTGCGGTATCGGAAAATGGCTGAGAAATAACCCAATTTATTGCTGCATTCTCAGGAAAGCAGCAGGCTCTGGTGTCACAATGATGTCACTTCCAGCTATGACATCACTTCCAGTGGGTCCCAGATAAATTGTCATTCTAAAAAGTGTGTCCTGATGCTAAAACATTTGAGAACCACTGTTCTAGAGTGTAGACTATATACTGAATGGTTTGCCATAAATAATAATTAACAAAAACCCTTCTCTTGGCTTACGATATACTGGTCCAACCTGTATATCCACGTCATAGTTCCCAGAGCCCCTACGGGTACAGAAACCATAGGATAATTAAATCTGTGGGTTATGAACCAACAGGGCCTCCACATGTGACTGGAATCTCATTCTGGTTGCATCCAGATCTGTTATGAGGCCTCAGAAAGCACCCTGGAGGTGTCGGAAGGGCATTTCCGGGTTTTGTGAAAATGGGAAGTGCCCTTTCCATACCTCTAGTGGCCTATTTGAGGCCTATAGAAACTGTGTGCAGCCTCTATGGGTCTCAGAAAGCCTGCTGGACGTAACCAGAACAAGCTTCCAGTTGCATCTGGGATGTCCTCGGTGGGTTATAGTGGAACCCATAGTGGGTCAAATCCATGAGTCCCAAATCTGCGCATAAAGAGGACCCACTGTAATTGCAGGCTTACAAAGATGGTCTTTGTGAACAGTGATTCTGATGATGATGATCATAGTGTCTTCATCATCACTTTAGAACCAGTCTGTGCTACAAAGGTGATTAGATGTTACTGACATGTCTCCTCTGTCATATTCTGGGACTTCTGTGGAATTCCATTCACCCTTATAAAATTGTGGTTCCATTCAGATGTCACCAATCCATGGTTTGTTCCAGTTTGAACCTCTTTCAGCTCACAAATCATAGTTTTTGAGAAGCTTCAGAACCCCACTTTGAAGCTGTTTTGCATACCAAATTTGCCCGAACTGCCATTTGCTACTGCATCTGGCATCACAAACTCTGATCTTTTGCCAGCAGAATGATTCCTATCTCGTCATGGGGAACTTTCTGCTTGAAACTTCGGTGCAGTCTTGAGCCACTCTTTTTCCTTCCTTGGTAGATCTTTGCAAATGAAACCCTAAGAACATTGTGCCTTGCCTACAAGGACATTAGCAACCAGGAGTTTGAAGCATGGAATGAAAAATTTATGGCTGCTAGTGTCGCTCCAAGAAACCGTGAAGAAGCTCTGGATAGGGTGTATGAAGAAATTGAAACAAATTTAATTGTAAGTCTAATGGGAAGTTGGATGGGGGAGGGGAGCTTGCGCTTTGATTCTGTGCTTGGCCTTTGCAATATTTCCTGTAAGGTATGTCCTAAATAACATTTTCTTCAACCTAATGGTGGATTTTCCTATCCCTGCTCTGGTCATCACTCTTTAGTCTATACATTTTCCACCCTGCAGAGAAGAGATATACGGCTTCTTTGCAGTCGGATTCAGAGGCGTTTCTACAGGGAGGGCAAAGCTCTAAGTTTTGCAAGAAGCCTTACCTTGCAGTGGAAATCACTCCTCTCCTGCACCGTTTTAGCCAATCCTCACAGGGAAAAGCAACATCTTGGCATTGCTCACTGGCTACAGATGCAAGGGAGGGGAGGGATTTACATGACAGGATAAGGCTCCTTGCAACACTTAGAGCTCTGCCCTCCCTGTAGAAACGCCACTGGTCGGATTGCACCGACTAACTTAACCCAAAATATAAATGTATTAAGGGGAATGTTAATGTATAACGTGGTCTAAGACTGATAGATGTGTACTGCAACTCTGAAAAAAAGAGACCTGGGTTGTTCTCCCTTTCCCCCTCTGACCTCCAGAGATTATGACAGATGTAGGTGTCATTGCCATGGGTGGAGGAGGGAAGCACCAGATAGCTATCCTGGTTATGGTTAGAGCACTGTTATTCAAACTGTGAGTACAGACCCACTTGTTGGGTCACGACATGATGTCAGATGGGTCATGGAGAGCCGGGAGCAGCCATCTTGGAAGCTGCAGACCTTACTCTTGTTATATTCCTTTTGTGAGTGTTAACAGTTTGAATTTTCAGCTGAGTGTTTTTTTTTTAAATTGTTTTCAGTTCAGTGCTTTTACATAATATTTCGTCGTAATCCTGCTTTCTGTCATGGATGTTTCATGGTTGTACAATTGCTGCAGTCCAAGAATGCCATTTCATTTCAAGTGTGTCATTTTATTATGTTACAATGACAGCCCTTCCTGCTTGATGATGTCACTTCCTACCATGACATCACTTCCAGGTTAATGACATCACTTCCAGTGGGTCCCGATACAAGTGCCATCTAAAAAGCGGGTGTGAAAACTTTGAGATCCATTGGGTTAGAGTGTTGGCTAAAATTAGGAAGACCAGCATTCGAATTTTCAATCAACTATGAAACTCATTGGATAATTTCAGGCCAATCTTAACCTAATGTGTCTCATGGAGTGGTTGTGATGATAAAATATGGTGTTGAGGTGGCGTTAGGGAGAACACTGTGTGGCACCATCTGCTTCTTCATGGATGACTAGAACATTGATGTAGCTATTAAATACCCTTGTCGTCTCCATCCAATAATGTTTTCTGACTTGGTACTTTACAATAGGTGGATAATAGAAATCAGTATTGTGTATCAATTATTTTGCATGCTAAACATGCTCGTTCTTTAGTAATCTTTGAGTACTCCTCAGCTTTTAGGTGCCACAGCAATTGAAGACAAGTTACAGGATGGGGTTCCGGAAACAATAGCCAAACTGGCAAAAGCAGACATTAAGATCTGGGTGTTGACGGGTGACAAGAAAGGTAAGATATCTATATATAAAGAGCTTCTTCTTGTTTACCTAAGATAGGGAAAGGGGAAGTTAAATTTTTTTAAAGGTCATTGCAGGGCTTGAATGTTTCTTTGTTGGTTTGGATGGTTTGTTTTTCCTGCAACAAACTCTGATGTTATATTGTCATCTGTTACAGAAACCGCAGAAAACATTGGGTTTTCTTGTGAGCTCTTAACAGATGAAACTACCATCTGCTATGGAGAAGATGTTAGGTAAGTAGAAAACATGTCCTGGTTCTGGAAGAAAGGAATTATAAAGGATGCCACTTTTTGTCTTGCATCGTGACTCTGTTATCCTGTTAAATATTCAGCTTCCTGCAAAATAAGGGCCATTCATATTTTATATTGTATGCAAATTGGGGGGGGGGTTTGTACTTGCATACATGTTTTCTGGGACTTTGAGGAGTGGACTAATTTACAGTCTGGACATGTTTTTCCTTTTTTCATGTGAATATCTTGCATGTCTTCATGTTATTGGTAAATACATGATCCAACAAAAATGTAGAGTACAGATCACACATTATAGGCATGTTAAACATAATGTATGAATTACTGCATGTTTACCAACCAAAAACTAATGTGTGCACAGATTGGGTGCACATTGGACATAATGTACGAGTAGGGCTGTGTGCATCAGACGGAGAATTGGCTTTTAGAATATAGTGTGAAAGTCAGTCCAACAGTGTGATGTCGCAGCTAGAGTGCTGGACTGGGTTGAGAGGCCTGAGTTCAAATCTGCCACTCAGATAACAATCTTAGTCCAGCCTACCTCCTAGGATGGTTGTGAGAATGAAATGTATTGGCTCCCATGTATGTCATACTGAAGAGGGACGTGGTGGCGCAGCGGGTTAAACCGCTGCTGCTGGGCTTTCCGACCGGAAGGTTGGGAGTTCAAGACTGTGCGACGGAGTGGGCTCCCGTTGCTTGTCCCAGCTCCTGCCAACCTAGCAGTTCGAAAGCACCTAAATGCAAGTAGATAAATAGGGACCACTTTGGTGGGAAGGTAATGGTGTTCTGTGCGCTACGGCCTATAGTCATGCTGGCCACGTGACCATGGAAGCTTGACCTCGGACAAAACGCTGGTTCTACAGGCTTTGAAACGGAGATGAGCACCACCCCTTACAGTCGGTCACGACTAGACCATTCAGTCTTGGGGAAACCTTTATCTTTTTATGTCATACTGAACTCACTGGAAGAAAGGTGGGGTAGAAATATCTAGGTTGAAGGCAATACTGTGTGCTAAGAGGAATGATTCCAAGGTTTCTTAAGTACTGAAACCGCTAACCTTTTCACACACACAAACGTTGTGCCACAAGTCCAGTACTATAAATATAAGATTGCATTGTCCTAGTGCACACAACGAATACACAAGCAATCATCTAAAGTAGTTGCATTCTCAGATCACCTTTCCATTTTTCCCCTCCTTATTCAACAAATATATATCTGGGAATCCCAATTGAGGAAAATGGGGCTGGTTGGCTTTGGGGGGAAAAGAAGGGATGGAGGAAGTAACCTCCCAGCACTTCTCTGCTACCAATCTACCCTTCCCCTGAAACTTTGCAGAAGAGATGCAGTGGCCCAGATTCCTAGGTCATATTTCCTGCTAGTATATATCTGCAGGTGGAATTAAGAAGTCCTTTCTTGAAGTGGACAAGACTTACCTCAAGTTGGGATGCTGGGCTTACACAAGAGGTTGTTAATCAACTCTGTAACATGCTAGAGAAGGCAGACTCAGGGTGCAATCCTAAACTGAGTTAAGCCGGCATAAACTAAGCCAGCAAAGTTTGATCAGCACAAGGGACACCGGCGTAAAGTATGCTTGGACCACTCTCGGAGCCTGAGAGGCCAGAACACAGACGTGAGCCATCCTCCCTGACTCCAAGAGTAGTCCAAAAATGCTTTATGGTGGCTGGCCTTGTGTTGGCCAAACTTTGCTGGCTGAGTTTGCCGGCCAAACTCCAGTTTAGGATTGTGCTCTGAGATTAATGGAAAATACACGGTTAAATTTTTCAAAACATGCCTTGAATAGCCAGTGGTGATTTTGCTAAATTCTAGTGGATGTTTAGTGATTAAACGTTAAGGAGTCAAGGAATACTTTTCAGTATTAAAGCCATAATGATTTTTTTGTGATGGATCTTTGTTTTTCCCTTCTCCTCAGTGCCCTCCTTCAAACACGGTTGGAAAATCAGAGGAACAGAGGCAGCTCAACTATAAATGCTTCTCCACAAGCCAATGAACCCTTTTTTCCGACGGGTGGAAATCGCGCTCTAATTATCACTGGATCCTGGCTGGTAAGTCATATAATCCTACCTGTACTCTTAGATCATCTGGGGGGGGGCCTTTTTGACTGTGCCGCCACCAGGAGAAGTGAGAGGGGTGGCGGCCAGAAAGAGGGCCTTCTCGGTGGTGGCCCCCCAACTTTGGAATACCCTCCCCTTAGAATTGAGAACTGCTCCCTCTTTGTTAACATTTCGGCGGGGGCTGAAGACCTTTTTATTTCAAAAAGCTTTTAACTGTTGACAGGCTGGCTGGCTGGTTCACTTTTATATTTTATACCTTATGATCCACAGGGCTTGTTGTTTTTAAATTTTATTGTTTGTTTTAATTTTGTTTTATTGTATTGTTTTAATATTGTTTTTAAATGGTTTTTTGTGTTGAATTTTATATTGTAATGCCGCCTTAGGTGCCTTCGGGCAAAAAGGCGGGATAGAAATATAATAAATAATAATAATAATAATAATAATAATAATAATAAATAAATAAATAAATAAATAAATAAATAAGTACTGAGCTGCTCGTGCTGCTACATTGAAAGGAGTTCCAGGTAAAAGGCTAGCATATATCTGTATCTGAATCCAGCAAGCCAGACATCATCTGTACATAATTTGTATGGTTCTAATGGTTTGCCCTTACAACATCTGCAGCAAACCATAAGGCTGCCTTTTCTTTGTTTATGAACCAGGCTGTTGTGCCTTTAATGCCTGTTTTCTGTGTAGGCACAAAACTAGAGTATTCTCTTTTAATGGCACAGTCACCATTTGCTTAAGCTTATGAACAGGCTTTGGGATCAGATTGATTCCACAATCCATGCCTCTCAACAGCTGGCTCAGTCACTAGAGAGGCATCTTGTTGTAGACGTTTGATGGCTATACATTATTAGAGGGTGAATCTGAATGCTGAGTGCAGTTGCAAATGGTTCATAAATATCTATCTGGGTCATTGGGATCCACCTATTAGTTTTATAGGCCTATGGAAACTTCTGAAATGAAACATCTTGCAGGAATGAACCAATGTGACTGTTAACCCAGAACCTCTTAAGCACCCTTTGGGTTGTTTTTACTAATTTCTTTGGACAACATGGGTAGACCAATTCTAAGCTGCTCAGCCCCCATGGCTCCAACAGCTCCAAAATGGCGACCTCTATGCACGCCAAGGCTATCATCGGGGTCTCCTCAAGGTAAGGGAGTGTTTGCGTTTGCTCCCTTATCAGGTAATGCCTCTGCAGTGCCAATGGATCTCCTCAGCTCTACACCTGTGTTTGAATGGGCACAGAGCCAAGGGGGCCTGCCAGAGGCAGATCTAAGGGAGGGTAAAGCTCTAAGTTTTGCAAGAAGCCTTACCTTGCAGTGGAAATCACTCCTCTCCTGCACTGTTTTAGCCAATCCTCACAGGGAAAAGCAACATCTTGGCGTTGCTTACTGGCTACAGCAGCAAGGGAGAGGAGGGATTTACATGACAGGGTAAGGCTTCTTGCAGCACTTAGAGCTTTGCCCTCCCTGTAGATCCGCCTCTGGGGCCTGCCCAGCTCGGGAAAGGGGTAAAGATCTGGCAGCAGAGGCTGTTGACATCGCTGCCCATCCTTGCCACACCCTGAAAAACCTTACTGGTGGCCATCGCTGCTGGAGTGTTGGCTGGCCATTCTCTCTGACCCAGTGCCTGCGCTTCTTACTCTTCGGGGGCTGTAAACGTGCTCTACGGCACATTTACAACACTCGGAGCCGGCAGTGTGAGTGTACTGCCAGCGACAGAGCCCAGTGGATTGGGCTCTTAACCGGTGGTGGGATTCAAATGAATTAACAACCGGTTCTATGTATCTAGGGAAAATGGCGCCCATAATGCTGACTATTCCGGACTAAAATTAGCAACCGGTTCTACCGAATGGGTGAGAACCTGCTGAATTCCATCTCTGCTCTTAACCTTTTGAGATCTAGTTTCTCAAGCGAACTTTAAAATAGCTTTTATCTGTGTTTTTCTTACAGAATGAAATTCTCTTGGAGAAGAAGAAAAAGAAGAAGAAGCTCCTGAAGCTGAAATTCCCCAAGACAGCAGAAGAGAAGCAAAAACAGAGAGAGAGCAAAAGGAAAGCGGACATCTACAAGGAGCAGCAGCAGCGGAACTTCGTGGACCTGGCCTGTGAGTGCAGTGCCGTAATCTGCTGTCGAGTCACACCCAAGCAGAAGGCCATGGTGGTGGAACTGGTGAAGAAGTACAAGAAAGCCATAACTTTGGCCATTGGAGATGGCGCCAACGATGTAAATATGATTAAAAGTAAGTAAGTGCTTGCATAAAATCCCCGCTCTTCTTGAGGAAGTATGATTAATAATAATAATACATGTATTTATATACCGCCTTTCTTAAGATCACTAGATTTCTCGAATGACTGTAACTCAAGGTGGTTTACATAGGCAGACTTTTTATTCGCAAACCCGAAGGTTTTTACAATTTACAGAAATGTTCTATCTTTCAAGAACAACACTCATACAGATCTTTCTTTCTGGATTTAGCCTTCTTTCTTTAGCCACCCGTCTGTCTTCTGCTGGCTGATAAGAGGCTTCCCTGCTCCCCCAGAGACGCACTGACTTCAGCACACTCCTCCCACGAGGCAGCTGGAACTCAGCTTTCTAATCAGCCGCAGTTTGCAAGGTCTGCCGCTCACAGAGACTTCCGGTAGTCTCAAGCTCACGACCTTCAGATCTTCAGCTGTTATCTTCGGGCAAACGGAGGCATTAACCCTCTTGGCTAAATCTTCTGCCCGGCTAAATTAATTTCTGGCGTTTTCACAAAATGTAAAGTTTTTGCTCATAAGAAACATAAAGCTGTTCAATACAGAGTCATAATGCAGGTTGAGCCAAATTATCCGCGGATTTTCAAGCCGTGGGCTTGGCTCAATGTGGCTCAGACTCACTTTCAGCCAGGTTAGGCTCAATGTGAAGCCTCTGAAGGCGACAGGAACTCCGGAGGCTCTTCTGAGGCCTGCTGAGGCTTCCCTGGGGCTGCCCCAGGCGTTGTAATGCTTTAAAAATGTCACTTGCGATTTTCACCAAAAACCAGAAGCAACATTTTTTAATCAAAATGGCCATTCTGAGGCCTGCCGAGGCAGCGCTGGCTGCATGTGGCCTCAGCAGGCCTCAGAAAGCCCTCTGGACCTGATCGGAGAATAGTTCTGGTCAGATTTGGAGGGGTGTGTGTATTCAGATTTTTTTTTATCCATGAAAGTTCTGGGAATGGAACCCTCGCGGATAAAAAGCCCCCACCTGTAGATCCATATAGCTCAGTATTTTTGGTACCGGTAGTGGCTCTTCAGGTTTCTCAATGGGAATCTTTTTTTTTCTGCTTTGTCTGGAGATATTTCCAGGGCCTGAGCCTGTGGGCTTAACACTTTCTCTGTGTAAGTCATGTACTCTACCACTGAGCTACCCTCCTTCCCCAGTAACCTTCTCAATACTAACAAATGTTTCTTGAATGCACTTTGTGAAATAGCCATGGTGCGTCTGCTGTTCTGCGGGATCTGTGATAACAAATGAAACTCAATCCCCCAAACCTCTGTTCATCTCAGACTTTGCAACAGGACAGTAAGATTATTCTTTCATGCCATGAGAACCTTCAAAAAGTTTCAGGACCTGATCATTGCAGAAGAAAGCTTTCAGATGCATTGCCTGTAAACCTGTTATGTACTCAGGAGGATAGCCAGGGGTTACGCGCAGTGGTGTCATCTACAAACAAGGAACAGGAACGCTGGGCGGGACTTGGGCGGGACTTCCGTGTGATTGGCTGCCCGCCTGTCCCGTTCCGCGGCTGCCCTGGCCTGGGGGGGGTGCCTGCTCGCTGGGGGAGACGGGTGGGGGCGCACTGGAGCCTGGGTGAGCAGCGGTGGGGCGCGCAGACCGGGAGCAGCCCCCCCCCCGAGGCCAGGGCAGCCATGGAATGAAATGGGCGGGCTGCCAATCACACGGAAGTCCC
>JAJKFI010000101.1:332460-398168 GCA_029204185.1 Lerista edwardsae | reverse complement strand
TTCCTTGTTTGTAGATGACACCACTGGTTACGCGCCAGCAAGAGAGCTGGAAGGGTTGAGCTTATCACCCTTCCAATCAGGAGCCCTGTATATAGGGGATGGGCTGTTGCCCTTAGTTCAGTTCTAACTATTGCATGTTGCAGTAAATGTTCAAGCTGTACTTGCCTTGTCTGAGTTTCTGTTACATGGAACCCAATATACAACAAAACTGATTTGTGAACTTTTGTTTAAAAATACATATGATGGATTGACAACAGTGTTGGAGATTCTTAAGTCAAAGGGGTGTGATTGGAATTTAGTGGTTGGGTTGGATGAAATATTGGTGCAATGTACTGTTTTTCTATCAATCTACCATGGCAACTTTAACTTACCATTCCCCTTACCTTAGTTCCTTTAGCCATCTTATTTCAAACTCTGTGTTCCTTATTCCCTGAGCCCTTTGACTTGCAAAAACCAAAGCACCTCCCCAGCTTTGTTAACTGAACTGTGGTAGCAGAAAAATGAATATATCTATGTGAGTTCATTTCCGTATCAAACTGTGTTATGAATATGGAACTTGGGCAGCCTTGGTGCAGAGATGAGGGATAAGAGGAAGAATGTACTCGACTCTTGCATTTGTTTATATCTTGGCCCCAAAATGTACCCGTTTGGGAAGTTCCTTGTTTCATTCTGATATTCTTGCATTGTAATGCTTGCCTTGCTCATTTTTTCTTGACCCAATGAACCAGGGGCCAGCAGTCTGCAACCCACAGGTCAGATCCATCCTGCCACCCAAGCTCATCCTGCTGCTTCCAGGAGTTGGCAACCTGAACGCTGGATGATGACTTAGGACATCATTGCTCAATGTTGTGCTTTTGCTGAAAAGGTTGCCAAGTGCAGTGCTAATTAAAGAAGCACTGTATGCAAAAGGAGGAAAATACAATAATATTGAATGTCAACTGTGTTCTATAGTTGTTTTGTTTTAAAGCAGCTGACTATGTTTGGTTTTCTGTTGTTGTTCTTTCAGCTGCCCATATTGGCGTTGGAATAAGTGGACAAGAAGGGATGCAAGCAGTCATGTCGAGTGACTACTCCTTTGGCCAGTTCAGATACCTTCAAAGGCTGCTACTTGTTCATGGTCGATGGTCCTACATAAGGATGTGCAAGTTCCTCCGATACTTTTTCTATAAGAACTTCGCATTTACATTAGTTCACTTTTGGTACTCTTTCTTCAATGGCTTTTCAGCGCAGGTAAGGGGGGGAAAGGGCTTGTGAATTTTCAACCTTAGCGTTTCAAATCTTCAAATGTTTCGAATTAAGGACCATCCAGAGGCTTACAGGGGCTTTTCTGCGCCCCAGGCATGCTGCGCAACGATATCACACATTGTGATGTCATGACGTCACAAAGTGAGGGGAGTGCGGGGGCCTCCTGCAGTGGCTGGAGCCCCCAAAGGATGCGTTTCCCTCGCTCCCTGGCTCAGGAAGCAAACATAATGTGCAGGTGCCTTCGGGGAGGGCTGGGGCAATTTTGCCCCAGATGGACCTGGAGATGCCCAGGCAGATGGCATGTTTCCCTCGCTTGGGGAACAAAGGAAACGCGCAGGAATCTTCAGGGGCAGCAGGGGCAATTTCGCCCCAGCTGGCCTTGGAGCAGTGATGTCATCCGGGTGCGCCAGGAACCGCAACGCCCGGGTGATTGGCAGCCCTCTGCCCCTATGGAGGAGGCCAGCCACGCCTCCCTGCGCCTGGAATCGCTCCATTTCAGAGCGATTTGGACGCGCGGGCGGGCGAGCCCAGGAGCAGCTTGCCCAACCTCGGGAGAGGGGGCACGGCCCGGGCCCGTCTGCGGAACTAGCAGAATGGCGTACTGGGCCGTTCCACCAGGATGACACCGCTGCCCTGGAGGTACCCAAGCAGGCTGCACATTCCCCAGCTCAGGGAGCAAAAGTAATGCGCTGGCGCCTTTGGGGCAGCCGGGGCAATTTTACTCCAGTTGGCCTTGGAGGAGCCCAGGCTGGCAGCATGTTCCCCTGCTCCCTGGCTTGGGAAGTGAAGGGAACTGGACTCGAGGAAGGGTGGGCCCACTGCACCCTTCTCCGGAACTGCCCCTGCATTGCCTCGCGGCACCCTTTATACATCTCTGGAACCATCTTCCTTATGGAGTAACCTGAACACTGAGAGCAGCAGAGGCTCTGCTCTGTTTCTCTCTGCTATTGGAAGTGTAGCAGGTATATACAAGCAGGAGGGTGTTAAATGTTTAATGTCTTTAAATATTTTTAATGTGCTGTATTTATTGTGGTTACATTCTATTTTTATGCTCTCTGTAAGCCGCCTTGAGCATTTGCTTCGGCATGGGAAAGGCGACGTATAAATTCTTCAATTAAATAAATAAATTCTGTTGGATTTTAATAATACTTTTATTATTTGGTTTGGTAACGTGAAAATTTGGTTTAGTAATCTGTGGATGAAAATGATATGACTGAATTAATATTGCTTAATTGCAGACTGCATATGAAGATTGGTTTATCACGCTCTACAATGTGTTGTATACCAGCCTTCCTGTTCTTCTCGTTGGCTTACTTGATCAGGTATGTCAACAAGTTGCTCAAATGTATCACTTAAAAAGTTGTGTAGGCTTCTGTGTGCTATAGAACATCATCCATCCTGAATTCCCTCGGTGCAAATAGGTCACAATTGGATGCAAAACCATTTCTCTTGTGATTGACTCCCATGTTAAATTGTTGTCGTGCAAAAGTACAGATGATGTGGCCACTTCCCACATTATTTATTTATTTATTTATTTATTTGATTTGTATCCCGCCTTTCCGCCACAAGGCCCTCAAGGCGGCATTTACAAGGTTAAAAACACAGTAAAAAACAATTAAAAACAGTATTAAAAGACAATAAAAACAATATTAAAAATACAACATACAACAAATTAATCCCTAGGATCATAAAATATATAAAAAGAATGCAAAAAAGCCAGCCAGCCAGCCACATTAATGCACATCTCCTTTGGATCTGTGGGAAGTACCCATGTCAGATGGGAAGTACCCATGTCAGTGACCATAGGAGGTGTGTTTACAGTGAATTATCTGCACCTGTTCCTCTTAAATACTTTAAAAGTGCAATCCTAACCAACTTTCCAGTCTTGACATAGCTGGGCCAATGAGGTGTATTCTGCAATGGAGTAGTAGTCACGGAGGCCTCCTCAAAGTAAGGGAATGTTTGTCTTCTTACTTTGGAGCTGCATTGCCCTTACTCTGGTGCTGAAAAGTTGGTAGGATTGCTCCCTTAGTCCCCTTAAGTAGTAAGATGAATCAAGTCTCATCGCTCTCCCCATCTTTCTTTGCATTAAGAAAGTCTGCTGCAAGTCTGTGTTAAGAACCAGAGAGCTGTATATAAGCCTGTTCATAAACCAATTCACAGCCCAATCTTATGTTGCCCGTGTGCCAGAGGTACAGTTGTAGCCAAATTGCTACCCCTGCATCCTACTAGCACAGGACAGGTGCTAGAGGCACCTTGGGAGAAGGGGACATTAGTCCCTTCCCTTGCGGAAAGGGCGCCGGGCTGTTGATAGGTCTATTCACGTCTGCACCAGCTATTTAGCTTACCACCGGCGCTAGAAGTGACTTATGACACTTTTACTACATCAGCGCTAGCGGTATGCTCGTACTGTCAGCGCTGAGGCCCATAGGATTGGACCTTAAATCCCCACACTTGTGTGACCCTAATAAGAAAGACCTAACAAATATCACACCACTGGATATGTATTTTTACATCAGTGCAGTGTTTTATGCAGAAGCTTTTTGTGTAGGCGGACAGGGTTTGCCATGGCAACCTCATCAAAAAGAGAACCTGTGGATTGAGCCATCGTCTGTCAGCTCTGTACTAGAAGCCCATCCTAGTGTTTCTGAGCTAGTTTGGTCTCCATTGTGTGGGTGTATGCAAGACTGCCAGGCAAACAAGCCACTCTTATCGGACAGCATGGAAAAATGGGTGTAACTTTCCACTGAGCAAACCAGAAAGATAAGCCATTAGGACATTTATTGTTTAGAAACACCTGCCGATATTTACATTTAAACTAATTTTTGCTTGTGCTAATGGCTGCTCCGCTATTCTAAGTGAAAGATTTTTCACCTGCAGAGCAGAAATAGTGGTCAGCATTGTGGGGTTGTTGCAATACTTAACACTGTAAAGTTCTTCATATGATGTATTTGCTATATAATAGCATTAATAAAAATACTTTTGTTTAAGGATGTGAGTGACAAACTGAGCCTGCGGTTTCCTGCCTTGTATGTATCAGGACAAAGGGATTTGCTCTTTAACTACAAGAAATTCTTCATAAGTCTTCTACATGGGGTTCTAACATCGCTGATCATTTTCTTTGTGCCGTATGGCGCCTACCTACAAACAATGGGGGAAGATGGAGAAGCGCCTTCTGATTATCAGTCATTTGCCGTAACAGCATCCTCTTCTCTCACATTTGCAGTCAACTTTCAGGCAAGTTTGTGGTCTTGATTTGCTGTTCTCTCTCTCTCTCTCTCTCTCTCTCTCTCTTTTTTTTTTTTAAATATTTTTATTACAACTACTAAAACAAACTCACAACTATATATAAAAAACAAAAACTATACAAAAATAAAAACTTAATTCCCAATATAATATAAAAACTTAATTCCCAATATACTTAATTCCCTATATTACTCCAAGCGTGGAGTAATATATCTAAATTGCTATCATCCTCTATAATATATTGATCTGCTCAAATAAGGCTGAATCCTAGGCCCGTACGTGAGGCTGTGCGGCCCCGATTCGGACCGCACGGTCCCTTCGGATCTATGCCTGGTGTTTAGCAGGTGCAGATCCGAGGAAGCGCATAGGGGAGGCCCCACGAATGTCCCCTTGCCCCTTGCCCCAGCCTGTCCTGTCCTGTGTTAGGATATGGCGCAGGCCGGCTGGCCTCCCCATTCCGGCGCAGTATCGGATTCCGCCATCAGTCATGTTCCCCCTCAGGCTCCTTTCTAGACTGAGGAGCCCCAAATATTTGAGCCTTTACTCCAAAGGAAGGTTCCCCACCCCACTAACCATTTTTGTCACTCTCTTCTGTACCTTTTCCCATTTCCATTATATCATTTTTGAGATGTTGTGAGCAAACCTGGATGCAATACTCCAAATGTGAACTCTGTCAATTTGTATAATGACATAAGTATTGGCTGTTTTATTCTCACAGCACCATCCTATTTGGCGCTTAGCGCTGACGCAACATTGTTGCATCAGCGCTACGGCATTAGTGCTGACGTGGGGCCGCCAAGCAGCACCCCCGCGTCGGCGCTAACGCTCTGAAGCCGATGCTACGAGTAACGTCAGCTTCAGAGCGCCAGCAGAGAGCCACCCTTGCACTGACCAAAGCTGGTCGGCACGAGGAAAGAACTGGCCCATTCTGGGATGGGGACTGGTGGGAGGGAGGGTGGCGGGGGCAGGACTTGGGTGGGACATGGGCGGGCTTGGGAGGTGGCCATATGGCCACTTCCTAAGCCCATCCGCGAGGCCCCGATTTGGGCCATGCGGTCTCCTCGGATCTGCGCCTGCTCTTAAGCAGGCGCAGATCCGAGGAGCACATAGGTGAGGCTGGAGCCTCCCTTACGGTACGGGAGTGAATGCTCCCTTGCTGTGGAGGGGGGGGCTCCAGCCTCTCCTACGCAGCGTCGAATATGGCACTGCCAAGTCGGCCTCGCCATTCCAGCACTGCACAGAAAAGGGACATCCTCAGTCCCTTTTCAGATGTTCCCACATGTGGAACTGGCTGTCTTCACAGTCACTGCACTCTGTGTTGATACTTTCATCGAACTATCCATCGCCACTCCAAGATCTGATCTGTGACTTACAATTCAGAACCCATCAGGGCATATGTAAAATTATTATTTCTTGTACAGTGTGCACATTTTGCTGATATTTTAATAACCTGGCTGTCTGGTTTGTTTGTAGATGGGCCTGGATACATCCTACTGGACATTTGTTAATGCTTTCTCAATATTTGGGAGTATTGCACTTTACTTCGGTGTTATGTTTGACCTGCACAGTGCTGGGATACATGTCCTCTTTCCATCCTCTTTTCAGTTTACAGGTCAGTAGGTATTAATTTCTCTTGTGAATGCATCCGTAGCTAACAGCACAATCTTGTGCATGTCTGCTTATATCCATGCACAATGGAACTTGCTTCTATGTTTCTAGAACCACATTTATTGGGCACACAAAGGCATGTAATTAACAAAAAAAGATAACCTTTTGCTGCACAGGAATACTCCTCTGACTACTTTTGAAATTGCCAGCCACTGAAACCATGCTTAGGGTGCAATCCTATATTGCAGATAGGCTGGCGCAAGTCCCCTGTGTCGGCCTAGGAGTGTCACAAATGTTCCATAAGGCACATCTGTGTCACTCTGGATGGCGGATGGGTCGGCTCAGGCAGTTTGCCTGCCCCATAATTGGATCGGTGGCAGAGGGAGGGTGGAGAGAAGGCAGGGGAGGCAGATTGGGGAGGGGCAAGGGCAGAAAGAGAGCAGGCCTGTGGGTGGCCCGGGGATGGGGGGATGATGGGGATGGAGACCGGATCCGGCACTTAGGCTAAATCCTAACTTCTGTCCCTGGCCCAGTCAGCTTTGCACTGGCCACTCGGAGTTGCAGCAGCGGTTTTACTGGCGCAGCTCCAAGTAGCCCTATTGTGGCTGCTGGGACTTGCCTCAGGGTAAGGGAAAATATCTCTTTACCCATAGGCAGCGATGTTATGCTGCCGGAACGCTGGGCGGGACATCTGGGTGATCGACAGCCCGCCCGTCGAGTTCCGGAGTGTTACGCCATTTGTGTAACCAATTACGCCGCTTGCATACGTTATGCAAACGGCGTAACTCTCCGGAACGCGACGGGCGGGCTGTCGATCACCCGGATGTCCCGCCCAGCGTTCTGGCAGCATAACACCGCTGCTCATGGGCGCCTTCCAGCTGCTGCCTAATGTGCGCTGTTAGGATTGGGCTGCCCACCAATAATTCTGAGCTGCAAATTCCAAGCTTGTTTGGCTTCTGTGTAGTTAGAGAGAGCATTTCAGCCGCAGTTACCTTAACACTTTTGTTTTGTCTCCTCTCAGGCACCGCTTCTAATGCCCTCCGGCAGCCCTATCTCTGGCTGACAATAATTTTTTCCGTAGCATTTTGCTTGCTGCCTGTGATAGCGACACGTTTCTTGACCATGTCCATTTGGCCGACAGCAAGTGAAAAGGTAAGTGGAGAAGAAAGAACCAGAACAGATTAGCTTAGAATAGGTTTTAAAGGTTGGTGAAAGGTAAAGGTTTCCCCACGACCGAATTGTCTAGTTGTGACCGACTGTAGGGGGCGGTGCTCATCTCCGTTTCTAAGAGCTGAAGAGCCGGCGTTTGTCCGAGGACAAGTTTCTGTGGTCATGTGGTCGGCATGACTGTACGCCGAGGCACACGGAATGCCATTACCTTCCCACTGAAGTGGTACCTATATATCTACTTGCATGTTTACGTGCTTTCGAACTGCTAGGTTGGCAGGAGCTGGGACAAGCTATGGGAGCTCACTCCGTCGTGTGGTCTCAAACAGCCAACCTTCCGGTCAGCAAGCTCAACAGCTCAGCGGTTTAACCCGCAGCACCACCATGTCCCAGAACCAAGGCAGCTTACAAAAATATAAAAACAATAAAGAACAATCAATGAAATAGTAAAACAATAAATACAATGTAAACAAACCCCAATGGAACGGCATCCGTTAAAATAGTCGTGAGTTGGTCACTGTCAGCATTTGCCATCAAAGGCCATCCTGAATAAAAATTTCTTAGGGCTCTGCTGAAAGATCTTGAAAGAACCTATTGCCATTTCTGAACAGTCTTCAAAGGCAGTGTCACATAGAGAACATTACAATAATCCCGCCTCAATCTCATTAATGCATGGACTACTGTGATCAGGTTTGAATGACTCACAGCCCAATCCTATCCAAAACTTAACCCGCCCGCCCCCAGTAATGCAGGCAGTGTCCTGGATCACGCACTGCATCCTGCAAGAAGGTGGGGGTGGGGTGGGGAGACCCAGGTATTTCATCCAGGTAAGGGAACATTATTGTTTTTATTTTTATTAAGATTTGTATACTCCGTTCCAAGTATTCAGAGAACAAATTGAAAATTTAGGAACATAGGGTCAGTCCAAAAGTTGGTTTAATCCAGACTCCTGCTGCTTAGAGCAGCCAGCCAGATACTTTTGGAGAGCCAGAAGCCACAAGCAAGACAAGGAAAGCAATATAATAACCCTCTTCTGCTGTTGCTTCCCAGCAGCTAAACTAGTATTCAGAAACACATTGCTTCTGAACACTGAGCAGGGCTGCATTAACCCATGGCCAGGCCCCTGGGCTTTCAGGTATTTCGGGCACCCTCCAAAACTCTTCAGGAAAGCTTCTGCCACAATAAATGGAAGCAGGCAGGCAGACAAGGTTCTCCTCCCCACTTCGAAAATCAGGTCTCTAAAGCTCAGTCAATGTATCACTTTTCCCCATCTATTGCTTTGTTACAAACCATAGGCGCCATCTAGAGGGGGCTCTGGTTTTTTCAGCCCCCACGTTAATGCCAGCCCCCTCGGCCTCCAGCACCCACACCCAATCTCTCCAAAGCACCCAAAGCTAACCTGCACGGTCTTTGGGAGACAGACTAGTGAAGCGCGCAATGCCATTTTGACTCCTGACACGTGCACATGAAGTCTGCTCTCCTGACCAAGGGAGCTCTGGAGCTCAGGTATACTGGCTATACTTATAATGGGTAGACCTGGGCTCCCATGTCTACCCATTACAAGTATAGCCGGTAGACCTGGGCTCTGGAGGACGTGGCTACGTAACGTCAGGGGGTGTGGCCACGTCAGTGTTGGGGGTGTGGCCACATTGACATCAGGGGCGTGGCTCATGGGCATCCACGTTTATCAAGCCATGTCGGCGCCACTGTTACAAATCCATCTTTACAGCCAACACCCAACCTTAAGCAATGCAGCCACAGGCAGGCTTCTCCTCCCAAACGGACCCAGGCTTGCATGGAAGCTCCCCAGCAATGCAGCCTCCGTGCTGAATCCTTGAAGGTGGGGCTTGCCTCACGTGGTTCTTGGAGAGCTCTGCGAGCCTCACCTTTTCAAGGTTGGGCTTGCTGTAGTCTCTTGCCAGCTGCAGGGTTGGCAGGCAAGATGGGGAGTCCTCAGGGGCCGGATCTGGAGACCCAGGCATTAGAGCTGATGTCCAGACATGCCAACATAATGGGCCCTAGTCTCTGCCGAGCCCCTAGGCTTCAACTATTCAGCCTAATGGGTAATAGAGCCCTGACACTGAGGCTCCGTGTAGTTATTGTGGCTAACAGCTAATGCAAGTTTCTCATTTTAAAGATTCAGAAGAATCGCAAGAAGTACAAGGCCGAAGAGGAACAGTGGAAGCGGCGGCAAAGTGTCTTCCGTCGCGGGATATCAGGCCGTCGGTCAGCTTATGCCTTCTCCCACCAGCGAGGCTATGCTGACCTCATTGCTTCTGGACGCATCATCCGTAGGAGACGAGCTTCATTGACTGCAGTCCTTGGCAACAATTTGGCAGAAATCAGGCAAGCTGAAGAAGCCAGTTGATTAACTCTCCATATCCTACAGAAAGTGGATAAAAAAAAAAACTTGCACAAAATTTTTATTTTTTTATGGAAGACTCAGGATTTCCTTTTTTTATTAAGCAAAGTTGTGAAGATTGTCTATTTTTTTTTCCCCAAACCATTTTGTTTGGGGCTCTTAAACTGATGAACCGAATGGTGTTTTTTAAACTTTGATCCTTATATGTTTTGAAAATATGTGAAATTTGAAGGATATAAAAATCAAGACTCAAAAGCCTGAAGTTCATAAGGCTTCTTCTTTTTTTGCTCTTTTAAAAATGAAACTTAAAACATTATCTCTATCTTTTTTTAAAGAAAACTACAATCATGAAATAAAATTTCAGTTGATTTTTCATGCATCAATACCAAAGATAAGCAGCTGACAAAAAAAAAAAACAAAAAAACCCAGACATGTGCCACTTAATTTATTCAGTGATATGGACAATTTTAGGTAACCAAAGATTTTATTTCTCAGCTGTGCTATTTTACTTTGCAATCATAATTTGCAATCATCATCATCATAATTAAACTATTGCAGTAAAAGCGTAATTCTCGAACCAGTGGGTTACACTGGTTTATGACAGCATGCTTTTGCAATGTTCAGGGATTTTGGTGGAAAAGGTGGAAATATTTAAGGTTCTTAATTCACTTAGCTTCCTTCTGCAGACACAATTCAATCCAACACGTCCTGCTAATTTACCACACACATTCATTTTTGTAGGTTTTGAAGAGGATTTCAGGAAAATACTAAAACAAGCATCAGTGCATGCTTTGGATTTTGATTTCTTTCAGCACCACATTTCACTTTGCACTGTTTTTTTTCTTAAATGAAGCATTTCTGTGTATATCTGTCTAAGAAAAAGAGGATAATTTTTGCCATAGTTTTTGGGACATATGTTAATTGCTTAATCTAGATAGAGGATAATTGGGTAATAGGTAACATGACAACTGACTTGTCGATTTACAAATTGCATTTTTCTCACCTGTGTATTGTTTTTTTGTCCAGGACAGCACAGGGTTGTCATCATTCTTATAGAGCTCTTATCTTGCTTACATTTTTACATGTACATGTAGTAAAATAGGCCTTTTGATTTTTTTTATAGAAGGTGATGTGCATGCATTTTTCATGTGTCTTATGCAGGAGTGAGCCCATGCAGAAAAGATGCGAAGCATCCCAAACCAAGTGTTTTGTTCACTTGGATAAATTTTCAAAACACAAATTGGAGTAAGATGATAATTCACACTGAGGTTGAACTGATTTCACTATGTTTTAATAGTAAGAAAAAAAGCGTTTTCAAGTACGTTAACACATTGTCACTCAGCTTTCTGCATTGGGACTTATAAACGGTTTACATTTCAAGCATTTTTATGTACACCAATTTATCTTGTTAAAGATTCATAATATTGTTCTACATTTTTTTTGTAACTCAGTGTATAAATCTTCTTTTGTGCTAGGAGCATAGACTTTGTACATTTCTTCATTATTATTTAATGTGGAAAAGTTTACAGTTCTTTTCAATAAGTGGTAGATCATTGCCTTTTGTTTCACAATGTGATTTCTCTCATTAAAAGATGAGGGAAATTTGTTCTTTAGTCCCATGTTTTTTGTTTCTAGTGGGAGTGCAATGTCGGCCATTTTAACATGTGAATTGAAATGAATGCTCCCTTCATTTGGATCTGAACTATAAAATGTAAATATTTGTTTTAACATGATGGTATATGGTTTCATTTTTAAACTTTTTGACTGATGTTTTCACTGGTCTGAACATTTTAATTCAAGTGCACTTGCATATACACACCATATTTGGTGCTTTAAACACATGGTGGGGCAGCTTAAAAACCACTCATTTAATTCATTTCTCTGTTGGATTGGCTTGACATTGCCCTATCAACAAAGACTTCAAGATTGATTTCCGTGAAGAAGGAAGCCATGAGTGTGCAGAGAGAGGGGGGACGACGACGACATCCTGTTGATTCTATCAGTTTCAGTTGTATTTACTTGTGTACAGACTTCTGCAGCTACATCTAACCACGCCTGCTGCACACGTGGAGCTCAGGAATTGAACAACTTATAATATTAAATGCCTCTGTAATTGCTGCTATAGAGTAATAATGTCTCTGGGACCTTTTGTCATGGCAGAGGGTAATGTTGACAGCAGAAAAGCAATGCTTCTATCTTAAAGGACTCTCCTTGTTGGAGAAGACAAGTCACTCCACGGAGATACCAGAAAACTGCATCTCATTGACAAAAGTATGACTAGTACACCTAATATCTAATATGTGCATTTTATTTGTACAAAGTCAAGTATTGTATACTCATGAGAGGGAGAAAGAGAGAGAGAGGAATTCTGCCAGCCACTCAAAATATATGCCCTGGAGTTAAGTGGGCATGGAATGGAAGAATGAGCTTTTTCCTCTGTCATTCAATTCCCACTCAGCTCTCATAGAGTTATTTCAGTCCTTGAAGAGGCAGTACATGTATTTGGATTTAAGGGTAACTTTTAGTATATAGATGATATTTCACCTTATGTGCTGACTTCAGAACATAACTCTCAGGTAAGATGTAGACTGATTATTCTTGATGAGGAACCTACTATTTCTTTGATTCTATGAAGAGATTATTCAGGGCTTTCCTTCTGCTTTCTGATGCTTTGGGAACAGCATCAAGAATGGACACAATTCAGTAAGAGTGACTGATGGTACTGGCTGAATTCAAGGGAGAGATGCATCTGTGAGGCCTCCTTTATTGTGGCCCAGTTGGAATGAGATTCAGTGGCAGGGATTTCTTGGCTGCCATGATAACCATAGGCCTGTTACAAAACTCATATATGGTTCCACACATGTGGCAGGATGCTTGCTTGTCTGGTTGCAGTTAGGAACACTCTATGGATGGAGGACCAAGTTGTGCACTGTTCTGCACAGATTGCTTCCTGATGAAGATTGAACAATGGGTGAATTTGGCACACCTCTGCAGGAGTGGAGGACCTATTAGACTAGTTCAGCCTCAGATTCATATGGAGACTGATGGATTATTTCTGGGACAGCGAGTCTGAAAATTTTTAGCACTGGGACCCACTTTCTAAAATGACACTCTACTGGGACCCACCTAACTTTACAAGATTTTTTTAAAGTGATCTAAAAATAATTTATTTACAAGTTTATTATATTCTTTTTTAAGTATATATACTTAAGTGTGTGTGTGTGTGTGTGTGTGTGTGTGTGTGTGTGTGTGTCTATATAGATAGATAGATAGATACACACACACACACACACACACACACTTAAGTAAGGGATGTGGTGGCGCAGCGGGTTAAACTGCTGCTGTTGGGCTTTCCGACCGGAAGATTGGGAGTTCAAGACTGTGCGACGGAGTGAGCTCCCGTTGCTTGTCCCAGCTCCTGCCAACATAGCAGTTCAAAAGCATGTAAAAATGCGAGTAGATAAATAGGTGCCACTTCGGTGGGAAGGTAATGGCGTTCCGTGCACCTTGGCGTATAGTCAAGCCGGCCACATGGCCACGGAAGCTTGTCCTCAGACAAAACACTGGCTCTACAGGCTTTGAAACAGACGAGCAACACCCCCTACAGTTGGTCACGACTAGACCATTCGGTCGTGGGGAAACCTTTACCTTTTATACTTAAGTGTACACAGCTAATGATGTACAGTGTTACAACACAAAAATCACAGAATCACTAGCTAGCGTTGCCTGCAAGGGTTGGGTCTCAACCAGAGACCTAGGAATCTTGCAGGTATCAACAAAGAATCGAAGTAGTTCCAATGATAGCAGTCCATTGTAGCTCAACAGGTGTTATTGCTGGCATTTCTAGTTGTATAAAATATATATCAAAGTTCGGGGATATTGTTCCTAGTTCACCAGTGATAATAAGCAGCACTTTTGTATGTTTAAGCCACAGTGGAGTAGTTTCAAGACACAATTCGCGGTACATATATATGCTCAAACATTTATCTCCCACAAGCTTGCAAACTGCAAAAGCTCATCTGTTTGCAGGACAATTAGCAGCTATCTGATGTTTGACTAGTCTCAGTGCCTGAGGCAATTAGTTATCTGATCTTTCTGTGTTTTCATTGGAAGCTCTACAGGACCCCCAGAAATAGAAGCTGGCCTAGAAATTGGGTCACAACCCACCAAGTGGGTCCCAACCCACAATTTGAAAAAAGCTGGCCTAGGGGATGAAGAGATAACCCAGGTTATCTGTACAATCAGTCCTAGACTGCCAGTTTCATTCAGTGCTTTGGTTTTCATGCGGGTTGCTGGCAATGAAGGAGAGTGTGCAAATGGTGGAAAATACGGCATATGAAGTTGATGGGAACACCCTGTGGGATTTTAGGGCCTACTCTGCACAGGAGTGTAGCTAAAGAAGTGCAGGGGGGTGCAATTGCACCAAGCTACAAGCTTTAGGGAGGCAACAGGCTGAGCCTGACACTAGTGGCCAAAATGGTGAAAAATCTTGGTATGTATGAATAATACTGTCATGTTATATATCATTGGAAAGATAATTTAATGCAGAATGCAATGGAACAAACCAGAGTGTAATATCTTTACTCTTATCAAATGTTATGGCCAGTGATGTCATGCAGGGGGAACGCAGGGGAACTCAGTTCCACTAGTTAAAATTAGGGCTGACTCTGCCCACTTCACTCTCCCTCCTCCCCCCTCCCAATTCCTCTGCAAAGAGCTTTTCTTCTTGGTTGGCTGACACTCAGAGGGTTAAAGGCAGTGATGTCGTTCAGGGGGAACGGACCGGAACGGATCCTAACGGGCTCCGTGGCTGGTTCCGGGTTCCCGACAAGTGCCAATCAAAAGTGAGTTCCTGTTCCTAAATCATTTGAATGACACCACTGGTTATGGCCCAAAAACCAGAAAACAGAAAAACAACTTTTATGTCACTTCCTGTTGTGATGTCACTTCTAGGGCAACATTTTGTCCTCTGCACTGGGCTAAACTTTCATTAGCTCTGCCCCTGATTCTGCAGTGCTGAAGTGAAGGAAGAGAAGCCTAGTTGTCTACTACCAGTTGTCTACTACCAAAGCTTTTCCTAGTGGTCTCTGGGGGCTACTACAAGAAGCCCCTGGGGAAAAACTGAAACCCTTGGTGGCCTGCTGCGACCATTTTGCATAGTATTTTCTGGATGAAATCGCTTGCATCTGTGCTGAATCGAATTCCAGAATTAAGATAGAGCAAGAGCTGGATAAGGCTAATGTTTTGCTTTATCCAGTTCTGAATACCTTGCATATTGTTTTCTGAGGTTGTTGGCTGAGTTTTGGGGGGGTCAGAAGCTATCTGCATGAGTGTCTTGCCCTGACTGTGGCTGATTAAGGAATGCATCTTTGTTGCAGAAAGTGGTGTGCCTCCCCCCCACATTTGAGGTGGTGGTGAGACCTGTTCAGAAAAATCCTATCCTAGACCTGATCTTCCTGAATGAGAGTGCAATCCTAAGAACATAAGAAGAGCCCCGCTGGATCAGGCCAAAGGCCCATCTAGTCCAGCTTCCTGTATCTCACAGCGGCCCACCAGGTGCCCCAGGGAGGCACGAGACAACAAGATGCTTGCATCCTGTTGCCACTCTCTTGCACCCGGTACTCTGAAGTAGCCTACTACCAATGTAAGGAGGTTGACAATCCATCATGGCCTATAACCCACGATGTACTTTTCTTCCAGAAATCCATCCAATCCCTCTTAAAGGCATCTAGGCCAGATGCCATCACCACCTCCTGTGGCAAAGGGTTCCACAGATTAACTACCCGCTGGGTAATCCTAACCCAGAGTTAGGCCGGCACAGTTAGGCCAGCAAAATTTGGCCAAGGGTCACTGTAAAGGGCCCCATCTGCCCTTCTTGGTGTGGTGGTGACAGTGGACCACTCTGGGCTACGGGAAGCAGCTCCCAAAAGCAGCTCTGTGCCATTCCAGGAGGTGCTCTTCCCCTCCGTCACGCGGAAGGGGCGGTGCCACTCTAGGCAATGCAAAGGAGCTAGCTGGAGCTGGTTCGTGCCAGGCGGTGGGGGCGGGGAAAGCTGGTGAATAGTGTGTGGGTGGGTGGCATGTATTGCCTCACCGCCCCCCCCCAAACCCAGCACAGCTCAGCACCTGGGGCATTTGCCTCCTTTGCCTTCCTCTAGGTCTGCCACTGGCAGTGGTATACTTGGGGGGGGAGCAGAGGGACAAATGTTCCAGGGCACCAGGTGCGAGGGCCAGAAAAACCTGCCACCCTCAGTTGCATCTCCATCGCCACTCTGCTCCAGGGGCTGCTCTGCTCCTCTTCCTCAGTTTTTTTAAAGAGGAGGAGGAGGAGGAGGAGGCAGGCTCCCCCCCCCCCAGGGTTTTCTGAGAGCTGGAAAAGCTGTTTTAGGCCTCCAGAAGGCCACCTGAGGGCTGGGGAGGCTGCTCAGCCTCCTCAAATGTCTCCAGGGTGGGTGGCAACACTACTGGCGGTGGGATCCTGGGCATCAGAACCACCACCCCAGGAATGCCACTGGGTGGTGACTGAACTCAGGGTGGTTCCTGATGAGCTCAACTGTATTGATCCCTTCACACCTGAGGGGGAAACGCAGTGGTGTCATCCAAATGATTTAGGAACAGGTACTCACTTTTGATTGGCACTTGTCGGGGTCCGCCCACCGGAAGTGACGTCATAAGCTGGAAGTGATGTCATGGCAGGAAGTGAGGTCATAGCTGGAAAAGATGTCATGATTGTTGCCATGGATGTGATCGTGTTTGTAATATAATAACTTCAGCTTGCGGTTAGTGTTGATTTAACTTCTATTGCTTTGCTTTCTAGAGATGTGTATATACATATTTTGCTTCAACTGTTCCCTGGTTAAATAGCAGGCTAGACTGTACTAGATTGTGAGCCCTTTTGGGACAGGGAGCCATTTAACTTTAATGTTAAATGCAAGGAGCCGGCAAGGAGCAGGAGGGGGAATGGGCGACCAAAAAAAGACCACGTGGGGGCTGGGGCTGGGGGGAGGCTGCAGGAGGAACCGGGACGCTGGATCTGCGCGGCTGGAGGGAGCGGGAGCCCCAGGCAGCCTACATTCTCACGCTTGCTGCCTTATTCCCGGGTCTCCCTCGCTGCTGCTGCTGCCGCTGCTGCCACCTCTGGTCCTCTCGCTCCACTGCTGCCGCCGCCGCCACCACCACCACGCTGCCTGCCTGCCTGCCTGCCTGCCTCCTCACAGAAAGTGCAGGCAACGGCTGCAGGTGTGCAGTACGCATGCACAGCTGCTGAGCCAACCAGCCGACAGGGCCAGCTTCGAGTGGGCGGGGCCAGCTCAACTTCTAGGAACTGATACTCGCGTAGTGGGTGCATGACATCACTGGGGAAACGGCTTTGGTCACCCTGGGAGCTGGATAAGGGGACCTGGGGGTGTGCAATCCCTGGCCCTCCCAGCAGTGCCTGATACCTTTGAAATGATCCCTTTGAAATGATCCCTTTGAAATGATCTCTTATGCTGCTGAGTTGCCCTTTGACGAAGGACCTTGGGTGCACTTACTGCAGGGACCTGGAGCAGTGTTGCTTACTTGCTGTGAAGGAACAAGGGTCAAGGTAGGTAAGAAAAGGAGCCCAAGGCAAGGACCGAGTCAACTGCCTCCTCAGAGACAGGCAGTTCCCTAAAGGGAAAAGCACTCTGCAAGCTCCCTTAAGGGAACAGCGCTCTGTATACACAGGAGTTATTTTTCTCTCCTCTGTAGGCAGGAAAACATACTTTGTGTGTTATGTGGGTGTGGAGGAGCCTCTGTGCTGTGTACTTAAGGCAGGTCAGTAGTGACCTCTACTGGGGAAAACAGGACTCTCCACCCCCAAGAAGAGGTTCCTTTGAACAAAATGTTGCCGGCAGAGATTCAACCCGATGGTCAGGTTGTCCAGCCTGTGGCACAAGTGTACGAATGCAGCAAAGTCAGACCTGAGATCCGCCCAACGCAGTTCAGTCTCGCTCAGTACTGACAACAGGCTTCAGTGCTCCAGGCTTCAGTCAGGGGTCTTGGCCAGTAATGGCATCTAAATGATTTAGCAACAGGTACTCACTTTTGAGTGGCACTTGTGTCGGGGCCCGCCCACCGGAAGTGAGGTCATAGCCAGAACCCAGGAACTGCCCCCAGGAACTGCTGCGCCTCCTTGGTAGGCCGCGCGGCAGCCCGGGAGTCCCGGGCCTTCCCCAGGGCCGCCGCACAGGCTACCAATTCCCCCCCAGGAACTGCCACGCCTCCTTGGGAGGGAGCCCCAGGCAGCCTACCTGCTCACGCTGCTGCTGCTGCTGCCGCCGCTGCCGGTCTCCCTCACTCCACTGCCTGCCTGGCTCTGAGAACGTGCAGGCAATTCAAACGTTGCAGGGGGCAGAGCAGAGCGCCGATGGAGTCAACGAGTGGGCAGGGCCAGGCCTAGTTCTAGGAACGGGTACTTGCGTACCCCCGTGTACCCGCTACATGACATGTCTGGTCTTGGCCCCTTCTTCATGCGGAGGCAGTACAGTAGTCTGCCAGTGAGCTACTACAGCCCCTACTTAATGGGATTGCTTCTACACTGCCTTGCATGCTCAGCAATGGCACAGGGAACACTTTCCTGCCTACAGAGAAAGAAAAGACAACTGCTGCTCTCCTCTTAAGGGAACCAGCAGTGTTCTGGTTGCTTCCTGTGATTTGTTTAAGATCAGTGACATGTGGTGAGATCCAAGGCTGGGGCGGCAGACCCAGAAATATGGGGTGATGTCATCACGTAACGCATTTGGGATGTGTGTGTGTACCCTGGTGCTTGCGCAATCACCGGAGAGGCAGAGTTGTCATTGCCACAAGCTTTAGAGCCCGATCCTATGCAAGTCTACTCAGAAGTAAGTCTCATTATAATCAACAGAGCTTACTCCAAGGTAAGTGTAAATGGGATTGCAGCCCAAGTCTCTTAGAGGGACTTTTAGAGTATCAGCTTCCCCTACGATCATGCAACTACTCAGAAACTGGGTGGAGCCAGTAGTGCTATCACTATTGTGCAGGGTGGGCGGGAAAGTGGCGTGATGCAACAGGTGGACTGCCAATCAAATGTAAGTCCCGCCCAGCATACCGGCTGGATAGCACTACTGGGTGGAGCCCCTGCCCAATCACAGGGGAGGCTAAGTAGCCCATGCTGCAAATTCTAGTCTTTCCATATGTGAGGTCATTATAATTGGAGGCATGCTAAGCTCTGAGGCTGTTTCCTTTGAAGCAGGACAAGACAGGCAGAGCCTCCCCAATCTCATTTCTGTTTTAAGATTCCAGAAGAGAACCCATGTTAGCCATAAAGGTACCAGTGCCATACAACAGTCTCTCTCAGGAGGCAATCAGAGGTCGTGGCAAAATAAATCTTCAGAGCCAAAGTGGAGCCATCTTGACAGTTTAAGTGAACTGCTTACTGGTATGTTGGGAGAGCTAGTTAATTGGAAGGCCCAAGATCTGTGAGAAAGAGGGGGATTACTAGTAGAACATCTGAATGTGAGATATGTGAACTGTCTGTATCCCTGAGAAAGATCAAAAGTTTGTTTATCTTACTGGGAACTGGGAAAAGTCTTAGCAATGTTGTGACATTTTACACCTGCAGCTTGTTATATGATTGCTAATTGGGTTTAGCTGTGTTTGGGAGGGGGACAGAGTTTGCCCAGCAACTTGAGCCCAGATTGGATGTGGTTTGTAATTGGGTATTAATTTTGATTGACAGGTGAGTCAGAAAACCCTACAAAAATTGGGTGAGGGGCAAAAGTTAGTTGCTAGCTGTTTGGGGAGGGGCTATGCCCTAGTGCTGGAACATGCACTTGTTTTCTTGGGAGACATGCTGGAGGATTTTGGAGCCAGGCTTGAAACCTTGTGGCTGAAGGACTGTGTTGTAAGTCATAGGAACAACTGCCCAGCTGTCTGTAAGGATTTCTATTTTTTTTTTTGCTACGTGTAGAAAGGAACCAGTAAGCGATTAGGAGTTTAGCCTTTCTTGTTTTTCCTTTGGAACTTGTAATTTACCACTGTGCCTTTTTCTGTGCTTGTTTTAATAAACTTTTATTTGGTACCTGATGACTGTTGATTCATGCTGGAATCTAGCTACTCAATAGAAACGGACCTAAAAGGGGGAATTTGTTAACATATCCAGGCTGAGGTAGTCTGCTGTAGTGGGCAGAGCCTGATAAACAGCCAGGGGCTTAGAGAGAAGCCATTTATTTCCCCCTTAAAGAGAAAAAACCCTCGCGTCCTGGCGAACTTGAGCTTGTGTAGCTAGTTGCCAGGGCTGAGCTCCGCCTTCACGTAACTCTCTCTCCGGAGAGTTGGAGGGGCGGTGACAGCTACCACCGAGAAGGTCCTACCCAGTGATGTCATGCAGGGGGTACGCGGGGGTACGCAAGTACCGGTTTCTAGGATTACAGCTGGCCCTGCCCATTCGTCTGCCCACTCGTCGACTCTGCCCTCTGCAACGTTTGAATTTCCTGCATGTTTTGAGTTGCCTGCATGTTCTCAGAGCCAGGCAGGCAAGCAGCGAGCGGAGCCTTTCCTTTCCTTGCCACTGAAAAATGAGCTGCTCTGGGGTTTTAACATGATGCCAGGCCTCCTTAACATGTTCTGGGGGTGCTGTGGAATACTGTTGCAACTGTTGGGTCAGTTTAAAATCATCTGAGGCCTCAAAAAGGGCTTTTTTCATGTCACTTCCTGCCACGACATCACTTCTGGCTTATGACGTCACTTCCGGTGGGCGGGTCCCGACACGTGCCAATCGAAAGTGAGTACCTGTTCTTAAATCATTTAGATGACACCACTGGTCCTACCTCTGATATCTGCCAATCCAATTTATGTCAGTGGTAAACTTTGGGTCCTTTGGGACAAAACAGTACCATAACAGTAAAGTAGCCGCAGTAATTTTCAGACATGCACTTCTGGACATCACCTAGTTTTCCTGGGTAGGCCACTTTGTCAGCAAGCAAAGGCGACTTAGCCAAAAATTTCAGCATTCATTCCCTAAAGGAGTTTTCTAGCAGATTCAATGGTCATAAATGCCACTTTCTCCACGGCAAGATGGACGAAAATCCAACATCTCAGGGGGCCCAGATTTTTCTCAGGGCCCTCTTGTTGCCCTTATATTAATCTAATTCCATACCATGAGTAGGAATTAGCAGAGGAGGCAGACCTCTGTCCCTGGGTGGCCCTGGGTCCGCAAGTGGCCCCTCCACTCGACATCTGAGCCAATCTGGGCAGCGATAGAAATGTCACCATCACTATCCAGAATAGCTCTGATGGCGAGTGGAAGGGGCCACTTGCAAGGTGCATTATGGTACCTGCAGTACTTACTGCCCCGCCCCTGACAGCTATGTCACTGCCCACATCTCTATATGAGGCAGTGTGTTCCAGGGCCAGACAGCTCTTACCTTTGGAAACTGTAATTACCCATGTCTAGCCTAAATTTACTTTCTTATAGCTCCTTTCCATTATTTTTAATTGTGCGCTCAGAAACCACAGAGAATAAGTGCCGTTTCTAGTACGTGATGGGCTTTCAGTTAGTTGAAGATGGCTATCCTGTCGGCCTCTCTTACTCTTCCCAGAGAAATCATATCAAGCTCTTTTAACCTTTCCTCATTGGGCTGAGTTTCCAGACTCCATACCATCCTAGGCAACAATCTTGTAATAGCACTTTTCTGGGAATATGTGCCACACCATGGCATGTAAGAAGAGCCCTGCTGGATCAGGCCAAAGGCCCATCCAGTCCAGCTTCCTGTATCTCACAGTGGCCCACCAGATGCCTCAGGGAGCACACAAGATACCTGCATCCTCTTGCCACTCTTTTGCGTCTGGTATTCAGAGACTTCTAAAACCAGAAGGTTGCACATAGCAATCATAGCTTGGAATCTGTGCAGAGACACATTTATTGTGCTGCAAGGGGGGGGGGTGCAGTGGGTGTCAATTGCAGTGGGCCAGTGGTGTCCCTGGGGGGGGCACGGAGCTCTAAGTTTTGCAAGGAGCCTTACCCTCCCATGTAAATTGCTCCTCTCCCTTGCTGCTGTAGCCAGTAAGCAATGCCAAGACATTGCTTTTCCCCAAGGATTGTCTAAAACGGTGCAGGAAAGGAGTAATTTCCATGGTAAGGTAAGGCTCCTTGCAAAACTTAGAGCTCTGCCCCCCCCATAGGGACACCACTGCGGTGGGCGCAGCTTTTGGCCCACCCACCATCCCTTGCCTCTAGTATGCTCCAAAATAGAGCAATTCCAAATGCTGGGGGTGTGGCAGTGCAGTGCAGGGGGTGTTGTTGTTGTTGTTGTTGTTGTTAGGAGCATGGGGATGTTACCCCACCCCAGTGGGCTTTGAGACAGTTACGGCTCTGAAACTGTGTTGGACCTTTCCTCCATAAATCTGTCCATTCCCCTTTTAAAGGCATCTAGACCAGTTGCTAAATCCTGAAGCTGAAGCTCAAGTACTTTGGCCACCTGATGAGAAGAGAGGACTCTTTAGAAAAGACCCTCATGCTGGGCAAGATGGAAGGCAAAAGGAGAAGGGGGCGGCAGAGGATGAGATGGTTAGACAGTGTCACCGAAGCAACGAACATGAAATTGGGCGAACTCCGGAAGCTAGTGGAGGACAGGGAGGCCTGGCGTGCTGTGGTCCATGGGGTCACGAAGAGTCGGACACGACTTAGCGACTGAACAACAACAGACCAGTTGCTATCACCACCTCCTGTAGCAAGGTGTTCCACAGATTAATTACATGTTTAATGGGATTCTCCTCACGAGGCACTGGGCCCTGTATAAGAGGAAATACCCCAGAGCTAAAAGAAGCCAACCTATTCTGGTGGTTCCCCCCACCCCAAGGTAACATAAGAACAGCCTCAATGGGTCAGGCCAAAGGACCATCTAGTCCAGTTTCCTGTATCTCACAGTGGCCCACCAGATTCCTCAGGGAGCACACGAGACAATCTCATTGCCACTCCTCTGCATCTGGCATTCTGAGGTAAACGTCTGAGGTAAATAAAACAGAATTTGCTAACAAAAGAACATAAGAGCCCCACTGGATCAGGCCAAGGGTCTATCTAGTCCAGATTCCTGTATCTCACAGTGGCCCACCAGGTGCCTCAAGGAGCACATGAGACAACTAAATACCACCCTCTCACTGTCACTCCCCTTCATCTGGCATTCTGAGGTAGCTTACTAAAGTATGGAGGTTGCACTACCTCTTACCGCCTGTTGCCTGTGATGGACTTTTCCTCCAGAAATCTATCCAGTCCTCTTTTAACGGCACCTCAGCCAGATGCCATCACTACCTCCTGTGGCAAGGAGTTCCACAGATTTACCCACTGGTTAAAAAAGTATTTCCTTTTATCCATTCTCACTCTCCCAACACTCAATTTTAGTGGATGTCCCCTGGTTCTGGTGCTGAGAGAGGGAAAAGAACATCTACCCCTCCCATACATGATTTTGTATATCTCAATCATGTCCCCCCCCCGTGCCTTTTTTCTAGACTGAGGAGCCCCAAACGCTGCAGCCTTTCCGCATAACTGAGGTGCCCCAATCCTATCATCATTTTTGTTGCTGTCGTCTCCACCTTCTCTCGTTCCCCTACATATCTTTTTTGAGGTGTGGCGACCAGAACTGTACATAGTACTCCAGACGTGGCCTTATCATCGATGTGTGCAATGGCACAATAAAACTGGCCCTTTTATTCTCAGCCCTTTTCTTTAACCATCCCACGGTTTGGCCTCCCGTTCTGCAAAACGACTGACAATTCATTTCCTGCTCAGCAAACCCGGGGCGCGCAGAGGCAGGCGCGAGCGAGAGCCCGGCTTGCAGCAGTGTGCAGAGCCTGCCCAGGTCTTGCTGGCCAGGGGGCCGCCTCCCCACGATGAGCGGCGGCGGCCGCAGGAAGTGGGTGGGACGCAGCGCCCGCCCGGCCCGGCGAGTGCGGCAGCTGCAGCGGCGCTTTGCGGCTGGGCTGGCGACGTGAGCCTGATGCAATCTGGCTGTCAGAGCGCGTAATCGCAGGAGGCGAGCCGGAAGGTTGCAGCAGCAGCAGCAGCCGGAGCCGGGCTTCCCTCTTGCCTCGTCGCGAAGCAGCGATGTCTGCGGTGATCATTGAGCAGGCGGGCAGGCTGGCCTTGGGTGAGTTGGCTGGAGAGAAGCCGGCAGGCGGAGGCGACCTCCCCTTCCCTCCCCGGGAATCTGCCCCCGGAGGGCCCTGGGCCCGGGAGGCTCGGCTTCCATTCATTCGAGATCCCCGCATCAAACCTCCCCCCGCTCCCCGGGGCGCAGCTGATGGTGCTTTGCCGGGCGGTTTGGCACGGGTGGGAAGGAAACGGGGCCACCCTGGCGCACGGGGGAATCCACAGTCGCCCACACAGCTCGCGCGCCTCTCCTCTCCCAGGAACGGGCTTCGTCTTGCAGCTGCCCTTTGGGCCTCACTTGCACGAGCGGCCCTCGGAGTCGAGCCGTTCCCCGAGAGACCTCCTTGGGAAGAAGAAGCGGGGCGCGCCTTGGCGGGGTGTCCTGGAAAGGACGGGCGAGCAGGGCGGTTGCCTGGGTGCGCGCCTCCACGTTCCCTGCCGTGCTGCGGTCCCTTTCCATGCGTGCGCTATTGCAATTCCATTCGCTTCCGTGCTGCGTTTCGGGGAATCGGCGCCTGGCTGGGACGCCGGAATTGGGCAGCGAAAGGGAAGGGGAGCGGGACCGCTCGTCGCCTGGGAGCAGGTGGGGATGGAGAGTGCCGGTGTTCTGACGTCACGCGCTCCACTAACAAAGAGGGGCGTCCTTTGCAGAACTGGGCATTCCCCCCCCCCACACACACACACGAGGGCAGAGACTACTAGGCCCTAATCCTCATTGGCTCTTAAGGGAGAGGGAAGCTGTTTGATTATCTGCATCCCAGGGGTCTATCCTAATTTCTCATCTGCCCCTCATAGTTTCAAGCTCCTTTGGGGGTGATTACTTAGGATAGAGGGGGGACTTCCTCAAACCTTCTAATTCAACTTCCTCAGCTTCCTCAGCTAATAAAAACTTCCTCAGCTTCTAATTCAATGACTGAAGACAGTGTTCTTCAAACTGTGGGATGTCAGGTGGGTCGCAGAAAGCTGGGAGCAGCCATCTTAGAAACGGCAGATCTACCTTACTCTTGTTATGTTCCTTTTGTAAGTGTTAACAGTTTGAATTTTCAAGTGAGGTTTTTTTTTAAAATGTTTTTAGTTCAGTGCCCTTACATAATCTTTTGTCCTAATCTTACTTTCTGTCAGGGATGTTTCATGGTTGTGCAGTTGCTGCAGTCCAAGAATGCCAGTTTGCATTTCAGGAGTGTCATTTTGTTGTGTTACAGTGACAGCATTTCCTGGTTAATGACATCACTTCTGGTGGGTCCCGACAGGAGTGCCATTCTAAAAAGGTGGATTCTGGTCTAAAACGTTTGAATACCACTGTCTCAAGAGGTCTACATGAGCTGGGCCCTAATATTACCTAAAATAACACCATTAGCCACATAAACTCTCAGGCCTGCCACTGGCACTGATGGGTTTCAAGGGCAGGGCCTTTTCTGTCCATTCCTCTTGCCGCCGAAGTGCTCAGGGAGGGGCTGGGAAAATGATGGGTGAACTTTTTTGAGTATGCATCCCACTTCCGAAGTTCCACCACATCCTTCCTGGATAATTTAAGGCAGTGTTCTTAAACCTTTTAGCACGGGGACCAGCAACGGGATCTACAAACGACCTGGGGGAACTCTGGGCGGGACGTAGGCGGGACATCCGGGTGATTGGCAGCCCGTCTGCGGCGATCCGCAGCTGCCCTGGCCTCGGGGGGGGGGCTCCTGCTTGCTGCGGAGGACGGGTGAGGGTCGCGCCGGGTGCCTGGGCGAGCAGCGGTGGGGCGCGCTAACCGGGGGCAGCCCCCCCAGGCCAGGACAGCTGCAGAACGCTGCAGACGGGCAGCCAATCACGCGGAAGCCCCGCGTAAGTCCCGCCGAGCGTTCCCCCAGGTCGTTTGTAGATCCCGTTGCTGACGGGGACCCACTTTTTAGAATGACCATCTGTCTGGGACCCACCAGAAGTGATGTCATGGCTGGAAGTGCCAATCATTGTGACTCCAGAGCCTGCTGCTTTCCAGAAAATGCAGCAGTAAGTTATTTCTCATTTGGTTGTTTCCCAATAGAAAGTGAATCAGAAAGGAAAAAAGCCTACTTTTACAGTCTTGATACAAGCACAATAACCAGACAGCCCTCCCCCTTTCCAGTGTCTCATCTTCCCATATTTTCAAAGATGGCTGCCCTAGGTGCTTCGCAACCCACCTGAAATTGGCTCACGACCCACTTAGTGGGTCCTCCTAACCCACTGGGCTATGGTGTGATTTCTTGTAATGCAGACAGTTTTGGAAAGGAGGCTCAGTTATCCATATGAGCAGAAAAGAGCTTCCTTCCTTCCTGGCATGTAACTTGATTTGTCTGCAAGGTATAAATACCAGCTTGGGACTGTAATCTTGGCCTCTTCTCCTCCTCCCCCTCCCGAGGGCATCAGTTCATAGAATTCTGCCCTTCTGGATCGTAGTTCAGCCTTTTCTGGATCCTTTGCTATAAAAGGTTAGGAGGCGCTTTCAGCTATAAGGCAGACAGCCAGCAACAGAATCACACATTTTCTTCCTTTCACAATTCTGACATTTGGCAGGTCAAGCCATGACTTTTATTCTTGAGTTTGGTCAATGCAAACCATTATGTCTGTGGTGTTGATCCTGTGTGTGGCTTTATGGTGGTAGTATAGTGAGGACCAGTGCCTCCGTCTGCTTTTCCAGGAGAGGCCTACGTCTCGGATAGAGAAGGATGTGACTCTACAGGAGACGGGACGCCAGAGAAGCCTTTCAAAACAGCTTTGCAGGTATCCTTTTGTGGGCCAGGTTTTCCATGTCAAGAAAAGCATGTGCATGTGAATATGTCTTCTAGCCCTGAGAGCTGTTTGCCATGTATGAACATGATGTTGTGCGAACCTAGTCCTTTAATTATAATTGATTTCAGAAAATATGATATAGGGAGTTAGTAAGGAATTTCTTTAAATGCTTGTTTTCTTTTCTTAAAAAGCAGACTAATTTTTATCCCATTGTTGTTTTCTTTTTTCTCTTAAAGGCTTTGATATCTGCTGGAAAGGAACCATTTCCTACCATCTATGTGGACTCTCAAAAAGAAAATCAGGTTACTTTCTGAGTTGTCTTCCTGAGTAGTCTTATCTTTTCCGTAGCATTTGATTTTTCTTGTCATCAGCAAGCCAAAAAAAATGTAACTATCCTCTTATTTCAATCTGCCTAGAGATGGGAAGTTATTTCTAAGACTCAACTCAAAAATGTGAAAAAACTGTGGCACCGAGAACAGCAAAAAAGTGAAGCTAGAGAAAAGAAAGAGGTAGGTTTCTATCAAGCAGAAGTTAACCATCTTCTCAGACCTAGCTTTAGGTCTTGCATGCACCCAGATCTCTCTTGCATGCACACGTGCCTTTGTACTCAGAATAGATTGCTGAACAAATTACTAAATCAACTACTAACTGAACAACAAAAAATTCCCAACTCCACAGGCAGAAGATCAATTGCGTCGTGAAAAGAATTTGGAGGAAGCCAAGAAGATTGTCATTAAGAAGGATCCCAATCTCCCTGAGCCCAAATGTGTGAGTAAAACTTTCACAGTTAAAAAAAAGACATGAATAGCAGGCAGCCGTTCCCAAAAGCGTTGGAGGGTATGTATCTTGTATACTGTGGCAGGGGTCAGGGGTCAGCAACCTACACCCCATGGGCTGGATCCGGCCTGCCACCCAAGTGATCTAGCCCATGAGCAACTTGGCTTGGGAGGTGAAGGGAATCACACAAGCAGCAAATGAATGGAGATTTTGCCTCCCAGCTGGGAACCAGGATACCTGAAGGGTCTGGGCACTTTTGTATGAACCTGCCAAAATGCTGCAGTCATTGGTGAAGCTGTGTTGTATTGTCTTCCCATCCACTGAGGTGTGGAGAGCAAAGATTTTTGATTGGCTCTTTTCCATAGCAGTACCCACGTTGGAACCTGTTGCAGAGAGAGACTTTGCTGTCCATGTCATTGAGCACATTTAGGAAGGCACCTAAGAACGCTATTTTGTTTGCGTATATAGGTGCATCCACAGTTTCAGTTTCCTGCAGTTGCCATGGATACCAGGGGACCCACTTCGGACATGTAAAGGAATAAAGAAAGCCCCTAGTTACCTTCTGATCGTTGCACAGCATTGCACAACTGCCATGGATACCAATGGGGAACCTGTACATAAAGTTTTTCAGTTGCGCTTTCTTTTTGCAGCTGCTGCTATGTTTGTATTATTTTTAGTAGCAGTTGTGGATTGATTTTTATGATGCGTGCAAGCAGCTCTATGGACCGGTTTCCTAGAAGAGCAGTATAGATTTGGTATTTTTAAATAAAAGCAGAGGGACTTCAAAAGGCGATATGGATATGGTATTGTAAAGTATGTAGAGAATTGAATTCAAGTTGCAATGCGTTTTAAGCTCTGTTGTATTTTACTGAAGATGGAAACCACCCATTTCTAATTGTAACCTGAAGTTCAAAGCAGGGTACTAGTGTTAAGTGTCCAGCTTCATAAATGGGTTAATGAGCCAATAATAATCTCAGTTTCGTGCACAGAAGAAAATTCTACCCCGAATGTGCGGTGGGATGATTGAAGGGCCACACAATATTTACTTGGAAGTTAGTCCAACGTGACTTAGGGTGCAATCTTAACCTGGAGTTAGGCCGGCACAGTTAGACCAGCAAACTTTGGCCGGCACAAGGGCCACCGTAAAGTATATTTGGACCACTCTTGGAGTCAGAGAGGCCAGCACACAGATGTGCACCATTCTCCCTGACTCTGAGAGAGGTCCAAATGTGCTTTTTGGTGGTCCTGGTGCCAGCCAAACTTTGCTGGCCTAACTGTGCCAGCCTAGTTGGTTTAGGAAGGCCAGCTTAAATGTCTATCCTGTGCATTTCTACTTGGAAGTAAGATTCACTGTCTTCAGTGGATCTTACTCTCCAGTAACTGTTTTTCAATCTCATTCTCTAACAAATATTTATTTTCTGTGGTGGTAACTGCAGAACAGACAGCAGCAAAAAAAATCCCATTTTTTAAAATCCCATTCTTCAGATAAAGATCTTTCTGAGTGGCTAGCACATTTTAAATTTAATGCTTAACTCGATATTTGCAGTATTTGTTACCATCTCAAAGTGATGTGTAGGACATTAGCAAGGACCTGTGGCTAGCAAACAAAATTCCAAATTGACTTCCTTTGGCTGTAATGTTAGGCAACCTGTCTCTGTTTGTTTTGTTTTGAAATCGTTTTTTAATTATCATCATAATGTATTAAGTGGCTTTTTTATTTTACAGGTGAAGATTCGTGCCCTGGAGGACCACAGAGGGGAGAGAGTAAAGGTTTTTGGCTGGGTCCACAGATTGCGTAGACAAGGTGAGCAGCATACTGGTATTATATTAAAAAGTGGTATGATCCAGTGCTTGAACATGGAAACGTTTTGCTACGGCTACAGCTGAAGAAGCATATAGACTTCTGAGGAGCTCAGTGCACCCCCCCCCCATTCCCTCCGTTCCTCCTTCCATCAGTGGAGAATTCTCAGTAGAGGATCAGCTAAGCCCGTAGCCGTCATTTTGGACTGTGTGGTATTGATTTGCAGGGTTTCCAAGTACTTCAGGGTAGATCACATTTGAAAATGTGTTCAGTGCCTTATGTATTTTAGGGCTATGCCTAGAAACCCTGTTTTCTCTGTACCTCTTTGTGTGCAAAATGAATGCTTTCTGCATCTGACAGATTCTGTATTATGTTGACTGTACTCAATATGTACCGAGACTGGCCTAATTGAAAAAAAGATAATATAGCTGAAAGATTAAGACTCCAGCAAACTGGGACCTGTGAAGGATTCATCAAATGGGACTAATTGGAGAAAAAGCCCCTGAGTTACAGGGTCTTATTTCACACATGATGTTATGGGTTTAAGCAGAAAAATATGCCAGGTGACGTATGAGAGGTGGTTTATAAAATGAGACGGGTGGTTTATAAAGATGAACTGTATCTTCCAATTCATTAAAGTAGTCTGGATAACTGAAGGTGAACTGAGGGTGTCAGTTCTATTCTAACTCTGGGTCTAATGCACAATGCACTTGTAGGCACCTTGTCAGTATCTTGGTTTGATATACTGTAATGCTAAACCATGGTTTAACGCTACGCAACCATGGTTTAACGCTAAACCATGGTTTAATGCTATTGTGCTTAAGGGGATTGCAGAGCTGTGAGCGGCACCAAGAGGAGGAAAGTGAAAGGTGCTGCTGTCACTTCCACTTTCAAAAGTTCTTCATTTCATTTGAACTTGAAGGGGGGATTGTGGTTTGCTAGCTAAAACAAACCAGAATATCAAACCACAGCTTGATCCTGCTTTGATATTCTGGCTTAGTCTCCACAGTCATGGCCCATGGCCCAGTAGGGAACTGCCAGTCGAAAAAAGTTTGCGAGTCACTGCCTTAATCGATGGTTTAATATTGAACCAGGACTATATGTCTGTTTTCTTAGAAGTCTTGGGTCGGAGGAAGCTTATCTACTTCCTCCACCTGTACTTTTAATCGCTTGTAGGCTACAAAAGCTTATAATGTGGCATGGGACTCTTGAGGGCATGAGAAGGAAGGAGATGGATACAGCGGTGTTATGCTGCCGGAACGCTGGGCGGGACATCCGGGTGATCGACAGCCTGCCCGTCGCGTTCCGCAGCGTTATGCCGTTTGCGTAATGTACACAAGCGGCGTAATTGGTTACGCAAACGGCGTAACGCTCCGGGACGCAACGGGCGGGCTGTCGATCACCTGGATGTCCCGCCCAGCGTTCTGGCAGCATAACACCGCTGGATGGATACCTTTCCACAAAATGGAAACAAAAGTTTTAATGCTGTCCTTTTTTTCAAATCAGGAAAAAACTTGATGTTTATCGTGTTGAGAGATGGCACAGGCTTCCTTCAGTGTGTCTTGTCAGATGAACTGGTGAGTGGCTCTTACTCTGAAGGTCCAGAATTCCCTTTCCTTCCCACTTCGCTTTCACTCCTCCAGTGAGGAAAATCAGAGAGAGAGGAGAAAAATGAGTTTTGGGTATTCAGCATCCTCACCTCTCTTCAATAGTTGGTGCTTCGTTCAGCAGCTGCTGCTTAGTGTCTGCCTTAGGCTGGCTTATTTTTGACTCGCGCTGTCTCCACCCCTGCAGTTTTTCAGTCTTCCTTGCAATTAGAAGGAAGCAGGAAGCAGTCTTCCTTCTGCTTGTCACTGTGAAGCTGGAATCCCCCCAGTCTGTGCTGGTTCCCAGTTTCCTCCACTGTTTTGTCCTTCTGTTTTGCACACAGCGTGCTTCAGTTTGTGGGTCGGGACCCCAATGGGGTCATAAAGCCGTGCCTTGGGGGGGCGGGGTGTCATGGCAACATTTCAAAGACTGTGCAAAAGAGGGCTTGGACCCAATTCCATGATGATGCAGCCTTATCGAAACTGATTTCCTGATAGAATCCTGCACAGCCTTTTCTTGCCGTCTTGCCCTGCAGCTCCTAAGGCAAGCCCTGCTTCTGCTGCCGCCTCACAGGGGTAAAGACCCAGGTGGCGGGAGGAAAAGGGGCAGGTGGGAGCAGGGAGTGGGGGGCAATGGGGACGGATCAGGCCCCAGGAGCTGGGGGTGAGAGTGGGTCCTCAGTCTCACACTACAGTTATTCATTTATTTATTGGGGTCATTGCACAAAAAATGGTTGAAGACCACTGTTCTGCATCATAGGGTTCCTTGTGGGGTTACCTTCCCTTTCTGTTGCATAGCTCAAAAAAAAAAAAGAAAAAAAGGAAAAAAAGAGCTGAGTGACACTGACATCTCTGGGTAGGGGAAAAACTGTGTGTGTCAGACTGTGATGAGATTTAATTCCTGGCTTTTTGTGAAGTAGCACTAAATAACTGAGAAGATATGGGAGTTTTAGTTCTCCCCCGTCTCCCCAGTAGATAAATTCATTCAAAGACTCTGGATGCCCTTCCATTTTGTCTCCTCTAGTGTCAGTGCTACAGTGGGGTGGTCCTGTCTACAGAGAGCAGCGTTGCTGTATACGGAACGCTCAACCTTGTTCCTGAAGGCAAACAGGTGAGTTTTGTGGTTCGGTGGATTTTGAGAGTGTTTCTCACGCTGACTCTCCAGATCGTAAACATTTTGAAACCGTGTTCGCAGACAGGCAGACTGTTTGCCTGTTGAGGCCCTGGACTCCATATCCAGGCATAGAAAACCAACACAGGGGTTGTGGTGGAGGAAGTGAGGCTAGAAAGTTTCTCCCTGACATGGGAATGTTTCTACGGGCGGGCAGGACTACATTTCTATTGCTGGGGACCTTTGGGTCATGTGACTTCTCCTACCTGTGGGAGTGCAATCCAAGTGCTTTTGACTATTTCACCTGCCAGGGTCACGTGGCTCCTATGAAAGTGGAATATTTGATGTCTTTATTTTATAACGTCTGTATCCTGCTGTTCCTCTAAGGCGGTGGTTCTCAAACGTTGGGTCTCTGGCAGCGTTCCCAGTAACCATTTGCCGACCCAGCCAATGGGCCGCCCAGGGACAGAGGAGGAGGCGGTCCGCCCTCTCCGCTGTTTCCCCACCCCCATGAGCCGCTGCACTCCACCGCCACGCCAGGCTCCATTTCGGAGCCGTACGATGGCAGGGGAGGGAGGGCAGGCCAAAACCACTCTCCTCTAGGTAAGGTGTGGCGCCTTGTCACTGCCCTCCTCCTTCCCCAGGGGCACCGCACCCCGGGCTCCCCCCCCCCCCCCCGGACATAATGGTAGGTCCACAACTGCCAGTAAGAATCTCCACTGCTGCATAGAGCCGTTCCAAGGCAATGGGGCCTCGTGCGTCATCCGTGTAACAGCCCTGAGCTGTGTCCGGGGGGGGGGGAATGGTGGTCTCTGGAGTCCTTTCCACTCCTAAGGATGGTCTCGGGGAGCCCCAGGGCTCTGATGAGCACACATTGAGAAACCCTGCTCTAAAGAACTCAGGCTGGGGTGGTGAACCCGATTTGCCCCTCCTTCGTTTTCCCCTTGCGACCACATGTGTAAGGTAGATTAGGCTTTGTGGTCCTCGTCCAGCACTAACGGTGCCACTAGGCTAGAAAGGCAGCCCTGGATCCCTTTAGGCTGTCTGGGTTTTGACGGTGTGGTGGGGCACTGCTGCGGAGGCCCTGTAGAAAACAGCATCCTCTTCACCTGCTCCTTGGGTGCTCCCTCTCGGTCTTTGGGACCAATTACTGCCAGCTGGTCCAACTTCACAGTGAAGTCTAATTTCACAGTTTTCGGTGAAGAACAGAATTCTGAGGGCCCAATCCTATCCGGTTTTCCAGCGCCAATTCCGCTGTTCCAGTGGGGTGAGTGCTGCATCCCGTGGTGGCAGGGGCACTCATGGAGGCCTCCTCAAGGTAAGGGAATGTTTGTTCCCTTACTTCTGGGCTACACTGCAGCTCCATAAATACTGGAAACTTGGATAGGATTGGGTCCTGAAAGTGATATCTTTCCCCAGCTCCTTTTACCATTGTAAAGCACAGATTTTATCATCCGTTCCCTGAAGGAAATGTGTAGCTCTTCCCCATCATATTACTGTACTGTATACCTTATTTTGGGATGTGGTGGCACAGCGGGTTAAACCGCTGTTGCTGGGCTTTCCGACCGGAAGGTTGGGAGTTCGAGACTGCATGACGGAGTGAGCTCCCGGTGCTTGTCCCAGCTCCTGCCAACCTAGCGGTTCGAAAGCACCTCAATGCAAGTAGATAAATAGGGACCACTTCGGTTGGAAGGTAAAGGCGTTCCGTGTGCTACGGCGTAGAGTCATGCCGGCCACATGACCATGGAAGCTTGTCCTCAGACAAACACCGGCTCTACAGGCTTAGAAATGCACATTGCCCCCTATAGTCGGTCACTAGACCATTTGGTCGTGGGGAAACCTTTACCTTTATACCTTATTTTACATGAGAAAAAGGACTGTGCTTCTTATATAAACCACATGGGGGAGCCCTTGGAGTATACAATGCAGGGATAGTGTAAGAAATTCTCACCCTTCTTCTGTAAGATCAGTAAGGGAAATGCTGTTCGCTATGACGCAAAGCTTGTAATGGAGTGTGATAGAATGTTTTGTAATGGGACTTCTTAAAGCCCTTGAATTGATTTTTATATGAAGGCCCAAACATGAAGTCACCTAATTCTGGTTGCATCATTCCAGTAGCAGACTCCAGGAGAGCTGCAGACTTGGGGTGTGTGTTTTGCCCCCTGTTTGCTACCACTGCCTCCCCCCAGTCTGCTGCCCAGGTAAGCTGCAGTGATCTGCTTCCCATTTGCTTAGGTGAGAAGCAGATCGTTCCCCCCCCCCCCCGACTGTGCTCCTCGCTCGCTGCCGTGAAACCAGGAAGTGCGCTGTCCCTGTAAAGGACTCCGGTCTCTGCAAAATGGTGCTTCTCAGCCTTGTCCCAGCTGAGTGGCCCAGGAGGCTCGTGTGGTTAGTGGCATCGGAGAGGCTAAGAGGTCCTGCAGTGAGAGACGTTCCCCCATGTCCAGTTTCTGCCATGGATAGTCCAGCAGGGCGCTCGTGGTTCCAGAACTAGGACCGATGGAGGCCTAAGTAGGAGTCCTGGGTGCGGTTAAGGAGGTGCCATGTCTGTGTGTTCATCCCCCCTCTTTTTCGAAAAACCCGTAGGCGCCCGGAGGGCATGAGCTGTGCTGCGACTACTGGGAGCTGGTTGGCCTGGCTCCTGCGGGTGGCGTCGACAACGTGGTCAACGAAGAGTCTGACGTGGACGTGCAGCTGAACAACCGGCACATGATGATTCGCGGAGAGATCCTGACCAGAATCTTCAAGGTCCGCTCCGCTGTCGTCCAGTGCTTCAGGGATCACTTCTTTGACCGAGGATACTACGAAGTGAGTCCGTGAGCTTTTTTCCCCACTCTCTGCGCTTTTCGGCCTGGTCACCCTTAAGGAAGTAGACGTGGCTCTTGGTTAGAAAACGGATTTCGTAGGCTGTCCTGAGCATGGAGTTATAATAAACATGGAGAAGAAATGACGTCATATTCTTGAAACTTCCGGTCTGGTCTAACAATATGGCCGACGCAATGGTCTGGTCCCATGGTCTGGTCTAACAATATGGCCGATGCAACTCCATTGGTCTAACAATATGGCTGACTCAGATCATTACCGCGAAGGAGGATTAACTCATAATACGGTTACCAATGATGTTTCTACACGATCACACTTTTTTATTTTCGTAAGTTTTTACTTCAGGAGTAAACGATTCAGTCCTAAACACTACGCGCAAAGCAATCTGAAATGCTTGGAATCAGCATTTTGAGTATAAAAACATGGCCGCTAAGCCCGCCCCCTCTGGCCTCACTTCGTTCCTATCTAACTGCATGGGCAGGGCCACCCCCTGGTCCTGAGTCCCTGTCCTCTGAGCCCAGATAGGCCTCCTCTCCTTTGGAACTTGTATAATAATCATCACCAGGAGCCACTGACTGGGCCACTTGCAGCGACGTCATGCAGCCAGAACGCTGGGCGGGAGGAACGGGTGAGCGGCAGAAGACGCTGGGTGCGGGGAAGACGGTGAAACGCAGCGGTACGCAATGGGCGGGCTGCCGCTCACCCGTTCCTCCCGCCCAACGTTCCGGCTGCATGACGCCGCTGGCCACTCCCATGGTGGGCAGACACTGTATTTCTGTGTTCAGAGATGGGCCACACCTGCTGCTCCTTCTTCCACCTCCTTGGCTCCTGCACCTCAAAGGCCTCCTGGACACAGCTGGAAGGTGTTTATGGTTCGCCGGTGCAAACAGGAAGTGCCTTCCACTCACTCATGGAACCAGTGGCATTCCGGGGGGGGGGATTTTGGCCTTCTGAGGGCCAGGGAGGCCATATGCAGCTTCCCTGGTTATCAGAAGACCCTCTGGGGGGGGGGGTGTCACCCTCCTCTTTAAAAAAAAAAGTGGAGATGAAGGAGGGTGGCCCCTGGAGCGGCGTGGCAATGGGGGGTGCAACCGAGGGTGGAAACTTTGTTGCCCCTCCTGCCTGGGGCCCTGGGGCGTTTGCCTCCCCCAGATCCCTTCCAGGTACGCCACTGTCTGGGAGGCTTCTGAGGAGGGCAGGAGGCCGTGCATAACAGAGGGTAGGGTAGGACGTGGCCCCCACAAAAGTGACTGTGGCCCCGTGAGGCCCCCCTGCAAATGTTAGTATACATGGAATTGGGTATCTGCAAGGGATTGTGGTGTCCTGCAGCTCCCCCGCAGTTACGGAGGGCCCACTGCATATACAAACGATTGGTTCCGTAGGTGCATTTTGAAGGTTTCAGCCAGCATGGTCAAGAAGGGGAGATGCAAGCACTGAGAGAAATACTGGAAGAACTTGGAGGTTTTTTTTCTACAGAAAAAGCCTAAATTCTTGCATAAAATTGGAGCTGGTTGATGGGCGCTAATTGCTCAGAACATGTTGGTTTGCACCTGTTATTCCTCCCACTTGCTTTTTACAGTGTATTCAGGACCATTCACACTGGATGCTGAGGCGGGATGACAAAATCAAAACATTGTGCCGAGATTTGGGGCACTCATTGTAATGAGGTTTGGAGCCCATGTAAATTGTTGAGATTTGAGCAAATTTGGGTTTGTGTGTGTTACAGGGAAAAGCAAAGAGCTATGACAGGCACTTGGCCACAACCCTTGTAATCCTCAAGCCTCTTTTTGTAGTCCTGAGGACTAGCACTATATCTTATCAATCAGTCAATCAATCGTATTTATATGCCACTTTTCAACACAAAGTTCACAAAAGCGGTTTACAGGCAAATAGTAATCTTACTTCCTTGTCTTTTTTTAAAAGAAAGGTGAGATTTTTCAGAATGGTGAATTCTGCACCATTTCTACATTTGTGCGGTACATTTCTTCCATTGTGCCCCTACATTTCCAAAAAATCAACCCTTTCTTTTTTTTGGAACTGCCTACACTCAATGTTAAAAAGATTTTATCTTTAGTCACAAGGACTAGAAACATGCTTTTTAAAATGAGAACTGAGATCCTGAGAACTCAGCCATGTGTGCGCAGGGGACAAAAACAAAGTGGGAATCTGAATAAAGCAAAGCTCCTTTTCTACCATTTTAGTCTTCACGTTCATTCTGTGTTTTTGTTTAATGTCTCTTTTTGCAGTCACGAGAGTTAAAAGAAAATGGAGGTTTTCCTGATTCTGGCATCAGATTCAATGCGTCTTAGTTTGTGTGACAACATGTAGTCCTCAAAGAGAATGAAACGACCTAATAATATGCATGATATGGATGAAGCAAAGTAATGCCGGTTTCTTTCTCTTCTAGGTCACCCCACCAACACTGGTTCAGACGCAGGTTGAAGGTGGCTCGACTCTGTTCAAACTGGATTATTTTGGTGAAGAGGCATTTCTGACACAGTCATCCCAGCTGTATCTGGAGACCTGCATCCCATCCCTGGGAGACACTTTTTGCATTGCCCAGTCGTACCGAGCTGAACAGTCTCGAACACGTAGACATCTCGCCGAGTAAGTGGCACCCATCCATGGGGCGGGGAGGAAAGCAGCGGTGGCGAAAAGCTGTTGATCAATTTGGGCTCGCTCAGAAAAGTTAGATCCTACAGCCCAGCAGTCCTCAAGCGATGTTCAGAAACCTGATGCATCATTGGCACCATAGAAGAAGAGATGTTAAGATCTATGTTTTCAGTAGCAGAACAGACATTTGCTAGAAGCCCATAGCCTAAAGTTTGTCTGCGTGGGTCCATATAGCATTCTGTTGCTCCATCTGGTGCCTCCACCACCATCCCTGTCTCTTCTTCCCCTTTTTCTTGGAGCTTAATTGTCTACCAGTTCTTCCTTCAGCCCCCTTGCCTTTAGGTTCCCATCACCTGGCTTCCCTACCTGTCTTGGCCCTCTTTCTTAGGCGGTACCATTCCTACCCCTAGGTCTGGGTGAAGATTAAACCCCAACCAAACTGACAACGTTCTTTTCCCTCACTGATACTGGACCACAAACATGTAGGCAACCCTTACTACCCTTGGGCAATTATTATAAAGTTCATGAGAGTTCTCTGCCAATGTAAGAGCTCAGCCAACCAATGCTGCAGGCTTCCCTACAACAAAACATAACATGATACCAGTGGCAAAAATGGCTAACCAGTGGCCAACCCAACCCAAAAATCTGAGCAGAATAAGAACGCTGCTGCTGGAACAGGCTGGAACATAGCCACTCTTTTTCCCCTTTCAGTGGGGCTACACTGAAGGTACTAACTTAGGTACATGCAGGCAGAAGTCCCATTAAAAAAAAAATGGTGTGGACTAGGAGGTGCTCTAGATTTTTTCGCAAGACTGCATTAAAAGGCAAGAAGAACAAGTCTGTTTTTATATAGAAGGCATTGCATGTTTTCCTCCAGATACACACACATTGAAGCCGAATGTCCTTTCATTACCTTTGAAGACCTGTTGGACCGTCTGGAAGATCTTGTCTGTGATGTGGTGGATCGAGTCTTGAAGTCCCCTGCGTCAACCTTACTGTATGAACTCAACCCGGTAAGTGGCAGGGAGGGAAATAAATATTTGCATGTGATGCAACCAAAAATTGCAAATTAAAATGCAGGCTTGTGCTGCAAGAGGCACCCTCTCAGCCATGTGGAAAGGCCTGGGTGCTTTTACACTGGGGAACTGCAGGCCTGATAGACAGTAACTAGGAGCGCCTGTGTGATGTGAATACATGCAGCCGTGCATGGACTCTGGGGCAGTGCCTAGCTGTGCTCCGATTGGCCAGCAGTGGTATAAAGGAACTAGCTGATTGTCTCCTGAGTGTGGGTTGTTAGTGGATGGGGGTGCTGTGCGTTCTGTGATTTACTGCTGTCCGATTGCCGTGTAACCAGACCTAGGACCGTGTTTGTGACCATTCTACTTGCTTGCTCCCTGAACTGAAATATACGTCTCAACAGAGGCTCTTACAACTACAACAGTTTGTCAACGTGTGCCGCCTTTTCCACCACTGGATATCCAGCAGTCCTTAGCCAACAGTCTGCACACTTTGCTGGCTCTTCCCGACTCAATAGTCAAAAATCCCCAACACATCCTCTTAGAAGAGGCATTCCCTTCTGCATTAGAGTGGATGGATGCCTCTTCTAGGATGACAATTGTCATCCAAGGGCTTTGGTTTTCTTAAAAGAATTCATCTTCCCCCCCCCCCCAAAAAAAGTTTTGCTGGTGTAATTGGAAATGCTTGTAATTGGTTTCCAAATAAAAGGGTTTTAATTGTTTAATCTACCTGACGTAAAGTTGTAACTCTGTTAAAAATCACGGGATTAGATCAGCAAGCCTGTAAACGCTCTAATCACACTCCAGAAAATGCAGTCAATGAGAACCTTACGTTTTCCATTAATCAGTTAAAAACCCATTGCATTAACAGATTTCTTGCATTGAATCTGATAAATCTTTTTTTTCCGAATGGATTCTTCTGCAGAGGAATCCTGTCTCATCTGCCATGGAATTCCAGTGCACGGCTAAGGATTCTGGGTTTTTTTAGGGCCCCACATTCAGTTCATGTAGTCCTCTGTGTGAGCTCAGGATGCCATTTACAGGCACCTACCACTCTCCTGTGACTTGCTCGATGTAGAAAGTTGTTAATACTGGGCAGGCCGCCTTTCAGGGAAGTTGGTCCATCTCAGCTTCTTACTGTAAGTGCCATTGTAGTGCAACTCCCCTGCACACGTACCAATTATTAGTTGATAATTATGCATTAATGCCAATATGCATTTTCCAGTTCCAAGTAGCCATGTTATTTGACACCGCAGCGCTCCGTGTCACCTGCCCCTCCCACTTGTCATCAGAGCTAGTCTGGGCTGCCTGACAACAAATGGGAGCTGTTGCTTACACAGTGCATTGTGGAGCCTGCAGTACTTACTGTGCCCCCCCCCCCAGCTAGCCGCTGACCCTTCAGGTTGGAGTGGAATCAAAATGCAGATAAATCTACCAGGTGCTTGGATTAATTTGTGGGGAAGCTTTTGGGTCTTTTCCAATGTGCCCTTCCTCTGTACTTGCAGAACTTTGAGCCCCCTAAGCGGCCCTTCAGGCGGATGAACTATGCAGATGCCATTGTGTGGCTCAAGGAACATGATGTGAAGAAGGACGATGGCACCTATTACGAATTTGGAGAGGCAAGTCTCTTTTTCTTGTTACCCCCCATTCCTGATCTTTCAGCTGTAACAGTAGTTCTCCCTTTACAGTGCAAATGTGATTTTTAGCAGCATTTGCCTTTTCACCTCTAGTAGCAGCCTGAACCTAGACAGGCTGGGAGAGACATGCTTCTTAGGTTGTCTTTTTATGGATTGTAATCTCATGTGTAGGATTCTGTACTGTGCCCCACTCCAGGGCAGGGGTAATGTTGTGTTTTTTGAATGCTGTCCTGTGAACAGTTTCCTGCATAGAGTGAACCAGAACATGCAGGGGAGAGCTGCATGGGGGAAGATTGGTGTGTGTGTATGCGCGCGCATGAAGGAGCATTTAAGAATAACTGTCCCATCAAGCACATGCCCTTTTTTCAGTGGGAGTCTCTTGTGAGATCCGGGGGGCGGGGGGCGGCGCATGGGATTTCAACCTTCTGATTGGATTGGCAGTCCATGAAGAAACTCTCACTAAATGAAAGCCTTTTTGAGTGCAACAGTGAAGTATGTGTCCCATTTTAATAAAAATAAAAGCTAAGTGTTTCTCTGCTATTTGAATTGTTGGAAACGTTGGCGCTGAATCCTTCCAAGAACATGAAGCTGTCTCAGACCAAGTCAGACCACTAGTTCGTCTTAGAGTGGGCAAAACTGCAGCCGTGGTCCAGGATTTTGGATAAGGGCCTTGCTCTCCCTGGAGGTAGCAGGGATTGAACCTGGGACCTTCTGCGTGCAAAGCATGTGCTTTGGTCCCTTTTCCACTCTGCTTGTGCTGTGCAACTACTGTACATGGAAAGCAGACTCGGGAGGGAACTGAGCTTGGAAGTAGAGCACGTGCAGATGGCTCCAGGTTCAGGCCTCGGTATCTCCAGTCAACAGAGCTCCAACTGTGAACTTGGAGAGCTGCTGCCAGTCAAAGCAGGTAGTATGGAGCTTCTGAAGTGTTTCTCAAACTGTGGGTCGGGACCCACTTGGTGGGTTGCGACCTGACATGTCAGGTGGGTTGTAGAGAGCTGGACTGGGAGCCGCCATCTTAGAAGCAGCAGACCTTACTCTTGCTATATTCCTTTTGTGGGCGTTAACAGTTTGAATTTTCAAATGAGGGTTTTTTTAATTGTGTACTTAAATCAGTGCATTTCCCATAATATTTTCTCCTTATCTTTCTGTCCTGAACATGGTTGTTGAATTGCTGCAGTCCAAGAATGCCAGTTTGCATTCAAGGAGTGTCATTTGATTACGTCACACTGCACTTCCTGCTTGATGATGTCACTTCCGACTATGACATCACATCTAGGTTAATGACATCACTTCTGGCGGGTCACAACACACAAGTGTCATTCTAAAAAGTGGGTTCTGGTGCTAAAACGTTTGAGAACCACTGGGCTAGAGGGACCGTTGGTCTGACTGTGCAAGATGGCCATACTTTTGCCAGCCCCAAAATCAGGCTTTGCCCTGGCTCTGTAAAATGGGTAATAGTAAGTAAAATGAGCTCATATCTTGAGGAATGGGAGAGGTTCAGTAGTGCTATCCAGCCGGTATGCTGGGCGGGACTTACGTTTGATCGGCAGTCCGCCCATTGCATCACGCCGCGTGATGCAACGGGCGGACTGCCAATCAAACGTAAGTCCCGCCCAGCATACCGGCTGGATAGCACTACTGGAGAGGTTCTAAACAGAAGGGGAGGGGCTAATAAGTCTCTTGTTCTTAATCTCAGGACATTCCAGAGGCTCCAGAGAGACAGATGACAGATGCCATTAACGAGCCAATCTTGCTGTGTCGATTTCCCGCTGAGATAAAGTCTTTCTACATGCAGCGCTGCCCCGAGGATTCCCGCCTTACTGAATCTGTCAGTCGGTTTCCCTGCATGCATTGCATACAGAATGGGGGAGAGCTCTTAGGCTTGTTCGTGTTTTTTGTTCCCACCTGTCTTTTTAAGTAACGGGCACTGTCAGTGAATTAACATAGAAGCACAAATGAAAGCCTTCTCCATTAGAAGGGTCTTTAAACCACTTAGCCAATAGATTTAAAAGATCAAAACACTCTTCTCAAGGCAATCCATGTTTTAAGGCTGTTTTTGCTTAATAGGGTGGGAGCGTGTTTTAAGATCACCCTGATGCTTTTCTTTGAGTGTCACAGGATACTTCCATGCACATTATTTGGTCTGTAGCACTTAACCAATGATGGGTTAGAGCAGTGGTTCCCAAACTGTGCACAGTGGCTCCCTGGGGAGCTGTGGAATCTCAGGAAAAACCTGCCACTCTATACAGTGTATAGTGGCGCTATTCAAAGTGGTGGCTCGTGACCCACTGTTGAAAATTTAAAAAGGGCCATTCCCCCTTAAGAGGAGTGGCCCAAGTACGAGTGCCCTGACCACGCTGCAGCGATCACGGCGCTGCAGGGACCCAGGGGCTCGGAAAGGGACATCAGAGGGTAAAGAAGCCTTTCAGAGGATGCTTGTGAGGCTTGCAACCCCCTCTGTAAACCACCCCCCCCCCCCGCTGCAGAAATCAGCTTTGATTCCCAATCGGAACTCACATCCTATTTACAATTGATCCTAATCAAATTTCCCAGTCCAAATCGGGGCAATTTGGGTTGCTCACATGAAGGGAGAAATTGGGTAAATCGGTCCTACGTTTAAAAGTGTTCTCAAGCTTCTGTGACTTTACTTTGAAACTGGTTGGCCTAGAATTCTGTTGCCAGGTGTGCATGAGAGCATCGGACAGAATCAGAAGCCTCAGACTGATGCTTCATCTATGCCTGGGGTCAATAAGCAAACTTTTTGAAGGCTCAGGAAGTGCATCTGTGAAAGGCCGACTCTGAACTAAATTAATTGAATTAATTGCATTTGTGCCATTGGCTGTTACCATAATGCATTTTGCTTCACCGCTTTTTAGGTTGATGTGCTGATGCCTAATGTTGGCGAAATTGTTGGTGGCTCAATGCGTACTTGGGACAGTGATGAACTGCTGGCAGGTTACAAGAGAGAAGGCATTGATCCTACACCTTATTATTGGTATACGGACCAGGTGCGTAGCATTATGTGCTGCTGGTTTTGTCTTGTCTTACAGGAACAGCATTGCTAGAAACCCGGACACAGGCCAAGATGGGCAACACACCTTTGGGGAGACCAACTAATATTTAAAATACTTAACGCTTTCTAACAGCACAGCTTCCAACTGGCTGAGCTGTTCGGAGCAAAAATAAGCAATTGATTGGCTTTTTGCATGTCCAGTTTGGTGGCCAACAACCTAAGTTCCAAGATGGTGTTAATTTTGGTCCCAGTATTTAACTAGGGACAGAGTTTCCTCTGAACCAGGACTGGATAGAAGCTGGTTAGTGAGCTATAGTTGAGAGACCATGGTGCCATCACTAAACATGGTGTCACTAAACATCAGTGCCAAGGTGATAATTATGTGAAAGGCCAGCAAGGGGACTGTAGAAAAGTTAGACCCCAAGAAGAAGACACTATCCTGTGGCTTCATTAGTGTCTTAGTCATCATGCCCACTAATTGCCCTTATCCAGTATTTTAAGTGGTCCTTCTGCTGTGGCCCAGAGATATATTGCAGAAAAGGTACCAAGGTGGCCTAATCCAGATGCTACAAGAGGAACTTCTCCTTTCTCCTGGCAATGGGGGCCTCCTGATTTGTAACGTGGAACGTGTCTGGAATACGAACTTGGAAAACAGTCATTGGCTGAGGGACTCTCCTTCAGCCGCAGGGTGACCCAAGTGGTCATATTTGACACATTGTATGTTGCAGTTGGATGGTTTCTGTGGCAGGGGAGCTTTTCTGCACTCGTCAAAGAAGCAATCACTCCACCGCACGCAATTTCATACTGACATTTTCTGCAGGGCAGCCTCCAGTGTAGTGTGTAGTGCCTTGGGAATAAGTCTTCTTTGCTTGTTCGTTAATTTCCAGAACAGACAACCTTTGAAACGTACTCTGTCTAAAAAGGAGTGGGACTGACGGGCCTAATCTTCACAAGCCAGCATACCTGCTGGACAGATTGTAGGGTCTGACATAAGGATCATAGCTCTGGTGCAAAAGAGAACTTCATTTCTGCAGACACCAACATGAAGCAGAGGCAGTAGTATTAACATGGGAGCTCTTTTTAGTAGAACTCTAGGACTTTTCTTTTTCTTCCTCTTTTCACTCATTTGTTGAAGGGCAGATTGTCCTACGTGATTGTTTCCTAGAATGTCATCCTTCTGTCTCTTGACCATATTTCTCTTTCTGATTTGGCTTCACAGCGAAAATATGGAACATGTCCTCATGGTGGCTATGGATTGGGCTTGGAAAGGTTCCTGACCTGGATTCTGAACAGGCACCACATTCGGGATGTGTGTCTCTATCCACGCTTTGTCCAGCGCTGCAAACCCTAATCAGGATCATTCAGCCAAACTCCAGTCAACATTAAGCAAAACCCTACTTTTCACAGTGACACATGCGTTTCATCATCTGACGGTTCATCTGCAAATAAAAACCAATGGTCAAATTCTGCTTTTTCAAATCCTCTTCACTTGGAAATCTAATTAGATGGTAAATTACAGTCCACTGATTTCAGAAGCTCTTTTTCGAGGGCTCCCTCACCCCTTCTATGATCCATCATGTTGGGATGTTTGAACTTATTGATTGCTGTAGATTGACTACTAGTTTAAATGAGCAGGGTACAATAGTTTAACATCCAACTCTGACAAAAGAATTAGGAAATTTGATGGTTTTCAAAAAGTGCTGGATTTGGAGCTTGACTTTTGTTTTGGGGAAATAACCATTAAAAAGTGGAATATATTTTTCAGAATCAAAGACAGTGGTTCTCAAACTTTTTAGCATTGGGACCCACATTTAGAATGGCACTTGTGTCGAGACCCAGCAAAAGTGATGTCATGTCATCAAGCAGGAAGTACTGTCATTGTGATGTAATCAAATGACGCTCCTAGAATGCAAACTGGCATTCTTGGACTGCAGCAACTGCACAACCATGAAACATCCCTGAAAGAGCAAGATTAGGACAAAATATTATGTAAAAACCACTGAAACAAAAACAAAAATGTTAAAAAAAAACCTTACTTGAAAATTCAAACTCTTAACACTCACAAAGAAATATAGCAAGAGTCAGGTCACCAGCTTCCAAGATGGCAGCTCCTAGCTTTCTATGACCCACTTGACATCAGGTCCCAACCCACAGTTGAGAAACACTGCCCTAAAATGTTAAGATAGCAAAGTGTAAAGAATCCAACAAAGAAAGAAACCCCTCAGACCTCCTTTCTCAAAAAACATTTTCAGTTTAGGTTATTCAAATGAAGGACTAAGGTGGAAGATTGTTACTCTGCCATAGAAATGTGCAAAATATGAGCATAGATGAGCAAAATATGGCTCTGCCCTATGCTGTAGCAACCAAGCCCTTTATTGCAATAACCTATTGCCAACAGGATTGTTAAACTATCTTTATGGTATAGGTTTGTGTCACTGAGGTGAGGGTACAGATCTCCTGTTCTACCAGTAGCTTGACACTGACTGACCTTTTTGTTGAGCAGTTCCTCTGGTGTTTCTTAAGGAGATGCATCCTGTGTTCGTGGAACTTGTTCTGAGCCATCCAGATGTTTCACTGGAGCAAATCCTAGATGGAATCACTTGAAATTCTCCAGATTCCTGCCTCAAGACCAAGTCTAGGCAACTTTTTCTTCCTTGTGTATACATATACACACTCTCAAACTTTAGATTTTGTATCAATTGTGCATGTCCCATGGTCAAACCTGACAATAAATCCATAACATTGGAAGAAAAACAGTCTGTAAACAGACAGCCTTTATAACTGCTTTATATGTTTGCCTTGTGCAATTTTATTGCGCTTTCACGTATTAAGGGGATTTCTGAAAAACGGGTTTTGGGTGAAAGGAAAAGGACTGAGGCATGCCAAATCCACTGCCTGAGACTTGCTTGCCTTATAACTCTTGTGTGCAGTTAGTCTGGATTTCCTGTCTGGCATGACACTTGCCATGCAAGAATTGTGGGTTATGCACTCTACACTTGCACAAAAACCCTCATGTTGTGTGAAGAAAGACCCTGCTGGATCAGATAAATGATCTATGCAATCTAGCATGCTGTTTCTCATAAATGGCCAGTTATGGTTCAGTCCTAACACTGTCTGCTGCCACTATGTGCTCCTGGCCTGCCACATTGCTATGGGCTACTGGCCTTGGTCAGATGATACAGTTTCTTTTTACAGCCAGGTAGGATTTATATCAACACTGGGACAAGAGGAAGGGAAGGGAGAAAACAGAAGTTAATGCACCTGCAGAAAATTCTTCCTTTAAACAAGGGTCTCCAGACTTCAGTATGAAGTCCATATTGTATATTTTACAGATTTTCAAAGGCCAAAAAAAAAAAATCAGTTCTATAAATGAAATTTAAATGAATTAATAGGTTTGACTTGAATCTTTTTTTTTCCCCCTCAGCGTGATAGGATTCAGAACAAAAGAGAAATGTGACATTTACAAAGAAACTGATTAAACTGAGAAATGATGTATAATGAGTATAAATGTCAAATATTTTAAGTTGCGGGCTGAATAAAATCTTGTGGTGGGCCAGATGCGGCCCTTGGACCATAGTTTGGAGACCTGGAATCTCAATATCATTCTCTAGAACATATTTTAAAGATTATTCCATTTTGTCAAGGCTCAAAGTTAGGGGTGTCAACAACTATCCCATTCTTTTTCCTTGCACAGTTACTGTTTCTATTCTCACTGAATATTCTCTGACCGCCCTTCTAAAGATAGCCTGTTCCTGGGAACATGCTGCCAAGCTGAACTCCCCTTTCTGGCTCTTAAAGATACAGCATCTTTTCTGACATTACACAACCTGCACAGTAGCAGAAACCCATTTCCTGTACTACGTTATTGCCAAAGACACTTGGCAGGAAAAGCACCAACCTGCCAAAAGGTTTATTGGTTGTACAAAGGTGTGGCAGTGCATGAAGTCCGTGCAGGAGAAAGAATGTAGAATGTTCCGATCAGCTGTGTCTGTTTTTCTGCTCTTGATGTGGAAAAATGCCTTGAGCCACAACTGAAGCCAGATGGTGTGTTTGGGTGCTAAATGCATCAGCATTATATCCAAACTGCCCTTCATGAAGATGGGCAGGGTACAGTATTGCGAGCACAATTTTTCCTTTGCTTCAGCCTAGACACAATGCTGATCCTTTATTTGCAAAAGCTATGTATCTGCGCCATCGGCTAAAAAATCACAGAGCCGTTTAGCCTTTTGTCCGTTTTCCTTTATGGCTTCTTGTGTAGCGTTTGCGAGTATAGTCGGGCACAAAATGCTGCGTTGGACTTGAGAAAACATCGGTGGCTTGATCTGATTGGTTAATCACATACTTCTCTGCTGCAGTGGTTCTGGAAACAGAATTTTACTTTTATTTATTATTATTATTATTATTTATTATTTATTGAATTTATACCCCGCCTATTGCCCGAAGGCACTCAAGGCGGCATTACAACAATATAAAATATAAAAAACAACATTAAAAACAATTTAAAACAATATTAAAATACAATAAAACTAAAACTAAAACAACAAAATTTAAACAGCCATGTGGATCATAAAATATAAAAAGTATAACCAGCCAGCCAGCCAACCTGTCAACAGTTAAAAGCTTTTTGAAATAAAAAGGTCTTCAGCCCCTGCCGAAAAGTTAACAAAGAGGGGGCAGTTCTCAATTCGAAGGGGAGGGTGTTCCAAAGTTGGGGGGCCACCACCGAAAAGGCCCTCTTCCTGGCCGCCTTTGCGGTCTTTTGTGTTGTCATGGGTATTCCAACGCTCTTGCCTAAATCCTGCACTGCTTGGAACACAGTGAAATGAAATGGCAGGAAAACCATCTGGATTAAAAATCAAAGGGGTGCCTGTATCAGTTTTATTCCTGCCTGTTCAATCCCCAAGATCCAAAAAAAAAAAAAAAAAAGATTGTGTAGGGTTTGCTGCTCTTGAGTCTGAAATCTAGTTGGCCTAGTATCCTTTGTCAATGTTGAAAGTCACCCCAACACCCCTCTGAAATTGACAAATGTGTGACTCATTCGGAGCAGTACCCTGCAGCTATTTAAAAAACCTCCAGCAGTCATCTGCCTGAGTTATGTGAAAGGCAGTGGCAGACAGCAGGGAAACTGGGAGGGGGGAAAAAAATTGTGACTGCTAACCCTATTGATTTTTCAAAAGCTCTCTTGCACGCTTCATAGACGAGCCTGAGCAGAGAGCCGGCCACAATATGGATTGGCCAGAAGTCCTCTGCTTTGCTAATCAAGTGGTTTTAACTGCGGTTTCACCTGATATTATAAGGTAATAATCCGCTAAGCGTTCACATTTAGCAGCTGGTGCTGAAATACACCGAATGGCTTGTTGGATGCTGACATCCAACTTGGCAGTGCAGCCCAGGTTGTTGCTCAGACCAGCATAACACCATGGATAAGAATGGACGTATTCTGTACGGATGCGAAGTATATATATGAACCATCGTCCCTGTTGGTGATATGGGTGGTCTGACTTGGCCCAAGGGGCAGAAAATTATATATCTGACCCCTACCCAAAACAGTATAAATGGGCCCTGTGTCTAGGCAATCATCTACCTGTCGTCATGACAACAAAGCAAGGTCTGGCTGATCTGCTGGTTAGGCCCAACCTGCCTGCTTCATTTTTTAAAAAGTGTATCATGTCAGGAAGTGAAGCGGCTAGCCTTGTTTCTGAGCCAGCAAATCAAAATGGCACTTTCCTGCCTCTTTCCCTATAGATTAACATGAGGACCACGCCTGCCATTTTTCAAGGAAATGAATGGGATGCGAGCTCCAGGGCCCAGGTTAACTCCTGTACATTTCAACAGGGCTTGCTTGCTTGCGCAGTGGAGATGGCTAGTTAGCAGTGCCGGCTGGCACGGATTTGGCCGTTTCCCATCGTTTCGCCCATTCGGGCGTGCAAAATCTGCCACCTGAGGCAGCCACTTCGCCTTGCCGCATGGGTCTGTGACTCTCTGAAATAAAGGTCATTACACTGTCCTTCGATGGTCAAGACACATCAGCTCATGCGTTAGGAGCCACTGTTTCTGGCTTGGGGCACCTAACAGAACGGTAGGGGGTGATACGTTTACTGACCGGACACAATCACCACATTTACCCTTAATACTCTGTGCTATAAGCGCCGTCTCCAACTACACTCGCCCCCTCAACCATGATAAGACAGGATACATTAATACATATCCTAGGCCCCAGGCTGTGGTCTGAAGTCTACATTGTGTGGGAAATGTGCTCTTATAGCCTCTGGGAAAACCTGGTGAGCTGGAGCATCGAGTGGTTAAAACGGAAATATACAAATCAACCAGTCAGAATCCTGATGTCTGTATCTTCCTGACCTCAGCCAAGCAGGTTGAAACTGGCTTGATAGCCAGCCTTGCCACACAGAATGTGGGCACTTGCCTTTAACTACTACTTTTTTTAAAAAGCCTACGCTTATCACAGTAACAACATATTGTTACCGTCAGACGTTCCAGGACAGTGATGGCAAACCTTTTGGGCTTGGTCTGTCAAAACTTTGGAAAATGCTTAACTCTGCTGGTGTGTCAATTCCCCTCCCAAACAAAAGGGAAACAGTCCTTTATGTTCATTTATTTAAACAAAAAATACAGTCCAGTCATATGTGGTGCAATGTATTCTATAAAGGAACATCAAATAACTGCAAAAATGAAAAATGAGTACAGCAATTTCAGTTTTAGTCAGGTGATGGTGAGCATTGGTGTGTCACCCCAAATGTTGTGGTGTGTCGCCTTTGATACGTGTGTCATGGGTTCGCCATCACTGTTCTAGGATATGAGCTTCTGGGTTTCATGTGCGTGCTTTGTGTGAGAGATTTTGTTTGTTTATTTATTTGAAGAATTTATACCCCACCTTTCCCATGCTGAAGCCCAAGGCAGCTTACAGAGAACAAAGTACAATGTAACCACAATAAACACATTAAAAAATATTTAAACATTTAACTTGAAAACAGAAAATGTTCAAAAATAAAATGAGAGAGAGAGAGAGACCACCTCCAAACCCTCTGCCTCTAGTTGCTTCCACACTAGTCCCTTTCAGTGGAGCTCCTACCCTATGTTTATTCACTTTTGACATAGCTCCCTCATGACATTGTCGTCAGACGTCTTCTCTGTGAGCTTGATGAGCTTTTTTCATACATTGATTTGTGGAGACAATTTTTGCACAATGGCAGTGCCAGCCTGTCCAGGGAAGTGCGGGGGTTCCGTCGTCATGAGAGGCACTGTTGGCAGGAGCATGAGACAAGGCCTTTTCGGTGGTGGCCTTTGTCATATGGAATTCCATGTTCCAAAAGGGGTCCAATTCTATCCAACTTTCCAGCACTAATGCACTGCAATGTGGCCCCAAGGTAAGCACACAAACATGCCCTTACCTTGATCAGGCCTACGTGATTGTTGTTTCCCGCCTGCCTCCGCCCCCCAGAATGCAGTGTGCAACCTACTGGCATGGCTACATCAGTGCTGAAAGGTTGGATAGGATTGGGCTCTTACTTGGCTCTGCCTAGTATTAATTTCACCAGCTGTTAAAGACTTTTCCTTTCCACCAAGCTTTTGAAGGTTAATTTTTCTCTTATATTAGTGGTGTACTGCAATATCCTTGCCATTTAATTTTTGGAAGTTTTTTTTTTAATCCTTGCCATTTTATTCTTGTTATTGCTGTGATGATATTTGATTTTAGTTTTGTTTTTACATTTTAAGCAACTCTTAGGAGAGGATAGGCAAAGTATTAATGTCTAAATTAGTTTATTCAAACTGTGGGATGGGACCCACTTAGCGGGTCGCGACTTGAGATCAGGTGGGTTGTGGAAAGCTGGGAACAGCCATCTTGGAAATAGTAGACCTTACGCTTGCTGTATTCCTTTTATGAGTGTTAACAGTTTGAATTTTCAAGTGAGGGCTTTTTTTAATTTTGTTTTTAGTTCAGTGCTTTCACAACATATTTTGTCCTAATCTTGCTTTCTGTCAGGGATGTTTCTTGGTTTTGCAATTGCTGCAGTTCAAGAATTCCAGTTTGCATTCCAGGAATGCAGAGGCAGATCTAAGGGAGGGCAAAGCTCTAAGTTTTGCAAGAAGCCTTACCTTGCAATGGAAATCACTCCTCTCCTGCACCGTTTTAGCCAATCCTCACAGGGAAAAGCAACATCTTGGTGTTGCTTACTGGCCACAGCAGCAAGGGAGAGGAGGGATTTACATGACAGGGTAAGGCTTCTTGCAACACTTAGAGCTTTGCCCTCCCTGATCCACCTCTGCAGGAATGTTATTTGATTGCATCACACTGACAGCACTTCCTGCTTGAGGATGTCACTTCTGGCTATGGCATCACATTCAGGTTAATTACATCACTTCCTGTGGGTCCCCATATGAGTGCCATTATAAAAAGTGGGTCTTGGTCTAAAAGATTTGAGAACTACTCATCTAATTAAATAAATGGCTTTTAAGGGCTCCTGTGCCTTTAAATTAAACACTTTTTTTTTTTTGCAAGTTCAGCCTAATTCCCATTGATTCTAACCTGAAGATTGGCAGTGGAGGCGCAGATATCAGTTTGAGGTTCAGACATGGGTAAGGAAACAGCAAACCCTTATCCCCACTGCAGCCCCAATCCAAATTAGGGGTCTAGTCTTTGCGGGACTGATTAGGGGTCTCTGAACCTCAAGGGGAAAGTTACCACTGGCACCTTCTGAGTTTGTTGCAGCAAAACCAGTATTAAGAGTCCTGTGGCACTTTAAAGACCAAGCAGTGCATTAGGTTTACATTTTATTGCAAAAAGACCATTTCATTAGCTATATGAAGAATTAACCCCAGGGATGTGCTGATGAAAATATCCCAGAATCAGCAGATCCCAGAAAATACCCAGAGCATGTTCAGAGGGCTGGGGAGGCCTCCCTGACCCTTAGAAAGCCATTCAAGGCCTTCAGAAAGGCTTACCAGATACAAATTGGGACAAAGTGCCTATATACCTTTAACCACTGTATAGCAGAGGGAATTTGGGCAGGTGCAGCTCATCATGGAAGCGTTATAAGTTGTACCTGCCCAAATTCCCTCTTCTACACAATGGTTAAAGCTATAAACACTCTGTCCCAGTTCCTTGTTCTGGACAGAGTTGGGTTGCAAATCATTATAAATAACAATATTATAATCATATAATGAATATTGATTATATTAATATTAATATACCAATACTAATCATAATGAAGAATTTGTACCCTGTCTTTTTACCCCATACTGGGGGCACCCAAGGCAGCTCACATCATTAAAAAATACATAAACAATACAAGATAAAAGATTAAAACACGGCTCTTCTACCTCCATCCCTGCAAACGCTTAGTCACGCCTTCTGCCAACCCCTGAGTCACGGTACTATTACGTGACGCCCTACGCGTGAGAAGGGGGCGGTGCCACCCATTCACCGAAAGGCTTCTCCTTTCTCTTGCTGCTCCGCCCCTTCGCAAAGGGCGAAGAGGCGTGTCGCCGAGATCCTAGTAGAGATTAAGCAGGGAAGAGGGGGGAAAAGGGAGGGGGGAAAAGGCGCAGGCAGGGCAGGGATGCCCCAGAGCAGCCCAGGGAACTTGGGGAAGGAACCCTGTCACTCTGGGCGCTGCAGAGTAAGGGAATGTTTTCAGTTCACACAAACATGGCTGCTGCCTTGAGAGCTGCAAACCGAGTGTGGTTCCCATGTAAGTGAATCGGCGGCATCGCTGCTTTTTGAGGGTGGTGGCAATGCCGGCATTTCGTGCTCTTGGGCTGATGGTGCGCTGAACTCGAGCCCCGCGGGTGGACCTGAGCTAAAGGGGCGGTGCAGAAGTCTTTTGTGCAGCTCGATTGTTCTGGCTGCTTTGGGAGGTGTGGCAGACACTGGGGTGCTCTCTGAGCAGGGGGTGGGGGGAATGTCCCCGCGCTCCTTCGCCCGAGCCTGCCGGCGATCGGCGGGAGGTGTCCTTTGGAGGGGGTGTGTGTGCTTTAGTTTAGGGGGTGTTAAGGGGGGGGGAGGAGAAACGGCGTTATGCAAACGGCGTGTTGCAAAGGTCTCCGCTACCTCCCGGCTTCAGTTACATAAGGACTCGTGGAAAACTAATTTGCTTTCGTTTTGCTCAACGCCACTGAAACGGCTTTGCGAAACAAAGTGGAGGCTTCAAAGGACTGGCTTGCGGGTGCATCAGGATGCCCCCCCCCCGCCCCCGCGTTTGGAGTCTTTTTTGCACAGATCGAGAAAGTCCCGCGAGTCTGGCTGGGCGGACAGAATAACTGCACCCAGGGTTGGATTTCCACTTGCTTCTGAGTTCGCAGCTGTGCAAAACCTCCTGATAAGGGGCATGCGCGGGGAGGTTCTCGACCGAGCGATCGCTGGTTGTGGGACGAAAAGACCCACAAGGCAGAGTGAGATCCTCACTATTGCAAGTAAACCCCTCTCCCCTCCCTCCCGGATCTTGCTCCTCAGTTTGGCAAGTCGGAAGCGGACGTTTGCATAAAGGGATTAGCGGAGAGTCGGGGCTCGGGAGAAGTTGTAGCCGGCGTGCAGCGTCAGGAAAGGGGAAAAAAAAACCAGAACCAACTATACGAGCAGTTTTAAGAAGCGCGCACCGCAGGGAACGCGCCACAACATGTGACGGAAACGGACATCGCAGTTCGACAGACTGACTGTTGAGCTCTGCCTCTTTTGCCTTTGAAAGCTTAAACCAAACTTTTTATTCTCAAGTAAAGCAACAGGAATAACATTAAGAAAGTGCACAAGGCTCGATCAGAAGAGGGATCAATGATATAACAGTAATGGGTATACATCACACAGAAAATATAGGAGACTAGGCAGGTAAGGGGTCAAGTTGGTGTTGTTCAGTCGCTAAGTCGTGCCTGACTCTTTGCAACCCCATGGACCACAGCACGCCAGGCCTCCCTGTCCTCCACTAGCTTCCAGAGTTCGCCCAATTTCATGTTCATTGCTTTGGTGACACTATCTAACCATCTCATCCTCTGCTGCCCCCTTCTCCTTTTGCCTTCAATTTTTCCCAGCATTAGGGTCTTCTCTGAAGAGTCCTCTCTTCTCATGAGGTGGCCAAAGTATTTGAGGTTCAGCTTCAGGATTTGTCCTTCCAGGGAGCAATCGGGCTTGACTTCCTATATGATTGTCCGATTGGATCTCCTTGCAGTCCAGGGACTCTCAGGAGTCTTCTCCAACACCATAATTCAAAAGCATCTATTCTTCGGCGCTCCGCCTTCTTTATAGCCCAGCTCTCACAGCCATACATTGCTAGTGGGAAACCCATAGCTTTGACTAGGCGAACCTTTGTTGGCAAGGTGATATCTCAGCTTTTTATTAAGTTGTCTAGGTTCACCATAGCTTTCCTCAAGGGGTTGTTTAGCATAAGGCAAATCAGGCTTAGCACCAGTGATGTCATTCAGCGGGAACAGACCAGAACGGGCGTTCCGGATCCTAACGGGCTCCGTGGCTGGTTCCGGGTTCCCGACAAGTGCCAATCAAAAGTGAGTTCCTGTTCCTAAATCATTTGAATGACACCACTGCTTAGCATGCACTGAATTGAGGGCCACCAGGGTTAGGATCGCGCCCTCACTGAATCTATGGTATTGATATGAGGGCACAATCCTAATCTGGATTTAGTCCAGCAAAGTTTGGCCAACACAAGGGACATCGAAAAATATGTTTGGACCACTCTTGGAGTCGGAGAGGGCAGCACACAGACGTGCACCATCCTCCCCAACTCCGAGAGTGATCCACACACACTTTACCATGGCCCTTGTGCCAGCCAAACTTTGGTGGCCTAACTGTAGGTTAGGATTGCACCCTGATGCTGTTACAGACTTTTCTTCCATTTTGGAACTCGGGGAGAGAGGTATACATGGAGCCTCCCATCAGATCCAGACCTGCTTCGCTTCAGCCAGGTACATCTGGTCCCATCAGATCAAGACCTGAAACCTTTTAGGTTGATTATCCTTTATCCGGACTGATTGGGACCAGATGATGTATAGATTTTGGAATAATTGCATGAATATAAATGCTTCCTCTTGCTGTTTCCACTGTGACCCATTTGGGTGTCTGCTGAAATTTTTCAGCAATGTCTGTATAGGCACAGAGCAGAGTACAGAACTTACAGCCTGTACGTGGGAATGAGCACATAACCTTCTTTCTACAGAAAGTTTTTTAAAAGTCTTGGACAAAGTTGTCTGGATTTTGGAATAGTCTGGATAAGGGATAATCTGCCTGTATGCGTATATTGAACACATACCCCTCATCCAGTAAGGAATACCAGCTTCTGCTTTGAAAAATACTAAGCTTCTTGGAGCCGTCAAAACCAGGGCTGGATGATCTCCCGTGCATATTCTCTATGCTCAGAGGCTGTATGTTGCCAGATATTAACGGCGAGAGAAGCACTCTTGTGGGACAGCGTTGCTTTTTTAATATCCTGCTTGTAGAACTTGAAGTAGTGTTTGGTTGGCCACTTTGGGCAGCAAATATTGGATTAAAGTGACCTTGCAGGATTTAGCATGTGGTGCAGGGTTACAGACTACCCATAAGACATCTTTAATTTAGTTTTTTGATTGCTTTCTATTTTGATCTTTTCTTTTTGTGAGCTACTGTATCTTGGATTGCCTTGACAGGTCACAAGGGCCAGACAGAAATGCTTTCTAATGAAATAATGAAGTAGTCGCTTTTTTGGTTGATCCCATTCAGTTGTAAGAAGCAATTGCTGCAGTCGTGTGAGAATCCAGTCGCAATGGAGGTGGCAGTCAACTGCAACCACAGCCGCACAGGCCAAAACGACAAAGCCTCAAGTCCGTCCTGAAAAGAGGTAGGGAGCCCTTCAGTGGGTGTTTGGAAATTGATGGAAACATACATATGGGTGGACCCTCAGAAAACAATATGCTCGTTATTGTAAACTTGTTCACGGTTGCCTGGCTCTTCCCTGGGGTTAAGGACTACAACTAAGTGAGGAGCAATTCTTTCAGTTGAGCATTGAGGACTTTTGTTGTTTTGAGAAGGGGTGAGTTATAGCAAAGGGGCTTGTTTTAGCAATTGCAGGAAGAACACTTCAAAGGAGGAATGGTTCCAGGTGTTTAAATGCTTATGGTGCTATGTGTTACTAAGCCTTGTGACACCTTTGTTTGGCATATCACTTGCCACAATGGACTAGGAGTGATTACTTTATCTCTTTAGCATCCTAAACTTTTGCATATAAGTAAAGGCTCTGAAAGGCAGAGATAAGTATGCATCTGTGTGGTTGCTTGTTGCACCAGCCACAGAAAAATAAAACAAGACATTGTAATCTGTACTGGGGGTTAGTTACAGTTACTAAGGTTGCAGTCCAAACCTGGAATAAGGCTGGCACAGTTAGGTCACAAAAGGGTCACCGTAAAGTGCGTTTGGACCAATCTCGGAGTCAAAGAGGCCAGCACACAGATGTGTGCCATCCTCCCTGACTCCCGAGAGTGGCCCAAATGCACTTTACGGCAGCCCTTGTGCCAGCCCAACTTTGCTGGCCTAATTGTGCCAGCCTAAATCCAGGTTAGAATCCTGCTCTAACTGCTAGTGCCAGAAGAGGGGGGAGAGAGAGTGTGTTTGTGCGTGTATGTGCAACTTGTTGAGCACCATCTTCCGTTGAGAAGCTGGTTGTGAGCATGGCAAATAAGAGTAAGTAAAAATGACATGAGTAAAGTGTGCATGAATTTGGCTTTGTGCCTTTTCTGCAGTTTCCAGTGGAATACTAGTCGTCTGATCCTTGGGGTTATGCCTGAACTGGGGCACAACTGGGGCACTGTTATGTAGCCAGCCTGCAGGGTGTCATGAAAGGGCCACTGGGTGAGGATAGAGAGGACAGTGGAGTTATTGTAGATCCCCTCCCTGCATTAGCTGATACCAACTTTTTAGGAAGGAAGGACCTGCACTTGAAGTGTCCCTCCCTCACCCTGCAAGGTTTGAAAATAGCAATTTTCAAACAGGTGAGTGGCTGTGTCAAAAATGCCTAACTTGACTCTGCTGTTGTCACCCACCCTCCTCTCAAATGAAAAAGAAACAATTATTTGCATGCTTTTTAAAAAAATACAGCCCAATCATTTGTAGGGCTATACATTACATAAAGAAACATCAAATTTTCAAACAGGTGAGTGGCTTTCAAGCAAATTGGAAATGAAGTGTTGTAAACAGAAAGAATGCAGCGTTTACGTGTTCCAAACCAGGACTAATAGATGGTTGAAATCTTGCATTTGCTTTTCTGTCTTCCACAGGAATCCTAAAACGGGGATCTTGATGTTAAACATGGGAGGTCCAGAAACCGTAGGAGATGTCCATGATTTCCTGCTTAGGCTTTTCCTCGATAGAGACCTAATGACACTTCCCGTCCAAGAGTAAGGATCCCTTGGGGCAGATTCTTTGGCTAGCGGAGGTTGCACTGAGTTCCTGGCATTCCACGTGGAAGGCTTAAGAACTCTTGGGAAAGGGCATTCTAGACCAGTGATGGCAAACCTTCTGGGTTCACTGTGTCAAAAATGCCTAACCTGACTCTGCTGTTGTGTCACCCACCCACCCTCTCAAATGAAAGAGAAACAATTATTTGCATGCTCATTTGTTTTTGTTTTTAAATACAGCCAAATCATTTGTAGGGCTATACATTACATAAAGAAACATCAAATAATTACAGAGCTGAAATATAAGTGCAACATACTCAATTGTTGTTGGATGTTGGTGAACTCTGGCGTGTCACCCAAAATGTCATGGCGTGTCACTTTTGACACACGTGTCACAGATTCACCATCACTGTTCTAGCCCCAGTGTACAGAAGGGTGCAGGTGTAAGTCCTTGCATCTTCAGCTAAGTCTCCCTCAGCAACAGAGTGCTGTATTTTGGTAGTAGTGATAATCCTGGTGTGTCATCAGATATAAGAAGTTGGTCTTCCATCCTGGTTCCTGATTGCTTTTGAGCAAGGAATCACCAGGGATTGAACCAGGAAACTCATTCACAGAAATGAGTACTTTCCCACAGAGCAAGGGTCCTTTCCTCCCACTGCTGGTCAGTGGAAAAACTCACAGCTCTGTTCACTTTGAAAATGAGTCCTGCCAATTTCATTGGAACTTTGCCCTGGTTGCACATGCAGCAGAATGAGTGGGCTCAACCCCTTCGGTCTACTGGTGGTTAATATTCCTTTTGAATACATTAAAGAAAAATCAAACCCAAACCCTGCAACTAGAAAGCTAGTGCATCAAGGAGCAGGATTCTATAGTAGGCTATAGTTGGCATAGGGTGCTGGTGTTCTGCTTGCTGGGAATCCTTAAAAGATAGAGGGTACCATTCAAAAATATGATTCCCCCCCCATTTACGACCTGAAGGGCTGCAGTCCGGTCTATTGCAGTATCTATACCCACCTTGTCCTGCTGTGTGTTTAGACCAGGCTTAATTCCAAGTAAGCGTTCTTAAGGTTGCATCCACAGATATTTGTGAACCTGTTTCTTCCTGCCTATCAGGCTTTGTTATTTAAATTAGGCTTAAATTAGTAAGATTTTAAAAACCAGGCCTATTCCAATTCGTAGGGTGGGGTATCCCCTCTTGTTTGGGGACAAGAGGAGTGATAATTGACTTTTCTACTTTTACTGTTGCTTCTATTATGCCCATTCAAACATAGCCACTTTACCATGCAGTGTTGCCAATTGTCCCACCAAAAACTCCCTGCTGGGCCTCCCTGAGGGCCCTGATGCCCACTAGGCTGACTAGTTTCCCCTCCAGAGCGGCCTCAGAGATGGGCAAGAGGGAGGGGGTTCACTCACCCACTGGTCCTCCTCTCTTCCAGCAGCTTTGCTTGGGATCACCGGCTGGCCAGCCTCCTCCAGACTGCCCTCATCACCAGCTTAGCTCCAAGCTACCCTAAATCTAGCACCAACAAACCCCACCACCAAACAATAGGCAGTCAGCTTGCCTAAGCCACAACTGCCTCTTCCACTTGGTGGCTCCAGGGGCATTGGCAGCCCTACAACAGTTCCCCATAGTTACTCCCCACAACAACCTTACCTTATCCAGTCCTTTAATAGTCCGTCCGTCCGTCCACTGCCACTTTCCTTCCTTCATCCGCCCAGTGCTGCACCTACCTGGTGCTAATTTACTGCAGCTCCTGCCTGCAACTTTATACTGAGGCAGGCCAATCAGTATCTGTTGCTGGGCAGGCTTTAATTCATCAGCCATACCCATCTGCCCCTGTGCTAATCCCTTCCTAGCCAGAGCCCTCATCAGCCTGCAGCTGTGTTCGTGCTGCAGGCAAAGACCTTGGGGGCTAACCCTGTAATCCCTGGCTTATTTGGACAAGGGGTCACTGCTGATACCATTCCCTATCTCCTTGGGGTATCTCTTGCCTTTTCCAGTACACCAATGGTCTTTTCAGGCATGCCAACAGTGCCAATGTAGTAGCTGAGTGCCTCTTTTAAACCAGGTGATTTTTTTTAAGGTGACAAAGGAGAGGAAGGCAAAGAGATGTTGCTGTTGCTAATTAACAGATGGGCTTGAATGTTTCAGTAAGCTGGGCCCTTTTATTGCAAAGCGGCGCACTCCGAAAATCCAGGCGCAGTATAGTCGGATTGGTGGCGGGTCACCTATTAAGAAATGGACGGCTACCCAGGGAGAAGGCATGGTGAAGCTGCTGGATGAAATGTCTCCTCACTCTGGTATTTAAGGCCTCTATTATCCTTGCTTATGTATTGCATTTACAGTCAAACAAGAGAATGTCTGGATGAATAGCCATGAATTGAATGAACTGAAGGGAGAATGAATTGAATAACCATGTGGCCTTGTTTCTCCGCGTTTGTGTTTTAATCTGAATTTCCCTAATATTTTTTGGGGGGGGAAGGTAGAATCTGGAAAATTGCCACCAGATTGGGAATGTGGAGGAGGAGGAGGAGGAGGAGGAGGAGGAGGAGAATAATAATAATAATAATAATAATAATAATAATAAATATTTGGTATTTATATACCGCCTTTCTTGATCATCAGATTGCTCCTTTGACTTTAATTCAAGGCGGTTTACATAGACAGGCATTTTCTAAACCTCAAGGGTTTTTACAAATCACAAAGTTCTAATCTTACAAGAACTACATGCAGATGACACTTTCATTGTCCAGTCCTCCTTTCTCACTGCACGATTGCCTTCCACCGGCTGATAATCTGCTTTGCTCTCACCAAAGAGCAGCTGGCCCAGCACAACTCCCCTCTCACAGGCAGCTGAGACAGCTCAGATCTTATCAGCTGCATTCTCGAGGTCTGCCGCACACGGAAGCTTCCGGTGGTCTCAAACTAGCGACCTTCGGATCTTATCTTCAGGCATTACTGCGGCTTTAACACCTCTCGACTAGACCTTCTGATAGTGTCATGGGAGATCTTAGGAGCTGTCCAATCCACCCCACAACTCATTTTCCACTCCCAGTGATCTTTTCTAGGCACTGGCAATTCTGTTTGGGGCAGAATTTGCATCAGAAAGGCAAATTCTGAGCATTGATGCAGTGTCCAGCTACAAATGATTAAGCAGATTCCTTGTGTTTTTTCTGCCTTCAGACAAATCAAGGGGTTTGCTTCAACCCCTTAGTGTAAGGGACTTCCAGCTATATTTGGCATTCATCCTGAGAGAGCCAAAGCCAAGCACACTTAGCTGTAGTGTGCAACTCGGCAATCTTAGAAATGTTGGTCTGGCCTGATCTAGAGGTTCCGATTGGCTGGCTTGCATAAGGGCATGCATCCAGTGATATTCCTGACCACTGCCTCGGTGAGTGCCATAATCAGTGGGGTGCTTGGCCTTTGTATGCAAGCCCTGCTAAAGTCTAGGGCTATGGTTCCTAAACATTTTAGCACTGGGACCCACTTTTTAGAATGGCACTTTTTGTCAGGACCCACTGGAAGTGATGCCATTAACTTGGAAGTGATGTAGTGTCCAGAAGTGACACAATCAAGTAGGAAGTGCAGTCATTGTGACATAATCAAATGACCCTCCTGGAATGCAAACTGGCATTCTTGGACTGCAGCAATTGCTCAATCATGAAACATCCCTAATGGAAAGCAACATTAGGGCAACATATTATGTAGAAGCACTGAACTAGCAGTTTAAGAAAAATACTCACTTGGAAATTCAAACTGTTGACACTCACAAAAGGCATATAGCAAGTGTAAGATCTGCAGCTTCCAAGAGGGCTGCCCTCACCTTTGCGGGACCTACCTGACATCTGGTCGCAACCCATCAAGAGGGTCCCGACCCACAGTTTGGGAACTACCGGGCTAGGGAATCCACATTGCTGCCTGAGCTGTTCTACCTACAGGCAGAATAACAGCAGTCATAATGGAGGCACTTGCAGGCACCTGCCAGAACCAGCCAGGTTGCTGATACCCAGACAGAGGCCTCCATGACAGGCACCCCATTTGTCACAGTTCTGCATTGCCCTATTTGCAAAACAAATCTTTTTTTTTTTTTAAAGAGGGCAACTGCTTGTTCGAAAGGGAAGCCAGGATTTGGAGTATGCTATGGAAATACCTGAAATGGGTGTGCTGTGGAAGGTCAGTGAGCCCAGCAGCGTCATGCAGCCAGAACGCTGGGCGGGAGGAACGGGTGAGCAGCAGCCCGCCCATTGCGTTCCGGTCCGTTTCGCCGTCTTCCCTGCCCCCGCAGGGGCGGGGAAGACAATGAAACGGACCAGAATGCAACGGGCGGGCTGCCGCTCACCCGTTCCTCCTGCCCAGCGTTCTGGCTGCATGACGCCGCTGAGTGTGCCCCAGGTCTTTGTTCCAGAATGTTCTCATTTTTCTGTTGTTTTTTTCCTCCTGTTAAGCAGAGAAACTGTCATAGGCCCCACCCAAGCCTTGTGAAGTGCCTCCCGTGTGGATAGGAGATAAGGACAATCTAACGGCTTGCTTTGGAAATATTCCTGAGATACAGGGGGTGTGTGTGTGTGTGTGTGAGAGAGAGAGAGAGAGATGTGAACAAGCTGATTCAGATATGCAGAAAAATCACATGATATAGACTTCCACATCAACATGAGTACAGGTCGATGATCCCTTAGCCAGACTATTCCAAAATCCAGACACTTTTGTCCAAGACCTAAAAAAAAAACTTTCTGTAGTGTGAACCCTAGAAGGTCTTGTGCTCATTCACACATACAGGCTGTAAGTTCCATTCTCTGCTCTGCAATGTGTGCCATTATTGAAAAATGTCAAGAAGCCAGCAGACACCTAAATGGGTCACAGTGAAAAGAGCAAGGGGAAGCATTTCTCATCATATCTATGCAATGACTCCAAAATCCAGATCCTTTCCTGTCCCAAGCAGTCTGGATAAGGGATAATCAGCCTGTACCATGTGCTAACTTTTCAAGTAGTAAGGAGATTTTGAAATGAGGGTGGGGATTTCTTTCTGAAGTGCTGCATAGCTGAAGGACACAGGTATGAGTTGGAGCTTCATATATATATCTGCATCTTTAATTTCTTGTAATTTTGCTTTGTTTTGACACAAAGGTCGTGTGGCTCCATCTCCCAAGCTATTTTTGCCTTCTTGTAAGCTATTTCTTGGAAGCTATTTCTAAGATCTCAGTTGTGTGATTTAACTTAAAGCCATGCCAGCACTAGTGCTGCTGGCAGTCACTTTCACTGGGCACATCCTCTGGGAAGTGGGACTTGGAATCCAGCAGCCCTGTTAAGCAGGCAGTTGAGAGATTGGGGTGAGCAACAGCAAAGCAAGACCAACAGCTGCTGCTGCTTTTTCTCTGCTGCTCAGCAAGGCTTAAGCTAGCTCTGCACATGCAGGAGAATGCCATGGGGTTCAAACCTCTCCAACTTTCTAGCTCTGATGCCGGCACGCCAATGTGGCCAGCTCTGCATCCTGCAGTGGGGGGAGGTACAGTCATGGAGGCTTCCTCATGGTAACGTTTGTTCCCTTATCTCGGCTGCGTTGATGCTGCATCAGTGCCGGAAAGTTGGGTTGTATAGGGCTGTTGGTTGTATAGGGCTGTACCACTTCAGACTGCTGGTGGAGAAGTTGACTGAAGGCGCAATCCTAACCAACTTCCCAGCACTGACATAGCCGTGCCAATGGTGCATGTGCTGCATCGTGCAGTGGAATATTAGGGCGCAATCCTAATGTGGACTTAGGCCAGCACAGTTAGGCCAGCACTGTTTGGATGGCACAAGGGACCCAGCAGAGTATGTTTGGACCACTTTCGGAGTCAGAGAGACCAGAGATGGGCGCCACCCTCCCTGACTCCGAGAGTGGTTCAAACGCACTTTATGGTGTCCCTTGTGCCAGCCAAACTTTGCTGGCCTAATTGTGCCAGCCTAACTCCAGCTTGTGCTCTTACAGTGCTAGCCTATCCTTGTCTACTTAGAAGTAGGCATCACTGAATTCAGTAGGACTTACTCCCAGGTAAGTGGCTATAGGATTGCAGTCTGAGTCACAGAGGCCTTCCCAAGGTAAGGGAATGTTTCTTCCCTTTACTTACCCCAGAGCTGCATTGCCCTTAACCTGGTGCTGGAAATTTGGTTAGGATTGCACCCCAATTCTGAATGCGATCAGAATGACAGGTGCAAAGCAGGTCTTCCCGAAAGTAGAAAACACCTTCTGCATGCAGAAAGGCGCTTTTTGGATGGAATCCAAGGCTTTGTTTTAAAACGGAACTCCTTGTGCATCCTCCCCAGTGATGTGGCATGCAGGCTGTGCCAACTGTAGGAAGGGGACTGTCACATCTGTATGGTGTTCTGGGCATAGAGAAGCAACTGGTGCCAGTGGGGAAGTATCTTGGATCTGGAGGAGAGTCTCCAACCACCCCTTGCCTTTGGAGGCAAGACAGTAGCTTGTTTAATAAAAAGTAGCCTGTGAAAGGGCTGGGGGCTCGAGCGGGAGCATTAAGTTAATGGTTTAGGGAGTGTTATCTGCTCCTGTCAGACCTCATCACTCCCTCTTATTTCACAATGTGGTTTCCAAGTGGAAGCCGCCCTGTCTTTATCTATCTGGACACCCTTTGCATCTTAACGTGGACTCCCATTATATCGCAGGGGCTTGCTCTGCTACTTCAACTGAGGCTGCAGGCTAATGCGTGGCTGGGGAAGTGCAGGTGGGAATGTGTGTGGCTCTTTGGGTGCTTGAGTTTGTGACTCTGGCACATGGGAAGCCTTTGCCTCTTGCAGCCCTGTTTAGAATGGATATCTACATGGGTCTTCCTTGCAGCTCATAGCATACAATCGTGTACCCTAGTGAAAATGGGAGTTGTCCATTTTTTTGTTTTTGTCCACTTGAAGTGCTCACAAAGCTCTTTTAAAAATAAGAGCGCAATCCTAACCTGGAGGTAGGCTGGCACAGTCAGTCCAATACAGTTTGGCCGGCACAAGGGACACTGTAAAGTATGTTTGCACCACTATCGGAGTCGGAGAGGTCAGCACACGGACATGCACCATCCTTCCTGATTCCGAGAGTGGTCCAAACATGCTTTATGGTGGCCCTTGTGCCTGCCAGACTTTGCTGGCCTAACTGTGCCAGCCTAACTCCAGGTTAGGATTGCGCTCCGAGTCTCATCAGTTGATTCAATGGGAGAGTTGAAGGCCTGCTTAGCTATGCTTTACTTGTGTCCAATGTAAGTAAATAATGCCAGTATCAGCCCCCCCCCCACTTCTGTATCGGGCATGTGCTATACACTCTAAGCCCCCTTCAGTCGGATTATCTCTTACTCTCCATCACTTGATGCTGTGGTTGTGCTGTTACTGCAGGAATGAAAGCCACTGTGTCATAGTGGCGAGAGCAAGGCTCAGCCACCTACGGCCTGCCATCTGGATCTGGCCGCATGGCCCATGTGGAGCTGGGCTTGGGAGGCAAATTTGCTCCCGCCCAATTTGCTGCATGCTGGGCAGGAAATGGCAGAGCTGCCTGCCCAGTCCCTGGGCACAACCATCGTGATCCCTGTCTCGCACGCGGCAAATTGGGTGGGAGGCTTTGCTTGGCAAGCCAAGCTCCACGCGGCCACTTCTAGGAGCTCAGCAATGTGGAAGCTCATTGTTGTCGAACATCCAATCCAGCGGCATCATGCAGCCGGAACGCTGGGCGGGAGGAACGGGTGAGCGGCAGCCCGCCCGTTGCATACCGCTCCGTTTCGCCGTCTTCCCCGCCCCCGTGGGGGCGGGGAAGACGGCGAAATGGAGCGGTACGCAATGGGCGGGCTGCCGCTCACCCGTTCCTCCCGCCCAGCTTTCCGGCTGCATGATGCCACTGGTTGTGTCCCAACATGTGGGTCTCTCAGGTGGGCCCACGCTGTCTGGGGGGTTGACTTCCAGAGATGTGAAAATCCACCGGTGCCAAACTCCTCCCCCAGGGCCTATCTGGACACTTTGAACTCCACTGAGCTGAGCTCCAGCCAGGTCCGGAGGGTTTCCTAAGACCCACCGGGGTTGGGCGTGACCCGCACAGCCTCTGCAGGCCTCAGAATGGCCTTTCCGGCCCAGAGACAGAATTGAAGCTTTTTGTGCCCTGATCAGGCATCCTGAGGCCCGGGGAAAGCTCATGCTTTTTATGTTCTATGGTTTCTAACCTCCAGCTTTCGCACTAGTGAATAAGTATCTTGTGCTTGGATAAAGTCGTGCAAGTATTCACAGTCATCCACAGGGAATACCTGCATCCTTCACATTTGGAGTCACGACAACTCTTCCAAAGTGAGAGCTAAGGCTTGAAGGGCCCTAGAAGAAACGAGAGCAGGCGGAGGAATCTCGTGTGCGTGTGCATGTGATACATGCATCTGGAAAAGCCACACGGCTGGCAACATTAGAGTGCTCGTAGCTTATTG
>JAJKFI010000101.1:282767-332060 GCA_029204185.1 Lerista edwardsae | reverse complement strand
GGGGGCGGGGAAGACGGCGAAACGGAGCGGTATGCAACGGGCGGGCTGCCGCTCACCCGTTCCTCCCGCCCAGCGTTCCGGCTGCATGATGCCGCTGATCCAATCCCTTTGCAGAAAAGGTGGCTGATCCCTGGGTTCGAGGGTCAGACTAAGGTTGGGGTGGCGGAAACTTGATTCTCATCCCTGCTCAGCTATGAAGCTTCCTGGGTGGCCTTGATTCAGTTGCTCTCTCTCACTGCATCTACCTCTCGGGGAGGTGGGGAGGAGAGAATAGTGTAAACTACCCTGAGTTCCTTAGGAAGCTGGGCAGGATAAAAATGCGATAAGTAGATCTAGCAGTCCACCACTGCTAGATTGCAAGCAGGGAGGCCAAGTTAAAAATGATCACCTATACAACCTGTGTCTGTGTGTGTGTGTGTATTTGTTGCTGGATGACTGCAACAGTAAGCAGTCGCTTCCTGTGTACAGAGTAGCCACCAGAGGTCAAGCGCCACCGGCTGAGATGTCATGCTGCTTCGTGATTAGTGCACCACCACCCCTTCCCCAAATGGTGGCGTTTTGGTCTGCAAGAGGCATATTCAGGATTCTGTTCAGCACTCACTAAGAGAGCAATCCTAACCTGGAGTTAGGCCGGCACAGTTAGGCCAGCAATGTTTGGCCGGCACAAGGGACACCGTAAAGTATGTTTGGACCACTCTCTGAATCAGAGAGGCCAGCACACAGATGTGTGCCATCCTCCCTGACTCCAAGAGTGGTTCAAACGCACTTTATGGTGGCCTTGTGACAGCGAAACTTGGCTGGCCTAACAGTGCTGGCCTAACTCCAGATTAGAATTGCACTCTTAAGTCCCTGTGCCACGCAGCCCAGCTTTGCTGATCCCTGTCCGGCACATGGGAAAACCAATATGACAACCCCAATCATGTCCTTCAAGCTTTAGTCTAGTTTGCCTGTAAATTCCATGAGCACACAATAAGGTCGCATGCTGCATGAATGTACCACCGATGAGAATTCTTCATACATGGTTAGAAAACCTCCATGTGTCTTTTATTTGGTTTCCAGCCCCTCATAAGTACTACATCGGTTTCCGCTACGTCCATCCTCTGACAGAAGAAGCCATTGAAGAGATGGAGAACGATGGGGTTGAAAGGGCTGTTGCATTCACCCAGTATCCCCAGTACAGCTGCTCCACTACAGGTGAGCTTGTATGCAAAGGATGAGATCAATTGCCAGCTCCAAAAGCATGGTTTGATTTAAGCTAGGAATCAGCTCTAAGACCGCATCCAAAGTCTCCTGACTGGATTGTGTGAGGTCATTGTAAAAAGGTGCTTGTATCTGAGCGTGGCTAGAGTGTTTCCCATTGTTGAGTAACCACAACCTTCCCCTGTGCATTAGGCATTGGTAGGGATGGGTTTTTTTTGTTGAAAACTGCTTTTTGGGTGTTCACAACCACCTTTTGGTGGTAAAAATATCTGAATAAAAATGCAAAACACAGCATTTTGGTGTTTGATATTTTCCAGAAATTAAAATAGACTACTTTTCCAATTGGAAATAATACTGTGGCTGCGACACTATATCACCTGTATCATCTATCTAGTATGCTTTGAAAGCATTAAGAATTAATGAAAATGAGAACCTGGAATGAGAATGTAGAATAAAAACACACAACACTGCAATTTGCTATTTTAATCACGGAATTTTGGAAAAAAATAGCACCCCAAAAACACACCCCTAGGCATTGGGGAAAGGAAGCCTTGATGATCAGATTGTGACTTCAAGGATAGCGAAGACTCCCAACGTTTCTCTTGTTAAAGGCTAACAGGAGATCACCTGCTCAGTAATGCCCATCTTCTGTTTCCATCATTATGGTTTTGGGGCGAGCAGACGGACTGTCCTGATTGGCTCGGTACAAAGTTGGGCAGGGGCAGCCTTGGCACAGAGTTCCCCTTTGCTGTCTTGGCCACACTGCCGGTTGCTCAACTTGTTGCAATCCTGCCTCATGCAAAACTGATGTGGGGCAGCGTGAATGGAGGGAGGGGGGGCTGTAGCTCAGTGGCAGCACACCTGCCTTGCATGCAGAATGTCCCGGGTTCAGTGCCTGGCAGCTCGAGGCAGGGCTTGGGTAGACGACCCCCCCCCCCACCCCGGAAACCCGAGAGAGCCACTGCCAGCCTTTGCTGACAATATTGAGCTAGCTGGACCAATGGCCGGACTCAGTAGAAGGCAGCTTCTTATGTATGTTCAACCTGCATCGACCGTAACGAGTGGTGTGATTCCCCCCCCCTACACATTTCATTTTTTGATAAAAATAATTGCTGAAAATGGTGTTCCGTATTTATACTCCAAAGGTGCATTTTTATACGTTATAATGTCTTTCCAAGTGTACTGGGTAGGTGATAGAGGTAGTACAGGTTGAGTCTAATTATCCGTGGATTTGACTTGGTGCAATCCTAACCTAAAATTAGGCTGGCACAATTAGGCCAAGCAAAGTTTGGCCGGCACCAGGGACATTTGGACCACTCTCGGAGTTGGAGAGGCCAGCACACAGACGTGTGCCATCTTCCCTGACTCCGAGAGTGGTCCAAACGCACTTTATGGTGGCCCTTGTGCCTGCCTAACTCCAAGTTAGGATTTTGCCCTCAATGCAGGTCCCCTGCACCCATGTTGAGCCAGAATAGGCTCAACCTGAAGCCTTTGAAGGCAACCGGAGCTGCCCCCTCCCCCGGTTTGCACGCAGCTTTGGCGTGGCAGAGAATGGGGAATTCCCCCCCCCACCTCACCCTCAGTCACAACACGACCGAGCTGTGCTCCTTCGTGTCCAGAGGGCTGGGTGAGGGACAAAGCCCCCATTCTTAGCTCCGCTGAAGTCACGTTCAAGCCAGGTGTCTGGACACTGGGGTGTGGGGAAAATCCATGAGTTTAGTTATTCATGGATTTTTTTGTACACACGGGTTCTGAGGACAGAACCCTCACAAATAAGGCCCCACCGTTCTAGTGTCAGCCAATGCAGCCACAGTCTTTCCCCAGGCACCATTGCCCTCCATTCCAGCCCAACCAGTCTACAGATATAAAGAGGTGTTAGACCACGTTATTATTTTTTAGCGCATTTCAAAAATGTTTGTTTTTGTGTTGGTTTTTTACAAAAATGAGAAGTGCAGAAAGCAGTGTTGATGGGTTTTTTCCCCCTTTATCATCAAAATATCACACCTCAACCATAACCTATATATAAAAAGGTAAATAAAAGGTAAAGGTTTCCCCACGACCGAATGGTCTAGTCGTGACCGACTGTAGGGGGCGGTGCTCAACTCCGTTTCAAAGCCTGTAGAGCCGGCATTTTTGTCCGATCATGGGTCCAGCATGACTCTACGCCGTAGCGCATGGAACGCCGTTACCTTCCCACCAAAGTGGTCCCTATTTATCTACTTGCATTTTAGGTGCTTTCGAACTGCTAGGTTGGCAGGAGCTGGGACAAGCAACGGGAGCTCGCTCCGTCACGCAGTCTCAAACTCCCAACCTTGTGGTCGAAAGCCCAGCAACAGCGGATTAACTCGCCGTGCCACCACGTCCTGTATATACGATTTGGTAAAAGGCAACTTCGTTTGGTCCTATGTGTGCTTCATCAGCTCTCTGGTGGGTTTCAGAGCCAAGCCGTCCTCTAACATCCCCTTGCATTGTGTATTCCAGGGAGCAGTTTAAACGCCATTTCTCGTTACTATACCAAAAAGGGGGAGAAGCCGAAGATGAAGTGGAGCACAATTGACAGGTGGCCGACTCATCCGCTTCTCATTCAGGTATGGGGTTCTTGGGGGCATCAGAACTTGGAAAATGAGTCCAGTTTTTGCCGTTGGAGATGCCAGAGATTGAACCCGGGGCCTTCTGATCTGTTTAGATCTGTTCATCCAATGGCATCCCCACCCCTTCATTCAAGAAATTCAGGGTCGCATGTAAAGAGACCATCCCAATGTTTATCTCCCATCCCTCCAGTGAGTTGAGTTAGTATGAGAGATGTTGATGGGAGATGTTACTTAGACTGCAATCCTTACCTGAAGTTAGGCCGGCACAATTAGGCCAGCAAAGTTTGGCCAGCACAAGGGCCACCATAAAGCATGTTTGGACCACTCTCGGAGTCAGAGGCCAGTACACAGATGTGCACCTTCCTCCTTGACTCTGAGAGTGGTCCAGATGTGCTTTATGGTGGCCCTTGTGCCGGCCAAATTTTGCTGGCCTAACTGCGCCGGCCTAACTCCAGGATTGCGCTCTCAGTGACCTTTATGGTCAAGTAGAGATTTGCATCCCTGGCTCCACGCATGACCCCCCTGCCAGTCCTTAGGAGACTTCGCACAAGCATTGGCCAGCGGAAGAGCATGGAGGGCTGATGTTCCCAGGCAACCCTATCAGGCACATTAAAGGCACCTGTCTTAAAGCTGGCAGTGCTAAGTTGGGCTGGGGGGATCCATGAACGTTCCAGCTGGAAAGGTACCATATTTATAGCTGTCAAGTCCTGTACGTCAGTATGAAGAGCCTGTTTGTGGTACAGGCAGGGCTGTGTGCTGAAGTCAAAATCTGATGCTAAGCCAAATCCAAATTTGTAGTAGGAAAACGGGTTTTCGGGTCTGTGTTTAGTTAAACAGGCTTGCCCATATATGTTTATGCACAGCATGGACACCCCACCCTCCTAATCACTGGAACTCCTGTTCAGGCCTCATTGCTGGGAATGGAGATCTTGTCAGGCATTGCTGCACACATTCAAACTTACTGTTACTGTCATGAGGACTAGAAACTTGGTTAAAAAAGACAAATATGCAATTATAAGAATGCGGAATCCTCACCACCAAGCTATATTCTTGAACTGTCTGATTATGAACTTGACAAATATACATTGCTCTAAAGCTGTGGTTCCCAAGCTGTGGGTCGGGACCCACCAGTGAGTTGTGAGCCAATTTCGGGTGGATCATGAAGCACCTGGAGCCGTATTGAAAATAAGGAAAGATGGAACGCTGGAAAGAGAGAGGACTGTGTGGTTGTTCTGCTTGTGTCAAGGCTTTTTTTCTTTCTGATTTACTTTGCTATTGGAAAATGGGTGAGAAATAACACAACTTATTGCTGCATTATAAGGAATGCAGCAGGTTGTAGTGTCACAATGACGGCACTTTTAATTGTTTATTTATTTTGAAGAATTTATACCCCGCCTTTCCCATGCCGAAGCAAATGCCCAAGGCGGCTTACATGAGCAGGCTAGTCTAAACCACCATTTTTTCAATGGAGTTTTTACAAATATACCGTATTCTTATGATCTGCCACTCCTCAGTCCCAGATGTAGCCTTCACAGTGTGGTTCTCTCCTTTTGGCTGCGTGCCATCAAGCCTCAGCAGGCAATCGCAAGGCAAGCCTGGACAGGTCCTCAAGGTCGTATTCCGTTCTTTGCCAGCTGGCCTTCTCACACACTCCCTCGCGACTCTCACTTCCAGCCATGACATCACTTTTGGTGGGTCCTAGACAGATTGTCATTCAAAAAGTGGGTCCTAGTGCTAAATCGCTTGAGAACCATTGTTCTAAGAAGATCCCTCTCCCCCCCAAAAATAAAACACAGTGGGGAAAAATCCATGGTGTATTCAATCTTCAGTTTTTTAAAGCCTTTTGAAATTTGGTTTTTAATATGTAACTCTTTATCCTTGATTTTTGTTTTAGTGCTTTGCAGACCACATACAGAAGGAGCTAGGCTTATTTCCACCTGATAAGAGGAAAGACGTTGTTATACTTTTCTCTGCTCACTCTCTTCCAATGTCTGTGAGTAATGGCAAGCCGCTTCTGAATATTTTAGTTACATAAGGGGGTTCCCTGAGGCATCTGGTGGGCAAACTGAGAAACAGGAAGCTGGACTAGATGGACCTTTGGTCCGATCCAGTGGGGCTCCTCTTACGTTCTTAGGATCGCAAATTCTGTTTTATTTACCTCAGAATGCCAGATACAAGAGAGTGGCCACGGGATGTAGGCATCGTGTTGTCTCGTGTGCTCCCTGAGGCGTCTGTGGGCCACTGAGATACAGGAAGCTGGTCTAGATGGGCCTTTGGCCTGATCCTGTGGTTTTGTTCTATGTTCTTTAGCTGTGCTTGTCTGATGAGATGTGGCTCATGTTAGATCAGTGGTTCCCAAACTCTGGGGGAGTTTGGGACCTTGTAAGTCTTCGCAGAAAAGGAGGTGGCTATGTCACCCCCTCAATTGCGCAGCCACCATGCAAAAAAGGTTTTTTTTTTTAAATGTACTGGGGTGGGGGGAATGTCACTATGGCTGCAGGGTCCTGCAGTTACAACCCAGTTATTATTTTTATCACAGGATTGATGGAGGGAGAGAGACAGACCATCCCTGCAGACAACTGCCCTAAAAACAGGGCCACAGAACCCGGAAGAATTTTTCAGTGACTTTTCAACTGCTGTGCTCCAAACTCTTGTGGTGCACCTATGTCCCTTTTGCGGCATCCCAGTTGAAAAATTGCTAGATAATTCAACTTATATTTGGGTTGTTCCCTGACCGTTCTTTTGTTAAACCCTATTATATAAAAAATTTTTACATTCCCTTTTTTAATATCAACTTAACACTGGACACTAATTTGATATATATGAAAAAAAAGAAGGGAGTTTTTTTAATGGTTTCAACAAAATTCCTTGTCAGGGAACAACTCGTCTATAACTGGAGAGCTGATCTAGATGTGGGAAGAAATTGTAGCAAAGTAACTAGCATGAAAATGCTATGAAGTCTCTCTCCACTTTTATTTCTCCTCTTTGGGTTTTGCTGTTCTTGGATATTTGGTGCCATCTAGTGGTTCGTAGCTGCAGTGGCAGAAGAATGTGTGGTACATGCAAGTACTGTTGTACAACACATTTTATAATGGGTGAGCCTTTTATAATGCTTAACGAAGAGAGTTTTGTATGGAGAGTCTTGGGGTGAGGCTAAAAAGCTGCAGAATACTTTTACAAGAAATAAAATGTTAAAATACACAATTTAACCTCACATTTGAGTGACTGAGGTTGCAATCCTATGTACACTTACCTGGGAGTAGGCCCCATTGATTGAAATGGGAACTTACTTCTGAGTAGACATGCATAGGATTGGACTGAGAATCTGTGATACTACATGCCTTATACAGGTGTACCCCAATATCCACTGATTAGGTATCCACTATTTGAGTTATTCACTTAGATACTGGGACACCTATTAAAAAGACAGGGGAACATTGAACCAATCTCTTTTTACCTTGTTGCAGCAAAACCACTGATGTTCCCCTGTCTTTAAAAAGGTGTCCCCAGTATCCACAGTTTCAGGTATCCACGGGGGGGGGGGGAATCCAGAACAGAACCCCAGCGGATAATGGAGCATGCCTGTAATTCACCCTCTAATGGGATTATTTTGTTAATTTCTGTATTTGTGCCTAAAAGTAGTTCTGAGATACGAACAACTGATCTGTTTTGGTAGTCATCACTTCTATCTATTTCTTAGTCTAAGTCAGAACCTTTAGTGGGGTTTTATTTTTTTTGACAAAACTCTTTCTCTGCACTTGATATGACTCCTTCACTGTAAACAAGCAGGGGGGCATCCTTTGAGTTGCACATGCTTTCACTGGCAGGGGCAAATTCTCAGGTGCTAAGAGTGGGAAACGTCTGTGATGTTTTTGTATTAAAATTCCAAAGCAGTCTTTTCAAGAAGCTGAGTGTGAAGTGGCTGCTTGTCCTTCCTGTGCTGCAGGTGGTCAACCGAGGCGACCCCTACCCGCAAGAGGTGGGAGCCACCGTGCAAAGGGTGATGGAGAAACTCAACTATTCCAATCCATATCGGCTTGTGTGGCAGTCCAAGGTAGGCGAAAGGAGGGAATCTCCTGTACTTCCTCTTGCAACTCTGTGAACCGGAAATGTCTGATCACCATTATGTCCACTCAGTCTTGCCCATGACCATTTCTTTGAGGCCACAGGCTAGACAGGTCCAGCCTTAAGCCAGTGTGACCAGTGTCGTCACATTGGGCCCCACACTTCACGGTGCCCCACACCAGGAGGTTACGCTGCCTGCTGCTGCACCCAGGATCTCTATAGGCTGTAGGTCAGAGAAGCGAGCAGAGCAGCTTTACCTTGGGCTGTCCCACCTGCCCCTGCCTCTGAACAGCCCAAAATGGGCCACCAGGTAGTAGTTGGCAATCATATCATATCACCACCAACTATTTCCACGTGCCATGCTTTGCACGTGGCACCAACAGCACTTTTCTTGGTGAATGGGGGGCCCTGCAGGGAGGGTTGGGGGCAGCGGTGTCATGCTGCCGGAATGCTGGGCGGGAGGAACGGGTGAGCGGCAGCCCGCCCATTGCGTACCGCTCCGTTTCGCCGTCTTCCCCGCCCCCGTGGAAACGGAGCGATACGCGAAACAGAGCGGTACGCAGTGGGCGGGCTGCCGCTCACCCGTTCCTCCCGCCCAGCGTTCCGGCAGCATGGCGCCGCTGGTTGGGGGCCTGCAGGAATGCCCTGCATTGGGCCTTGCCGCTGCTAGAGCCGGCCCTGGTGACAGGTTCCTCAATATCTTCCTTTGTAGCTTCTTCTCTTCCCGCCCAGCTTCATAAGATCATATTTTCATGCATCAAATCCCGTGTGTTTCCATCATGGTATTAAAGGGTGCAAAGAGAGGCTGATGGTTCTGTTTTTTCTTTCTCCTGCTTTTGTTCCAGGTTGGCCCTATGCCTTGGCTGGGGCCTCAGACTGATGAGACGATCAAAGGGTTTTGCCAGAGGGGAAAGAAGAATATTTTGCTGGTTCCAATAGCGTTCACGAGTGACCACATTGAAACGCTCTATGAGCTAGATATCGAATATGCCCAGGTCTTAGCCAATGAGGTAAGACCATTTGCTGTCTCTCTCCATTGTATTCCTAGCCCTGCATAGTGAAGATGTAAGCTGAAGCCTTCAGTTCTAAGCATGCTTAATTGGAAGCAAGCTAGGATGGTATTTAACTTCCAAGTGAGCATGTTCAGGCGCAGACTATAAATATATTAAGGGACGTGGTGGCGCAGCGAGTTAATCCGCTGTTGCTGGGCTTTCAACCGCAAGGTTGGGAGTTCGAGACTGCGTGACGGAGCGAGCTCCCGTTGCTTGTCCCAGCTCCTGCCAACCTAGCAGTTCGAAAGCACCAAAAAAAAATGCAAGTAGATAAATAGGGACCACTTCGGTGGGAAGGTAACGGCGTTCCGTGCGCTACGGCGTAGAGTCATGCTGGACACATGATCGGACAAAAAACGCCGGCTCTACAGGCTTTGAAACGGAGATGAGCACCGCCCCCTACAGTCGGTCACGACTAGACCATTCGGTCGTGGGGAAATCTTTACCTTACCTTATGAATATATTATTTTATGAAGTAGTTAATAATAATAATACTGGTATTTCTATCCCACTTTTTTTGGTCATTGGATTGCTCCTTTGACTTTAATTCAAGGAGGTTCACATAGGCAGGGTTTCTCTAAACCCCAAAGGATTTTTACAATAACAAAAACGTTCTTTCAAGAACAACAAAATGCAGATGGATCTTTCACAGTCTGGTCTTCCTTGCTGGTCACATAGTTGCCTCCCGCTCTGGCTGATAAACGGCTGATAGACACCTTCTGTGCTCTCACGGAAGAAACAGCTGGTCCAGCAAAACAACTCTCCCACCCAAGGCAGCTGGAACAGCTCAGCTTATCAGCTGCATTCTCAAGATCTTGTTGCTCATGGAAGCTTCCAGTGATCTCCAACTGGCGACCTTTGGATTTTATCTTCAGGCTTAATGGCAGCTCTGCCCTCTGGACCAGCCCTTATCCCCTACTGTTCAGTCAAGATTGGCTCCCAAAAATGCCTGAAATCAGTACAAAGTTCTGACACATTTAAGGATAGGTTGTATTGCAATGGTGCTAGATCTTTTCTGCAGTCTGACAGTTGGTGATGCAGCCCAGATTCCAGGGTGTTCAGGGAGAAGAGCCAAGAGAGCTCCAGGTGGATTGTAAAGATGCCAAATGAATTGGGCCCAATTTGTACTCTGTTCATTTGTTTTATTTGCTCATTTTGTATCCTGCTTTTCTCCCCAAAGGGCACTCAAAGTGGCTTGCAAAGCCATAACATGATCACACATGAAGCACTACAGTTGTTGCTTTCTGTGCTTTGAAACAGGTTAATCCAAACCTGCCCAGAGTGTTCCATGAGAAGCCTATCCCAACCCAAGCATCGTGGTACCATATTTTAACCCTTTCTCCTCTCTTTCCTTTTCCAGTGTGGAGTTGAAAACATCAGAAGAGCAGAATCCCTGAATGGCAATCCCCTTTTTGCCAAAGTAAGTGAAATGTTGGTGAAAGAAAATTAGTAAAACCCAGTGATGATAGGCCTTTTAGGGGACAAGGGGCTTTAACCCCCAGCCAGCGATGGGATCTACAAATGAACAAGGGGAATGCTGGGTGGGACATAGGCGGGACTTCCGCTTGAGTGGCAGCCTGTCCATAGTGTTCCGTGGCTGCCTTGGCCTCAGGGGGGCTCCTGCTTGCCACGGGGGACAGGTGAGGGTCGCGACGGGTGCCTGGGCGAGCAGCGGGGGGGGGCGCACCAACCGAGGGCAGCCCCTCCAAGGCCAGGACAGCTGCGGAACGCTACGGACAGGCAGCCAATCACGCGGAAGCCCTGTGTAAGTCCCACCCAGCATTCCCCTTGTTCATTTGTAGATCCCATCGCTGCCCCAGCCTATAACTGTGGTTCCAATTTGGCTCTGGTGCTTGGAAAAAAGTCCGTGTTTTACGCAAGAACAAGTTTGCATTGGATTCCATTAATTGTGTGTGTCTGTAAGTAGCAGTTGTGCAAATAGAGATGACCAGATCAGGTCCACAGCTGGGGTGGGATTGTGCTGACTGTGTAGTATGAGTGAGTGTGAGATGTTGACTGGACCAGGATTTGAAGGACCATTTAATGGATGGAAAGGCAGTGTGTCACTCATAATACAATACTCTTTCGGATACATAGCTGAAAAATCATCTGAATTTTGCAGTTCTTGCTAATCCTGTTGTGGGACAGTCGGTTGACCACTGATGTCTGCTTTCTCACATGGTGGTGGTGGGGGGAGTTCGACTTCACATGGTTATATTTGTCATTTCTATAGCACATCGCATTTTGCTGGTGTTCCGCCAAATCCCGTCCTGCAACAGAGAACTTAAAGTTAGGGAAGGCAAGTGTTCCGCCAAATTCCCTGCCGGGCCTCCCCAAGGACCTCAATGCCCACATTAGACTAACTAGTTTCCTCACAGAATGGCCTCAGAGATAGGCAAGAGGGAGGGGGTTCAGTCACCCACTGGGCCTCCTCTCTTCCAGCAGCTTTTGTTTGGGATCACTGGCTGGTCAGCCTCCTCCAGACTGCCCTCATCACTGGCTTTGCTCAAAAGACCCCACCACCAAACAATAGGCAGTCAGCTTGTCCCAGCTACAACTGCCTCCTCCACTTGGTGGCTCCAGGGGCGTGGCAGCCAAACAACTGTTTCCCACAGTCATTCCCCACAATGGGAAATGACCTTAGCCTTTAGGCAGTCCCACAGTCCTGTCTTCAGTCCTTCCAGCAGTCCTTCAGGCCAGCAATCCGTCCATCCAGCACTGCATCCCAGGTACCATCCTCCAGTACCTACCAAGCTTCTTACCAAGGTACCATGCTCCAGTACCTACACAGCTTCTCTTACTAGGACCTTCCCAGGTCCCATCCCAGCTCCCTTTCTCCCTCTGCTGCCTCCAGCTTTATACTGAGTTAGCTGGCTTTAATTCATCAGCCACACCCATCTGCACCTGTGTTCCTGAAGCTTGCAAAGACCTTCTGGGATTAACCCTATAATCCCTGGTTTATCTGGGACAAGGGGCTATTGCTGATACCACTCTCTATCTCCTTGGGGTAACTCCTGCCTTTTCCAATACAGCTGGTCCACCACATCAGATAGCTTCAGAAGTGCTGCTGTACAAAATGGTGTGATGGGATTGATTGGCCACTTTTGCTCCAGCTCATTTGACATGCCTAACTTTCTCTCTCTTAAAATATATTTTCAGGCACTGGCAGACTTGGTCTACTCCCACCTTCAGTCAAATGAAGTATGTTCCAAGCAGCTAACCCTCGGTTGTCCACTCTGTGTGAATCCCACATGCCGAGAGACAAAGTCTTTCTTTACCAGTCAGGCACTATGACGTGAATTTCTGGGAGGAATATGCTCAGGTCATCTGATGGAGAAGCTGTTTGAATTCTGCAGTATTCCATCACTGTTTCTTTTTTATTTTTTAACCCCTTCTTGGGGGCTGCTTCACACATTACCGTTTTTGTTCTCATGTGCGAAGTGGCTTTTGGCCCTAAGTGGGGCTTGCACTGGGACGAAAGGGAAGAATTTTAAAACGCCTTTCCTTTTCGGTTGAGGAATCTTTCATTGGAAGGGAAGCAAGACACTTAAGGACTTTGTCCTGTGTGTTGCTGAGAGCATTATAAGGGGGCTCTTAGCACCTCACATCATCAAGCCAGTACCAAGAGCTGAAAAATGAAGATTTGGACTGACCATTATGCCTGAGATTTTCCTGTAGACTCCAGTAATATGTTTAGGAAGAAATGGCTTGTGGGTTTCAGTGGGTGGGTGGGGGGTCAGTCCTCCTCCTGGGCAGTTCCATGAAATCCAAAGGACAACTCCAAGATTTTGATTTGCAGGTTGCAACATGAACGTCTTTTTGGAGCACTCTTAATATGCACTTATAAAAATACTCATATCAAGCCTTCCAAGTCGACTATAGTACTTTTTATGGTTCTTTTTTTTTTTTACACTGTTGGAGTTTTGAAGCTGACTCACTGAGCCTCTTGTTGCCGTTCTGTTTTTTCAGGTGGGTTTTGATGATCAAGTGACAATTAATAATTTTTTTGAGACAAAAAGTAGCATGTATATATATATTTTAAAATAGAGATTTCGTTTTTGTTTTGTGATGGTTTCCCTTCTCCTGTGCAGAATCAATTCTGTGCTTGTCCAGTTGGGGTCTGCTGTTTGGACCGTAGCGTTATCTACATTATGTTTGTCTCATTTCCTCGCTCTTTATTTTGGAGACTTTGGTGTTGTATGAAGAGAATGCATTTGCTTATTGAAAGCGTTGCATGGAAAGAGACAACCATGTCTTCTGGGTTGAGGGCAAAGCAGTTTAGAAGTAAATTAGATGAGGTTACTTTATTGTCATTATACATAACTTACAATGAAATTTGCAATCTAGAATACAAATCTAGAATAAATATCTAAAATCTCCAAACAACAATGCCATTCACTCAGGGACGCAACAAGCAGCAAGATAGATGGTGAATCTCAACACCATAGGAAATGCCTTATTATCTTGCTCCTGAGTTCGTCATTTAATTACAGCCTTGGGATAAAAGTAGTTCATAAATCCTCCGATACGTGTCCTAATAACTCTATACTGTTTCCCAGAAGGCAACAATTCAAATAGACTGTTGGCTGGGTGGGATGAATCTTTAAGGATATGATGTGACTTCTGCAGACAGGGATATGAAAATGTCATCCAGGGCTGGAAGATGTATCCCAATGATGATGTAGCCATCTTTATGATTCTCTGCAGTGCCCTTTTGTTCGTTGCAGAGCTGCTCCCGTACCACACCAAAACGCCATATGTCAGGACACTCTCAATGGTACTACGATAATAAGACACAAGCAGATGTTGTGGCAGGTTTATCTTCCTGAGCATCCTTAGGACGTATAACCGCTTTTGTGCTTTCCTTACTAACATAGTGGGGTTAACAGTCCACGAGAGGTCCTCTGTGATATGAATACCCCAAAATTTAAAACTCACAACCCTCTCTACCTCCTCGCCATCTATGTATAATGGAATACGCGCTTCCCTCTTTTTCCTAAAATCAATTATAAGCTCCTTTGGTGTTTTTTTCTTTTAATATTAAGTGTAAGGTTATTCTCTTTACGCCACTGCAACAGCCCTTGTACTTCCTTCCTGTAAGCAGACTCATTATTCCCAGTGATAAGTGCCACCACTATTGTATCCAGCGGTGTCATGCAGCCGGTACGCTGGGTGGAAGGAACAGGTGAGCGGCAGCCCGCCTGTTGCGTTCCAGTCCGTTTCACCGTCTTCCCGTTCCTCCCGCCGCTCACTCGTTCCTCCTGCCCAGCGTTCCGGCTGCATGACACCGCTGGTTGTATCATCTCCGAATTTAATAACCACATTTGAATTGTGTGATGAAACGCAATCATACGTGTGCAGAGAGTAAAGAAAAGGACTCAACACACATCCCTGAGGGGCTCCAATATTCAGTGTCACGGTGGAAGAGTGATAGGCGCCCATCCTAACCATCTGTGGCCTATTTGTCAGTAAGTCTTTTATCCACACACAGATGTTTTGCTCTATGCCCAGGATAGACATTTTTAAAAACAGCCTGCTAGGTAAATTAGTATTGAAAGCAGAACTATAATCCACAAACAACAGCCGAGCATATGCTCCCCATTGTCCCAGATGGTGCAATACCGTATGGAGAACAGTAGAAATAGCATCATCAGTTGACCTATTATAATGTGTATATTTGTGGATCATTTTGCAAATCAATGCGCATCCACAGCTTCTTGAGATGCTCTGTATTTGTATGTACATGGAAGTATTTCATCTGGCTGATGTGCTTACACCTGATCTTATGAGTAGAGGTTCATGCTAGATCACAAGGCCTTATGTGAGCAGGTTGTATACAGGTGGCCCATTCATGTAACACTCTTTCATGCTTGTGTTCTCAGGAAAGGGGAGGTTGGGCAGTAGTGGCACCTGCAGAATCCTAACCCCCTTCCCCAGACGCAGGGCAGTGGCAACAAGATGCCAATACCTTTGTGTGCTCCCTCAGGCATCTGGTTGGGCCACTGTGAGATACGGGAAGCTGGATTAGACAGGCCTTTGGCCCGATCCACCCAGGCTCTTATGTCCTAACGTTCTTTTGCTTCAGGTGAATGCATGGATGACTATACACTTGAAGGTGTAGCGAATATATGCAAATTTCCAGCATGGGGTGGGATTAAATGTTTTGTCCAGTCAGCATGTAGAATTTCCAACTGGTGTTGGAGAGTATGCATTGGTCAGTGATGAGTGTTGGCATGGTATCCATGTTATGTTTTGTGCATTGCCGAGAAACTGTGAATCATCTCCAGATGAAGATATGCATACGCATGTAGATGGAAACGCAACTCTTAGCATTACCCACTTGTGCATGTTCTCCAGCTTCAGTTGAAGTCTATTCATGTTGTTTGGGCATCGTGCGACATCCCTGTTGATCCTGTCTATTTGTGCACATTTGCCTCACCTTCATATCATCAGTTTTTATACACTTTCTCCACTGAAGTTGCATTAACCATATCCTCTATTTGTGTTTTCATGTCTGAATGGGTGCACCATTCTTCCATGGTAAATTATGCCTGTAAACTGGACTTGTCAATAAATTCAGGCCCTACTTATGAGAGTAATTTAATCTGTTTTTCATTTTTATAATTTCAGTTCACAAGATCCTCCCTGGGTCCGGTATCAGTCTCTGAATGCGGACATTTATTGGCTGTTCTTAGGGTTTTAGGAGGTCCAGTGGGAAATGTCAGAAATATTTGTGTTGGGAGAACTTAAGTTGCCTATGCTAGTAAATAGTTGAAGGAAGGTTGTCATGTCGCTACTTACGGCACTCTTCTGGAACCTTTCAGATTTACTGGTAAATGTCAACATTTGCATTTCTGTTAGGATAACCTCAAGTCTTAAGAACTCCTGGCAAATGTCAGCATTCACCAAGGTTCTGATACTTAATTGGAACACATACACTTTGTCCAATACTAGCATCAGTAGATGTCCTTTTAATGCAGGCTGTTGTCCAACCTGACTGTGGCCAATGGTGTAACTAGACTGCACCCAGTGGCCGATCTAGGGGGGGCACGAGCCCTGGGCGCTGTCTTGGGGCCGTATAGGGGGGGTGCCAGTGGCCCCCACAACATTGCGCCGGTAGACCTGGGCTCCGGAGCCCAGATCTACCCATTGGGACTGGCCGCGAGTAGACCTGGGCTCTCTCTCGAGGGGTCATTTCTAATGGGTCGTTTCTAATGGGTAGACCTGGGCTCCTTTGAGGGGAGCCCAGGTCTACCTGCGGTCGCTTCTAATGGGTAGACCTGGGCTCCCATGGGGGCACACTTCTATTGGGTGCCCCGGGCACCATTTTGACTAGGTCCACCCCTGACTGCACCAGGTAGCACAATGGCTCAAGTCCAGGTCTATCCCTTCAGTACAGCTGGATGCCCCATCAGACTCTTATTCTGCGAGCCTTTCGAGTCCACAGTGAAGCGCAGGTTTACCTGCCCAGTAGAACTGGCCTCCTGGTTGGCCTGGCCTCTGTCTTTCACTCTTCATGTGGCCAGGCCTACCAATGGGAGGGTGGGAGGCAAGGTGTGCCCATTGCTTCGGGGACAGACATGGTCCAGGGGTGTGTGTAACACCATGAGTGACACCCAACCCTACATAACCAGCGTTCTCCTGTTCATCAAGAGTTTACTTTTTGAACAAGTCAAAATGTGAGGCCTTTCTTCAGAGCGGCTTTTATAGATCAGCTTCTAGCTTCCCAGCTGTCAAGACGCTGTGGTTTTTGTGGGAGTTCTATGGATGCAAATTGATCCGGATTTAATTCACATTGTCAATTAAGCCCCAGATGATCTATTAGAACGTTTTTTAACTGGTGGTAAACGCATGAGACAGTTGGCGGCAAGCTTGTAGCTCTTGTCGTTGGCAGGTGGAGGGTTATAAATTTCCTTAACGTGGAAAACATAAAAACCTTGGGCTGTATGCGGCAGGAAAGGGATATATTTCACTGCGCAGAACTAAAAAACTGATCCTACTTTTGCATCATTTGGGCAGCAACTAGTTTCTTTTCAAAGGAAAACGTTCAGACATTGTGATTGCATGGACAGCATTCAAATGATGTGGGAGAGTGAGCCAGGAAGCCCTGCTCCTGTGCTGGTGTGCGTCCCCCTATATTGAGCATTTGTCTGCATGGGGAGAATCCTGCCCGTGATTTGGAACACTGGAGGGGCCTAATCCAGCTTGAAAGGCACTCATTCAGCACAAATGGATATGCCTGCAATTCCTGTTCTGTTGTCACTATTCTCTCCAGATGGAGTGTGGTCAAGTGGCTGAGAGGTAGGTCATTCCTAGTTTGGACCTCATCTCCGCCCTGAGCTCATGAGACAGCAGGCTGCTTTATCTTGGTCTCCCACCCACATGGGGATAAATGCTGCGGTGGCCCAGCTCCAAGAGAGAATGACTGAACAGTACTGTACATGATCCGGCCAAAGCACATAAAAATGCAAGTAGATAAATAGGTGCCACTTCGGTGGGAAGGTAACGGCGTTCCGTGCGCTACGGCATATAGTCACGCCGGCCACATGACCATGGAAATGTGTCCGTGGACAAACGCCGGCTCTACAGGCTTAGAAACAGGGATGAGCACCGCCCCCTACAGTCAGTCACGACTAGACCATTCAGTCATGGGGAAACCTTTGCCTTTACCTTACTTTGAACACTTTGTGTTAAATGCTGAGAATTCTGGAACTATCTGTTCTGTGTTGGCGACCAAGGCTAAATTTGGTCCTGTGTTCACTAGTTAATAATAACTACCACCTTTCTTGGTCATTGGATTGCTCCTTTGGCTTTATAAAAAAACCTGCCTATGTGAACTATCTTGAATTAAACACCAAAGGGTTTTTACAAATACAATACAAATACAGAGGATGAGATGGTTAGACAGTGTCACCGAAGCGATGAACATGAAATTGGGCGAACTCCGGAAGCTAGTGGAGGACAGGGAGGCCTGGCGTGCTGTGGTCCATGGGGTCGCGAAGAGTTGGACACAACTTAGCGACTGAACAACAACAACAACATCCAAATATGTGTGTGTAGGCCTTGGATTGCCCCCTGAATGCGTGATGAGAAAAGCATCTTCTAAATGTGTGGCGGTGTGTCACAAAAAGGCACAGGATCAGAGCGAGTTAGAAAAGAAGTCTACAATCTGAGAACCGGCAGCCTGTCTTGCCTAAGGCCTGACAAAGCCACCAATCGCAAGGCAATCAGCTGGGAATCTATCCAGATATGCAAACTGGACGTGAAGTTTGTGAGTCTGTTGTAATGGCTGTAAAAATTGATCGGCTTTTTATCTTTGTACCCAAGAAGGTAGGAAGAATTAGCGGACGTTAATTATGAGGCATCACGTTTCTCCCATAGAAGCAGGAGGTATTTAACATTCAATTTTTATGTATCCTTAACCTCAAGTGGGATAATTACCCCAAACTGTTTGGTTTCCTTTTGTGCTATTAGCCCATAATGTAGATAATTAATTTTCCAGCTTCTAGCAGGATAAAGATGATGGGGAGAGGACGGCTGGTGGTTTTTGATTAGCGCGGAATGTCTAATTATCGCACACTTTTTCTTTTACTGTACCGTTGGCTGGCGTCTTTTCCGCATCATCGACAGAATGACTACGACCATTTTCTGTTTGCACTTTTAGAGGCTGGGAAACAGACCTCTGTGCAGTATGAAAGTCCTGCCTAAGTAGCTCTTTATGTCCCTCTTGCAAGAACGTATCATTGTTGGAAGAATTCAACTGTCTTGAGGGCTGACCAAAGTCTACTGAGTTTGAGAGGAGGGTGTACAGTACTTTCCACCCCATTTTGCACCAAATCTGATGTGATATTAAATGTGTCGTTGCTAGGTCTGCATGCATGTACAGGCATGCCCCAATATCTGTTGGTGTTCTATTCTGGACTCCCCCATGGATACCTGTAACCTTGGGCACTGGGGACACTTTTTTAAAGATAGGGAGCATCAGTGGGTTTTCTGCAACAAGGTAAAGAAAAAAGATTTTAATAATAATAATAATAATAATAATAATAATAATAATAATAATAATACTTGGATTTATATACCGCTTTTCTTAGGTCACCAGATTTCTCTAATGACTATAACCCAAGGCGGTTTACATGGGCAGACTTTATTCAGAAACCCAAAGGTTTTTACAATTTATACAGAAGTGTTCTATCTTTCAAGAACTACACACATACAGATGGATCTTTCTGGATTTAGTCCTTCTTTCTGGCCACCTGTTTCTCTTCTTGCTGGCTGATAAATGGTTTCCCTGCTCCCACCAGAGAAGCGGCTGAACTTCGGCACAACTCCCCCTCACACAAGGCAGCCGAAGCTCAGCTGTTAATCGGCCGCAATTAACGAGGTCTGCCGCTCACAGAGACTTCCGGCTGTCCCAAACTGGCGACCTTCAGATCTTCAGCTCTTATCTTCAGGCAAACGGAGGCATTAACCCTCTCGATTAAATCTTCTGCCCTATCTCCCCTATCTTAAATGCTCCCCTATCTTTTTAATCGTCGTCCCCAGTATCCATGGATAACTGAAACCGTAGATACCGAATCAGTGGGTACCGGGGCATGACTGTATGCATGCATGCACCCATCCATGCATGCATCCATCGTAACTCTTTAGAGGCCTAATTCTGATCAGCACCATGGCATGGGTCCAGGAAGGAGTTTGGAGGGGGGCTGTTTCTGCGAGGTGCGTCAGGAGGTGGGTGGTCTGGGGCTTCCAGAGCTGACTCTGTGGGCACTCTGCAACTTATGGCCAGTGCCTGGCCTAGCAGCCCTCTGCTGCCACCCATGTTCCCCATGACTGCACGTCTCCCTGGTATGCTGTTGAGACTCCCAGGCTTCCTGGAGCACTCGTTGGAAAAGGCTGCTTTGCACGGTTTTGCCTCCTCTTATCAAAAATCAGCTCCTGCTCAAGGTCAATATTAACAAAGAGCTTTAAGAAAGATGGCAAAGCGGGGAGGGGAGGGGAGTGAGAGCAAGCAAGCTGACCTTGTCTCCAATGAAAACCCACCCACAACTGTTAATTTATTTGGTTATCTATTAACAGTCTCTAGGCAGCTTAGTTTTTACGTTTAAAATTAAGTGCTTGATTGATTATTTTCTGGAACAGTGATGGGATGTTGTTCTATACTTAAGCCAATCCATTAGTGAGCTCTCATTACTGATCTGTGCTCTGTGTGTGTGTGTGTGTGTGTGTGTGTGTGTAAAAGATGTCGGGGGGGGAAGAGCATGATGAGCGTTCAGATTCAAGAAGTGAAAGTTGGCCTTGTTTGTATAGCCGAGGACCTGGCGAACTGCAGCGTTAATGCTGCTTGAGCATATATAATCTCTGATCATAGGCGAGCCAGACTTGCTATTGTAACAAATTATGGTGTGTGTGTGGGGGGGGCGACAACGACAATGATGTGGGAATAGGGTTATTGCTTGATTTTAAAAATAGTAATTTTTTAGATTTTTCCCCACTGAAGGGGATTCAAGATGGCTTACAAAGAATTCAATAAAACAATGCTAAAACCATTAAGCAAATACGAAAAGCATAAAACCAGTTAAAACTTTATGCTTACGCTGCCTTTCCTCTGCCAAGGCAGATGCCCAAGGTTATTTATTATTATTATTATTATTATTATTATTATTATTATTATTATTATAAGATTAATAATAATAATGCAGTACGTAGAAACAAGCCCTCCCTCAAAACACCAGAACCAGGGGGCATCCGCTAAAACTGAGGGTTGGGAGAGTTAAAACGGATAAAAGGATGTACTTTTTTACCCAGGGGGTAGTTAATCTGTGGAACTCTCTGCCACAGGAGGTGGTGATGGCATCTGGTCTTGATGCCTTTACAGGCCTGAGGAGAGAGGGTAAGGGGGGCAAAATCCCCAGGGCTTGGGCCATGATAATCAATACAATTCAAAACAAATTTATTTAAAAATATTCAGGTCTGTGTTTTCGTTACAGCAGTGGCTCTCAAACTTTTTAGCGCTGGGACACACTTCTTAGAACCCACCCATGACATATGATGTCATGGCCAGAAGTAACATCATCAAGCAGGAAGTACCATCAAGTGAATGCAAACTGGCATTCTTGGACTGCAGCAATTCTGAACCAAGAAACATCACTGACAGAAAGCAAGGTCAGGACAAAATATTATGGAAGAGCACTGAACTAAAAACAAAACAAAACACCCTCACTTGAAAATTCACACTGTGTGTGAACACTCAAAAAAGGAATATAGCAAGAGTAAGGTCTGCAGCTTCCAAGATGGCTGCTCCCAGCTTTCTGTGGCTCACCTGACATCAAGCTGAGACTCACCAAGTGAGTCCCAACCCACAATTTGAGAAACACTGCACTTCTATTCCCCCAATGCATTGTGGAGACTGTAGTTTGCTCCAGTGATTTTGTGTAAGCCCAGTGATTTTGTTCTGCACGTCAATCAAAGAGTATTTATATACCACTTTTCAACAAGAAATTCACAAAGCGGTTTACAGGTAAAAATAAAGTTAAATGGCTTTTTATTAAACATCGCTTGAATTACAGGTCAATTATCCATTAGCTGGACAGGGAAGGTGTCTGCTTAAATATAATGAGAAATGCTTCCTCTTACTGCAGTGGTATTCAAACTTTTTAGAACGGGACCCATTTTTTAGAATTAAATGGCACTTGTGTCGGGACCCACCGGAAGTGATGTCCTTAACCAGGAAGTGACATCAAGCAGGAAGTGCTGTCATTGTAACATAATAAAATGATACTCCCGAAATGCAAATCGGCATTCTTGGACTGCAGCAATTGTACAGCTATGAAATATGCCTGACAGAAAGCAATATTAGGACCAAATAGTATGCAAAAGCACTGAATTAAAAACAATTAAAAAAGAACAACCCTCACTTGAAAATTCAAACTATTAACACTCACAAAAGGAATATAACAAGCTTAAGGTCTGCAGTTTCCAAAGTGGCTGTTCCCAGCTTTCCGCGACCCACCTGACATCAGGTCGTGACCAGCGGTGGGATCTGGGAATAAGGAAGCGGAACGTGGGTGGGACTTACGTGTGATTGACAGCCCGTCCATTCCATTCCGCGGCTGCCCTGGCCTTGGGGGGCTGCCCCTGGTTGGTGCGCCCCACCGCTGCTCGCCCAGGCACCCGGCATGCCCCCCCCCTGTCCCCCCGGTGAGCAGCCCCCCCCCAGGCCAGGGCAGCCGCGGAACGGAACGGACGGGCAGCCAATCACGCATACGTCCCACCCAGCGTTCCGCTTCCTTATTCCCAGATCCCATCACTGGTCGTGACCCCCTAGTTTCCCGACCCACAGTTTGAATAACTATGTCTTACTGTTTTAACTGTTACCCATTTGGGTGTCTGTTAGCCTCTTGGACATTTTTCAACAATGGCACCCACCACAGAGCAGAGAACAGAACTTATAGCCTGTAAAGTGGGAATGAAGCCTCCCAAATGAAGCCATTTTGGAGGAGATAGGCAGGCAGTTCTGGATTCAGGGCATAGCGCCACCTTCTGGAAGCTCTCTGTCTTAGCGTCGTGCTTAGGGAGTCATGCTATTTCCCAAAATGGTCATGAACATCGCTTGGATTCTTATCTCTGCCTTAGACATTCTGCTGTCTGTTGTGCCTTGATTAATCACCGGAGAATTTTGTTTGTTTAAAGTTGGCATATAAATATTCTAAATCAGCGGTCTCCCAAATGCAGACTGCCGCTCAATGGAAAACCCATCCCTGGCACAAACGGAACTTACCATTCCACATGGCTGCCTGATATCCTTGTCCCTGATCCCCCCCCCATTTTTATTATTATCATTATTGCCACCACACCCATCATCAGTAGTAGTAGTAACTGTACTGAACTGGGTTTTTGTTCCAAAAATGGTGGCAGTATTCATTTGGAATAAGTTGGTTAATCTGTTGAAAACAAGCAAGTTGATTGAACTTTAAAACAAACCCACACGCCTCTGCTAATTTGATAGCCTTATCCAGCAGGCAACCTGCCAGCTCTTCTCTGGCCAGACTGCAAGAAGGAACCAGTCATAAATTCACAGTATTTGTCCAGGGTGACTTCAAAATTGCCCCCATTGTTGCATGTGCAACGCTTTCATTTTGCATTGAGGTGGCTCGGAATTTTTCCCGCTCCCTTGCAGCCCCCTCCTCCCCCTCCCGTTTCCGTTTCCTCTCTCCGGTAGCCTATCCACATGGTGAATTTGGATTCAGGAGTGAGCACCGGGGAGAGTGTCATTTAATTTGTGTGCTGTGCTCTGATTGAATGGCATTCTTTATTGTGACCGTGAGGAGATGGATTGTCTCTCAGGGCTTCACAGTCTTTTATCCTCTGGAGTTCAGAGGTTACATCAAAAACTGCCTGCCTGCTGCCTGGGGTGACCTGTGAACCGCGGAGGCCAGGAGGTCATGAGGCCACGGAAGACGGCAGAGGCACTGGGGGTGTCGTCCCCATTGTTCTCCAAGGAGAAGAGTTTACGGCCAGATCACATGATCCACACTAGGCGGAATAACAGGATAACGTACGGGGAAAACGGCAACCACACGAGTTTTGTAATTAAGAACTGGTTACTAACCTCGGGCTCAAGCGTGCGCAGCCCATCTATTTTTGAAAGCTTGTCACCTCAGCACGAGAGTCAGCTCGCATCTTCATGATTTGTCTAGCACGTTCTTGAGGACGACACAGACGGACATAAACTATTTAACCATTTTCTACCCATGATGCGTTAAAGCAACATTGGTAGAAAGGCAACCTCCAGCGCATCATGGGTAGAAAATGATTAATTTGTGTGTGCCTCACGTACTTAAAACAAGGCAATTGCCTAACTTTCCTGATTTGGTCAGGACTGTCTAGAATTTACCGTCGAGAATTAAAAAAGCAATGGCTCTAGGTAGCCAATAATGTTCTGTAAGTGAAAGAACTGGAATTTTTTTTAAATTGCTTGCTTTAAACAAATCTTAAATACTGCAGACAGCACCTTGAAGATTAAAACATACTGTTATATTGTGACATAATCTTTGGTGGGCTGGAGCTCACTAGATGCACCAAAGCTTCTGCCATAATATATCGATCTGTTAGCATTTAACGAACCAAAGAACTCTTGAATGTCTTTCCTGCAGCAGTCTTATAATGTGGGTTTCCTTCTGGAATCCTATAGACTGAGCTCCCACCTCTGTCCAGTTCAAAATCTGGAGGTGGAATTTTGTCACTAGTTCTCTTTTCCTGGCCTTAGACAAAGGATTTCCGTGGAATCCCATAGGATACAAAGAGACGTTTGCTTAGTTCTTGGTGGTGAGTTCTTAGGGTTTACTGCTTTCTCAGCTGTTTCGTGTAACCTAGACCTCAGCTGTTCAGCTGGCATACATTTTCATCGTGATCACATTTGTGGGTCTTGTAATCTAAAACACACTCAGGCTAGAAGCTAAACAGGTGCATGTGTGCATTTTGTGAGCACACCTGCTTCTTTCCCTGTGGGTCTCTGTATACCCTCCCTGCAACCCTAAGCTTCTCCATAAAAAAATCTCTGTGTTAAAAACAAAACAGTGGAAGGTATTTGTTGCAAGACATTTTTCATAAGAGAAATGGCAGTGTACCCTTTATACCCCCGTATAAACTGTATGCCCAGTTATTTTTTAGTAGGCTGTTTAATACATTGTCTCGGTAATCCAAACAACAACCTGGCAAGGTTGGCTGCATTACTATTCCCATCTTGCAAATACATGTAAGAAGAAGAAGCTGAGATGGACTTGTCTGCAGCTACCTAGAGTGAGCTCCTGGTAAATGCCAAATCTGAAATCAGAACACAATCTGCTAGCCAAAATATTGCACCAACACATCCATCCATCGTATTTATATACCACTTTTCAACACTAAGTTCACAAAGGCTAATAATAATAAAGTTAAATGGCTCGCTGTCCCAAGAGGGCACAGTCTAAAAAAAAAATGCAGATCACCACCAGCAACAGCCACTAGAAAAGACACTGCCCCAGGGTGAATACGGACAATTACTCTCTCCTTCTAAGTATTATTGTTGTTGTTGTTTAGTCGCTAAGTCATGTCCGACTCTTTGCGACCCCCTGGACCACAGCACGCCAGGCCTCCCTGTCCTCCACTAGCTTCCGGAGTTCACCCAGTTTCATGTTCATTGCTTCGGTGACACTATCTAACCATCTCATCCTCTGCCGCCCCCTTCTCCTTTTGCCTTCAATCTTTCCCAGCATGAGGGTCTTTTCTAAAGAGTCCTCTCTTCTCATGAGGTGGCCAAAGTACTTGAGCTTCAGCTTCAGAAATTGTTATTATTTATTTATTTAATTTTTATCCTGCCTTTCTGCCCCATGGGCACCCAAGGCGGCTTACAACATTAAAACCAACACATTAAAAACAGAAAGTTTAATGATTAAAACAATGTTAAAAACAATATTAAAACAGTTAAAATTTAAAACAAGCAAGCCCCGTGGATCCCACAATTTGATAAAATGTAAAGTTGAAGAATGTAAAATGCCAGCCAGCCTGTCAACAATTGAAGGCTTGTTTAAATAAAAAAGTCTTTAGCCCCTGCCGGAATATTGCCAAAGAGGGAGCAGTTCTTAATTCTAAGGGGAGGGTATTCCAAAGTTGGGGGGCCACCACTGAGAAGGCCCTATTCCTGGCTGCCATCCCCCTCACCTCTCCTGGTGGCGGTACAATCAGAAGGGCCCCCCCAGATGACCTAAGAGTACGGGTAGGATTATATGGAAGGAGGCAATCCCTCAAATACCTCGGACCCGAGCCGTAAAGGGCTTTAAAAGTCAAAACTAGCACTTTGAATCGGGCCCGGAAAGGAACCGGCAGCCAGTGTAGCTGCTGAAGCAACGGCTCGACAGAGCTGAAATGACGAGCTCCAGCAACCACACGAGCAGCCGCGTTCTGCAGTAGTTGCAATTTCCGGACCATCTTCAGAGGCAGCCCCACGTAGAGCACATTGCAGTATAATCTAATCTGGATGTCACTAGGGCATGGGTCACCGTGGCCAGGTCTGCGCAGCTCAGGTTTGGTCGCAGCTGGCGAATCAGCTGAAGCTGAGCAAAGGTTCTCCTGGCCACCACTGCCACCTGGGAGTCCAGGAACAGCAGTGGATCCAGGAGAACCCCCAAGCTGCAGACCTGCTCCTTCAGAGGGAGCGCAACCCATTCAGAGCAGGGCAGTGGTCCAATACCCGAGCTGTGGATTTCCGGACCAGGAGCACCTCTGTCTTATCTGGATTTAATTTCAGCTTGTTCGCCCACATCTAGCCCCAACTGCCTCCAGACAACGATCCAGGACCTTGACCGCCTCCTCAGAATCAGGGGGAAAGGAGAGATACAGTTGGGTGTCATCAGCATATTGATGGCACCCCACCCCAAACCCCCGGATGACCTCTCCCAGCAGCTTCATGTAGATGTTAAATAGCATGGGGGATAAGATGGACCCTTGCGGCACCCCAAACTTAAGAGGTTGGGGTACCAAACAAGCATCCCCCAGCACCACCTTCTGGGATCTGTCAGCCAGGAAGGAGCAGAACCACTGCAGAACAATGCCTCCGAGCCCCAACTCAGCCAGCCGACCCAGAAGAACACCATGGTCGATGGTGTCGAAAGCCACCAAGAGGTCCAGCAGGACTAACAGAGACGCACTCCCCCTGTCCTTTCCCTGGCGTAGGTCATCCACCAAGGCGACCAAGGCAGTCTCCGTCCCAAACCCCGGCCTGAAGCCAGATTGGAATGGGTCCAGATAATCTGCTTCCTCCAGCACCCTCTGAAGCTGGGACGCCACCACCTGCTCAATCACCTTGCCCAGAAATGGGATATTCGAGACTGGCCGAAAGTTGTTTAGAATAGTGGGATCCAGGGAGGGTTTCTTCAGGAGGGGGTGAACAATCGCCTGCTTCAAAGTAGGTGGCAACACCCCCTCCCTCAGAGATGAATTCACCACCCTCCCCATCCACTTGGCCAGCCCTTCCCGGGCAAATCTAATTAGCCATGCTGGGCAAGGGTTGAGTGGGCAAACAGCAGGTCTCACACTCCAGAGAATCCTGTCCACATCCTCAGGTTCTACAAGCTGAAAAGAATCCCAAATCATAGGATAGACAGGTTCCCCGGGGACATCACCTACCATGGTGTCCAGGTCCTAGCGAATCTGAGCGACCTTCTCCGCAAAATATTTTGCAAACTCGTCACAGCGAGCCTCCGTGTGCTCCTCCCTTCAGTAGGGGGGGCCAGATGGAGTAGGCTATGGACCACATGAAAAAGCTCAGCTGGATGGTTCTCTGCGGACGTGATGGTGGCAGAAAAGTATGCCCTCTTAGCTGCCACCACCACCCTAGAATATGGGCTCTAGCCCCTACACGGTCAGATTCGGCACAAGCCTTTCACCACTGTCGCTCTAGACATCTGCCCTGCTGCTTCATCGTTCTCAGCTCCTCAGAAAACCAAGGGTAGAGGACTGGGTAGAGGATGCTCAGGAGCAATCTCATCCAGGGCCCTGGTCATCTCCCTATTCCAGAGATCGCCCAGGGTGCCGGGTGGGTCTCCCACTCTGGCAACAGGAAAGTCCCCCAGAGCCCTCAGGAATCCGTTTGGATCCATCAGTCTCCGAAGGCGGATCATAGAGTGTGATCCCCCACCGCTGTGGAGGTGAGAGGTTGCAACAAGCCTAAATCTGACCAGAAAGTGATCTGTCCATGACAAAGGAGTGATCTTAATCTCCTCCACCTCCAGATCATCATCAGCCTGCCCAGCAGTAAACACCAGGTCCAGTGTGTGTCCCGCGTCATGTGTTGGGGCAGATATTCTTTGAGACAGACCCATGGTTGCCATGGAGGCCATGAAATCCTGAGCTGCAGCTGTTCCCAGGGCCTCAGCATGAACATTAAAGTCCCCCGGCACTAATAGGCGAGGGGACTCCAACACTACACTCGAGATCACCCCAGTCAGCTCGGGTAGGGAGACTGTTGGGCAGCACGGTGGGCGGTACACCAACAGAATCCCTCTTCTGTCTCGCCCCTCCAACACAACATGAAGGCACTCAAACCTCTTGGACCTCTGAACAGGGTAGCTGGTGAGATGGATGGTATCCCAGTAGACCATTGCAACCATGCCTCCCTGCCCCCTGTAGTCGTGGCTGCTGCAGTACCCGGAAACCCGGCGGACAAATCTGGGAAAGACTGACACCTCCTGGCTCATCCAGCCACGTCTCCGTTACACATACCAGGTCGGAACCCTCCTCCAGGACTACGTCCTAGATTAGGCAGGTCTTATTATTCACCGACCTGGCATTCAGAAGCAGCAGTTTCAGACTCAAGGGACAGTCGCCAAGAGTGCCAAGGGTCAGAGGGGTGAGAGGAGGGCCAGAAAGAGGGACAGTCTGTCTACGACTGACCCTCCTTCTCCTGTAATATAAGAAGAACACCACTTGGAAAAAGTGCCTCTTGCCCCACACTCGGAACTGGAAGTAAAGGGGAAAGACATCTCTTTGTCTTGTATATTATTGGAGTAATTGCCTGTCATTTTCCCAAGCTGTGCCTTCTGTCCTTACTTGTGCGATGTTCCAGGATCAATTCTTAGCAAGCATCCGGGCATTTTTCCTTGCTTTCAGTCCTTGGAAAAATCCTGCATACTTATGCACTCCTCCCCCTCTGCCTCATCCTCAAACGTGATACCTCCCTCCCCGACCAAAGACCTTAGGAGATTCATTAGGCCCAAGCAGCTATTTCTGAAAGCTCCTTTAAGAGCTATTTGTCTTACTAGTAATGGGAGGACGAAGAAGGGGCGGGAGGGAAAACAACACTTGCCACTTGAGCAATGGAGTAAATAGCTTTTTAAAAAGTGCTATATTAGTGCTGTACTCTCACTGCATTTTTTTTTAAGCTCAAGAAGATTGGCAGCAATCCAAACCTCAAAACATAGCAAAATGTCATTAGAGGTAAGGAAGTCTATCTGGAACAAGGGCGGCACGCTGCTTGTGGCCAGCGAGCATCTCAGCGCATGGCAAAACAAATAACTATCACGGGGAAAGAGAGTTGGGCAGGCTCTGCAGACGGCGTTTAATGGAGCCGAGGTGTTGAAGGGCTGAGCACCCCCGTGGCCCCAGACTTGGGAGGGAAGCTGGGGGGGTGCTCAGAATTTCCCAGCAGCCAACCCTCAACGGAGCACATGGGAAGTGTCTCATTGTCTCACTACAAAAATACATTACAAAAAATTAACTTCTGCTGATTTATGCCAAGCCTTCAAAGATCTCTCAGAAATGCATGGGGAGGCACATTTACACTCCCCAGAGGTCCGGAAAACCTTATACAGCAGCAGAAAAGTGAAATACTCGAGTGAAGCTGAAAGCTTAAGAGCAGCCAGCCCACAGCCGTGTCTGAAAAGAGCCATTATAAATAGAAATCTCTCCTCAAACAATATCCCCTGACAGTCATGATAGTGCGCCTCGCTCGGTGCCAGAAGGGTTTTGAAACACATGCGCACACGAACAGCGTTAATGAGCACAGACCTTCCATCGGCTCACAGACGGGGAAAAAAAGGGAAACGAAATCACTCACATTTCTGCAGTGATCCTATTTTTGTACTAGGATCACTGTCCGAGTCGTCTTGTCTTCTCCTTGGTTCTGACTCACTGCTGAAGCTCGGCTCTTCTTGCTCTCGGTTGTATTCATGTACTCAGCAGCAAACAGCCTTCCGCTGCCTACCAAAGCAGGCCTATCAATAAGCAGCCAATGATCACAAAATCCCCGCTCCCTAATGCTCAACAATGTTAGACCAGTGGTTCCCAAACTGTGGGCTAGGACCCACCAGTGGGTCGCGAAGCACCGAGAGCAGCCATATTGAAAATACGAAAAGATGGGATGCTGGAAAGGGGGAGGGCTGTGTGGTGGTTTGGCTTGGGTCAAGGTTGTAAATGGGCTTTTTTCCTCTCTGATTCACTTCGCTATTGGGAAATGGCTGAGAAATAACCCAGCTTATTGCTGCATTCTCAGGAAAGCAGCAGGCTCTGGTGCCACAATGATAGCAGTTCCAGCCATGCACAGGCGGATCTACAGGGAGGGCAAAGCTCTAAGTGTTGCAAGGAGCCTTACCCTGTCATGAAAATCCCGCCTCTCCCTTGTTGCTGTAGCCAGTAAGCAACGCCAAGATGTTGCTGTTCCCTGTGAGGATTGGCTAAAACGGTGCAGGAGAGGAGTGATTTCCACTGCAAGGTAAGGCTTCTTGCAAAACTTAGAGCTTTGCCCTCCCTTAGATCTGCCTCTGCAGCCATGACAGCACTTCCAGTGGGTCCCAGACAGATGGTCATTCTAAAAAGTGAGTCCCGGTGCTAAAGTGTTTGAGAACCACTGGGTTAGACTATTGATAGCGCAAGCCCAAGCCCTCTTGGCCCGGCGCTGACCCAACAAACGTGTTGTAAGGCATATTTGTGCCTACTCTGGAGCTGGGGAAGCTGGCGCAAGGATGCACACTGACCTCCCCATGCCAGAGCCTGGTCCACGAAGGTGAGTATCAACTGGTGTGTGTGGGGGGGACGTTGGGGAGGATGGAATGAGGGTGGATCGGAGAGGGCAGGCCAGTGGGCAACTGGCCCAGGGAGGGCAATCTAGGCTGCATCTAAACTTCCAGCCCTGGCCCAGTCAACCTTCCCCCGGCTGCTCAGATTCGTATCAGCGATTTTGCTGGTGCAAATCTACGTTGCTGTTTTGGGTGGCTGCTGCATGACACATGACTGCATGGATGCTGTAATCCCCCTTACTCCAAGTGATGTTGCTGCCATCTCTGACCCTGAGCTGGATACAGCTCAGGCCAGCTGAGCTGCCTGTTTCAGGGCAGGTTAGGATCAGGCTGTTAATCTCACAATGAATCTCTTGTGCTTATTATAAAATAGTTAGAACTCAACCACATCTATGAGCTGTGGAGCTGGAAAAGGTGCAGAAGAGAGCGACAAAAATTATTATGGGGCTGGGGCACCTCCCTTATGAAAAAATACTGCAGCGTTTGGGGCTCTTCAGTCTAGAAAAAAGGCGCCTGAGGGGGGGACATGATTGAGACATACAAAATTATGCACGGAAGGGATAGAGTTGATAAAGGGATGTTCTTTTCCCTCTCTCAAAACAACAGAACCAGCGGGCATCCGCTAAAACTGAGGGTTGGGAGAGTTAAAACAGATAAAAGGGAGTACTTTTTTACCCAGCGGGTGGTTAGTCTGTGGAACTCTTTGCCACAGGAGGTGGTGATGGCATCTGATCTAGATGCCTTTAAGAGGGGTTTGGACGGATTTCTGGAGGAAAGGTCCATCGTGGGCTATAGGCCATGATGGATTGTGCAACCTCCTTACAAAGGTGGTGGGCTACTTCAGAGTACTGGGTGCAAGGGAGTGGCAACAGGATGCAAGCATCTTGTTGTCTCATGTCTCCCTGGGGCACCTGGTGGGCCGCTGTGAGATACAGGAAGCTGGACTAGATGGGCCTTTGGCCTGATCCAGCAGGGCTCTTCTTATGTTCTTATGTGTTGTTTTATTTTGCAAGATTTTTGCCTTGTTTTACCCTCCACTGGGGAACTCAGTGGAGCTGACAGCACAGAGATACAAAGAATTATATCAACAATATGATAAAGCAATATAATCAAAGGCATGCCATCATAATGGATGATCGGTTCAGCTTCCCGCAAAAGATTTATTAAGAGAGTCAGGGATTTACCAGATGCAGAAAGGCATATCGGAGGGCATTCCAGAGTGGTGGTGCCATGACTGAAAAGGCCCCGAGTCTTATCCCTACATGTTTAATGTCAGGGTTTTAAAATCAACGTTATTATTTGCGTAAGAGTTTATAGGGTTGGGTAGAAAGGTAAGGAAGCCCCTTGCAGTTCAAGGCTGTATACAAGTGCAGGAGAGACACTGTGCATTGGGCCCTTCGCACCAGATTTTCTCACCGGAAAACAGAACAGAACATTTTAGCATGTGCGCACATACAGATTTTGTTTAAAAGCACTTTTAACATTAGGGACAGTATATTTTCCAGGAACATGTACCAGTATATAGGGACTGACCTTGTCCTACAGGGACACCCTACACAAATGTGGGCACACTTTGAAGAGAACTTGAAATGGGCATGAACCCATTAGCTAGACTTACCATAATTTTTAGAGCTGAAACTGGGACCAATTGGAGTATCATCAGGCACGGTGCTGGGGGGGGGGGAGAGAGAGAAAGAGAGACCTATGTTGGGGGAACCTGCGCCCTGTCAGGCAATTTGGAGGTAGTTTGTTGGGTATGTGTTTGCCCCCAGACCCCCATCTCTTTCTCACTCACACACACACACACACACAATCAAAGCTTGCCACCACCCCTGAGAATCACTCAGAGTCTGAAAAACTGCAATGTAAGATATTTGAGAAGAGCAAGCCTACCCTTCCCACCAGTGGTGTCATCTAAATGATTTAAGAACAGATACTCACTTTTGATTGGCACGTGTCGGGACCCACCCACCGGAAGTGATGTCATAAGCCAGAAGTGATGTCGTGGCAGGAAGTGACATGAAAAAAGCCCTTTTTGAGGCCTCAGATGATTTTAAACTGACCCAACAGTTGCAACAGTATTCCACAGCACCCCCAGAACATGTTAAGGAGGCCTGGCATCATGTTAAAACCCCAGAGCAACTCATTTTTCAGTGGCAAGGAAAGGAAAGGCTCCGCTCGCTGCCTGCCTGCCTGGCTCTGAGAACATGCAGGCAACTCAAACATGCAGGAAATTCAAACGTTGCAGAGGGCGGAGTTGACGAGTGGGCGGGCGAATGGGCGGGGCCAGCTGTAATCCTAAAAACCGGTACTCACGTACCCCCTGCATGACATCACTGCTTCCCACCAGCTAGAGAGAATGAGAGAAATTCACTTGGTGGAACCCAGCAGGCTGCAGAGAAAAGGGGGGAAATGGCCCACCAAAGCTATAGTCCTATCCACAGTAGAGTAAGATCCATTGACTATATTGGGACTTACTTCTGAGTAGACATGCATCAAATTGGTGAATTTATTCAGCAGGCAGCCTACAGAGTGAGGGGGGAGGGAGAGAAGGGGAAGGCAACCCACCAAGTGAATAAGAGGGGCATAAGAAGGGATTGTGACTTGGGGTATGTGGCACATTTGGGATTGGGGCCATTTCTCTCTGGGTTTGCTAGAAGTTGCTCACAGCAGTCTCTCCCATCTCCCTGCTTGTTGTCAGGTGTAAAGCAGGTGCCAGGCCTGAAGTGTCAGCAGGCAACAAGCAGGTAAAGGCCAGAAGGCGGCTGTGTTCCAGGTGTGAAAATGGCTGGAGGTACCCCGGCACTAAGGTCTGGCACCCACCAGCTCACCCCTTGCCACTCAAGAAGGAGATGTTTGAGTTCTGCACCAAACAAGAGCTGGCCTGCCTGGGTAATGCCAAGGTCCATGCTGTGGTGGTTCCTTCCCCCCACCACCCCTGTGCCCACTCAGGCCTGCTTGGGGGAGAGACCAGAGTTATAGAGGGAACCTAGTGGGGAGAGAGAGAGAAAGGAGAGCACTACCTTGGTGGGAGGGGAAGCCAAAACAAATGATCTTAAGATGGGACCACTGGTCCTGTGTGCACTTACCCAGGAGGGATTCTGATGGGGCTGAATGAGATTCCAATACTTGTGAATGAGAGCGCATAACTGGGAGGCTGCAGTGCCCTGCCTCCCTGGCATGCCACATGGAACACAAACACAGGCACCCTTGCACATGTGCCTTTGAATGCACCTGCACCCCAATCCTCCCCTTGGTTTCTCCCTCATCTCACTGGCACTCACGCTCATCTAACAAGTGCTTTTCCCTATTGCAGATTTGGTGCCTCTCTTTAAACCAAGGGTGGCCACCCCACCCCACATCATGGGCTACTTTTGATGCAGAAAATCTTGAAGGTGCCACTCCACCGTAATGTGAGTGTCCCTTCCCATGGTTGTTAGAAATGATATAAAAATTTTGCAGTTACAAATTATTTCTGCACACCTTAAATACACTATTCGCATAAAAAAAAGAGAGAAACATAGTTCTAATGTAAATAACTTCTACTGTTTCTTCAACTCACAGAACATTGCAGATAAAGAACCATGATTCTGAAGGAGTCCCTCAACTTCACACAGCCAACCAGCCAGCCAGCCAGCCCCACTTTGCTCTCCCCCCCATTGCTAAAAGCTGAGGAAGTGCACGCAGGGGGAGGGGAGCTGCTAAATCAAAGAGACCCCAAAGAAGGCTGTTCAGGCCCCAGGGAGGTAAACAGCACCCCAGCAGAACTTCAGCCTGTAAAAGTCAGGCAGGCCCAGAAGCAAGTTAGGTGAAGCCCTGACCTACCTTACAAAGGGCCTCAATCAGTCAAAGGGCAGGGGGCTGTCTCACCTTAGTGCCTTCTCTCATGAGGTTTGTCAGAGGTCTGCCAATAGCCCAAGCCCCACTGACCCTCATCACAGGCCACTGGGGCTTTTAAAGGCTGTGGCTCTGCCTCTACCTCGGCTGGAGCTACTGTGTCAGCTGTGGCTTGTTCCCCACTCCCCCGGCCCGCCTGCCTCCTGAGTAGTCCCTCTCCCGGCTGGGGCTGCTGCCTTGCCACTCGGGTGCTGCTCTTTGCCTGCTGGAGTGAGAGCCTCTCCTCTGAGGCCCTGAAGCTTGCCTTGGGCCGCCTGGCCCTGGCATGGGGCGCAGCCTGGGAGGTTGAACATACCCATCACCAGTGGTGTCAGTCAAATGATTTAGGAACAGGAACTCACTTTTGAGTTCAAATTCAAATGCTGAAAAAAAAACACAACAAAAAAAAAAACCTGGAAGCAGCCACGGAGCCCATTAGGATCCGGAACGCCCGTTCTGGTCCATTCCCCCTGAATGATATCACTGCCCATCACTGCCTGTAGTGTGCAAAGGACATTTCCTCCATTAATATGTCCAATCCCCCTAGGCTTCCCCTCTCTACTTGTACATATTCTCACCCCTGGCAGTCCCCTGGCTCCTGGATGGAAAGAGAGAGAGAGAGAGAGAGAGAGAGAGAGCGCAAAGTACTGAGCACACAGGGGGTGGTGGCTGCTGCAGCTTTAAATTTTGGATCTGAAAAAGATCAGCCCAGCTGTATCAGACTCTGGCTGCGCCGCCCCCCCAAGCCTCACTAGCATCCATTCCTGATTCCATCCCTGAGATTAATAAACGCCTCCCCTTTCCATTCACACACATTCCACATTTTGGAGCTGAAAGTAGCCCAGCTGAAAAGCCTCCACAGCTTCATGCTTACTTACTCCTGGGTTGACCAAAAGCAAAGAAGCACACACCGTTGTGCTCCTCTCAGCAGTCTTTGGCTGGCCTCCTCCCGCCCACATGCAAAGCAAGGAGCCTGTGCGCTTTAGTGCCCCTCCCACCTCTGCTCGGCAGTCTTTGGCTGTCCGCATCACTTGGTCTCCTAGCTCCCACAAAGCAAAGCAGCATTGCTTTAGTGTCCCTCCCACCTCGGCTTAGCAGTCCTCGTACGTCTTCCTGATGAGCAACAAAAATGCACTGCCACCTTAAATGGGGTCCAGGGCAAACCCGGATAGACTTCAAACCAGGCGGGACACTGGGACAATTTCCCTAAACCAGGATAAATAAACCAGGTCAAAATGGGACATCTGGTAAGCCTACCATTAGCAGCCAAGTGGGGATCAAACTTGGTGTGAATTCACAATCATGTTTGTTTATTAGGGCGTTTGGCAGTTTGGCAGGCACAAGTGTGTTTGGAGTACTCTCGGAGTCAGAAAGGCCAGCACACAGAAGTGCACCATCCTCCCTGACTCTGACAGTGGTCCAGACATGCTTTACGGTGTCCCTTGTGCCGACCAAACTTGGCTGGCCTAACTGTGCCCGCCTAACTCCAGGTTAGGATTGCACTCTTAATGTGATGAGTGCAATCCTATATAACGCAAGAGTGGATGTCTAGCTTCTATATCACTATGCGTACTATGAGAGGAATGTTGAAGCCTCCTTTTCCTTTACTGTACCTGCCCACAGCCTATTACTTTTTCAGCCATGGGGCTGGGAGGAAAGCACCTGTGATGATGGAGTACAAAGAAGTACAATGGGGGGGGAAAGGTTTCACCTTCTTTTACCTGTGATACTCACACATTGTTGTTCAACCATTGTGGACCAACACTCAGCGACACTGTGGATAAGAAATGAATTAAAATTCAGTATACACATCCTTACACATGGTAGGTGAAAGACATGCATTTTCTTAGCGCTCTGAGTGACATTGTAACCAGCAGTAACAGACAGGTTTGCCCTAGCATTAAAGCCTGTCAATGAATGATGGAAAGTTGAGAGAAATCTTCACTTGAGAACAGCTAATGGCATCAAGATCATCAGTGATAGATGAATGGAAGGAAGTGAACATTCATCCACTCCCAGAAGCTCAAATGGTGCTATTTTTAACAGTGTGTGTACAATATCTACAAGCCCATCTTTAGAAAGAACTTCAAAAATGGGCTTTAGTTTTAGTGATGGGGAGAGAGTGAAGCAGGTTTAAAAACAACGACCACCTGCAGTGTCCTTCCATTTTGAAACGTTTAATACAGAGAAAACCATTATAAGGCAACCACTGCAGTGAACAAATGAAAGAATTCCAAGCCCCATTTTCTACCAATGATGCGCTGGAGATTGCATTTCTACCAACATTGCTCTAATGCATCATTGGTAGAAAATGGTTTTTAAAATGTGGATTTCGCGGCAGGCTTTCATGTCAGAAATTTGATGTGTTGTGGTAACACAAGTTACCACATTGTTGCGGGGGGGGGGGGAGAATCAGTGCATTTTTTAGATCTCACACATTTTGTTGTTCAGTCGCTGAGTCGTGTCCGACTCTTCACGATTCATGGACCACAGCACGCCAGGCCTCCCTGTCCTCCACTAGCTTCTGGAGTTTGCCCAGCTTCATGTTCATCGCTTCGGTGACACTATCTAACCATCTCATCCTCTGCCGCCCCCTTCTCCTTTTGCCTTCCATCTTTCCCAGCATGAGGGTCTTTTCTAAAGTGTCCTCTCTTCTCATGAGGTGGCCAAAGTATTTGAGCTTCAGCTTCAGGATTTTTCCTTCCAGGGAGCAATCAGGCTTGACTTCCTGTAGGATTACTGATTGGGTCTCCTTGCAGTCCAGGGGACTCTCAAGAGTCTTCTCCAACACCATAATTCAAAAGCATCTATTCTTTGGTGCTCCACCTTCCTATGGTCCATGAGCGCTCGAACTTCCTACAGCCATGCATGACTACTGGGAAAATCATAGCTTTGACTATGTGAACCTTTGTTGGCAGGGTGATGTCTCGGCTTTTTATTAAGTTGTCTAGGTTTACCGTAGCTTTCCTCCCAAGAAGTAAACGTCTTTTAATTTCATGGCTGCAATCACCATCTGCGGTGATCTTGGAGCCCGGGAAAATAAACAGAGAAAATATGGTATCATATTTCAGAATGGCGGAATGGGGTGAAGTGAGATGGGGGAGGGCAGGTGTGTGGGTGGGCTGACCCAGGAAGGGGGTGGAGCCAGGATCTGGCACTTAGGGGGTTAGACTCTCTACATGGGCTGCTTGGATTTGCACCAGCAATTTTGCTGGCACAGATCCGAGTAGCCTGAGTAGGCGTGGCTGAGGCTTTACCTGGGATAAGGGGAAATAACCAGTGGTGTCATCTACTCTCTCGCAAGCCGGAACGCTGGGCGGGACTTGAGTGATTGACAGCCCGTCGACTCACTTCCGGTTTCTTCGCGCGCCCCGTGCGGCTTTCCCTCGCCTTAGAGGGGCGCCTGCTCGCCCAGGCACCCGGCGCGCCCCCCACCCATCCCCCCTGGCGAGCAGGCGCTCCCTCCGAGGCGAGGGAAAGCCGCGCGGGGCGCGCGAAGAAACCGGAAGTGAGTCGACGGGCTGTCAATCACTCAAGTCCCGCCCAGCGTTCCGGCTTGCGAGAGAGTAGATGGCACCACTGGAAATAACCCTGACCCTGAGCTGACCTCCAATTGCCTCCTAACCTGCGCTGGGTACAACACAGGCCAGCCGGCCGGCCTGTTCCAGCACGGGTTAGGATTGGGCTGTTATTTTGTGAACTTTTCATTCATTACATAATAAAGCAGAATCTAAGCATTAGGATAACAGCAGCTGTAACTATTTAACGGCCCGAAGAAGGCCACACAGTCAGGCGGTCCAAACACAAAAAGGTTAAGTAGTTTTGGCATACGCTCAGAAATGGAGTCTAATGCCAAGAAAATGATTTGGAGTGCTGTCAGGCAGCCCCTGAGAGTGCTCCCATCCCATCGAACCAGGGCCTGATGGGGCCTGTCATCAAGATGGCATTGGGCAGTGGCTGGAAACCAGGAGAGAAGGCTGTATCTTAGGTCTGCTGGTTTGAGATATCCATTGATTTATCAATTAATCAGTTTCAAGCACAACTGTTAATCTGTGAGATAAATGTAAAATCAGTACTGGATTTTTAAAAATCAATGTGTTTCCCCCATGGAGGGAAGGTGTATCAATAGCTATTAGCCATGACAGCTAACTGGAACGCCTATATTCGGAGACCATATACCTCTGAAGACCAGATGCTGTGGAAATACAATTGGGTTTCTGTGATGGGGAGGTTGTTGCCTTCATAATATTGCCTTACTTGGGATGTTCCCAAAGGCACCTGTCTGGTCATTGCTGGAAGTAGGCTTAACAACTCTCCACAATCAGCCTGGAGGAATTGGCATCGATCTCCCAATGATCATGGAAAGCCATCCTGGAGATTTTAATGAGCTCTCCTTGGCTTTATGACACGACATTGTGTTGGTCAATGCAATTTCCAGGAATTGCCAAGTCTGTCAGAATTGCCAAGTCTGACAGACTTGGCAAACCTAGTTGGAAGCTGAACGGTGGAGTTTGTTTTATCCGTCAGGGCGCTTGTGAGAAATAGTGTGATTTGAAAGTAGGTGAATGGCAAGAATTGGATCAACTGGTGAAACGTTAGGTTCATGGGTTTGAAACACACAATTCTACTAGCTGAGAATGGCCCGCTCCATCTGCTTGAAGAATAAAAAAGCTTTTGTAGGTAGCAGAAAACTAGCTTGGATGGCATTTAGAGCCTTTTTGATGTACATGTAGTCCAGTTCAGGCTGGGTTAATAGTTTGAGTGTTAACAGTTTGAATTTTCAAGTGAGGATTTTTTAAAAACCATTTTGCCCTGAGCTTGCTTTCTGTCAAGGATGCTTCATTGTTGTGCAATTGCTGCAGTCCAAGACTGCTCGTTTGCATTCCAGGAGTGTCATTTGATTACATCACAGTGATGGCACTTCCTGCTTGATGATGTCACTTCTGGCCATGACATCACTCCCAGGTTAATGACATCACTTCCGGTAGGTCCCGACATGAGTGCCATTCTAAAAAGTGACTCCCTGTGCTAAACATTTTGAGAACCACTGTTGCAGAGTATTTTCCTCTAGCCTCTGCATTTATGGCCCTGTATGAATCCTATGTTTAGACGTTACTGTTTGTTAAGAGGCTACGATTGATTGCAAACACATTATTTCCTTGCGTACCTGAGGCCTGGGAAGCAGGAGGAAGACCTTCATTTGGAGCTGTGGCACTCAGAATCACAGCTTGGACAGGCTGACCTTGCATTGCCTTCTTGCCACGTCCGCTCTCCCTTATTCCCAGTTCATCCTATCCCATTCCAACTCATATGATCTCACCTTATCCATTCCTGTTCAGCAGTGCATCTCCGATCGTCTACAACTGAGCACTTAATTATCTGCATTTCCAAGTTGTTTTCTCTTCAAACTGCTTTCGGTAAAGCTCAAGGTTGAATATTGGGCAACCCAATTCTATATTGCACTGGAGCAGGCCGGCCGGTGGGCCTGTGCCAAATCCAGCACAACATGGGTGGCCTGAGGAGCCTCCCTGGTGCAAGGGCACATTTGTGCCCTTGCACTAGGGGAGGCTCCTTGGATCTACGCCTGCTAAATAGCAAGTGTAGCTCCGAGATGGCCACATGGCCGGAATCGGGGCTGCACTGCCTGGGAAGGGAGCCACGCCCACTCAGGCCGGCCCACTCCCCCCAGTTCCGCCTTCCCCCTGACTGGTTCCACCCACCCACTTGCCCAGAATTGTCCTCTGCACCAGCTGAGTTTGGCGGGCACAAGGGCTGCTCTCCGCCCATGCTTCCAGGCCGGTGCTACAGCTATTGACGGCTTACGAGCTGCATCAGTGCTGCGTCCATTTTTGGATTGTGCCCGGCGTCTATGAGACCAGGCATGAGTTTCACTGACTGGATAGTGAGTTTCACTGTCTTGAGGCCAGAACAGCCACTAAACTTGATTCTTCTATTTTCAGGCAACTCTTGCTGGCATCCAACTGGCATATTATTAACATCAGGCTGCCAGTGTGCCTGGTGCTTGACCAAGTACAAGGGAGCAGGTCACTGCTTCTAGGGGCTTGCAATCAAGGAACCAAGGGAAGAAGAGGGAAATGAAGGCATGAGTGAAAAAGGGTTTGAAAACTATTTCAGTTTGATACCTTTAGGCTTCGTAACAGCGGGGCATGGGTGCGCCATATATCTCCTTACGGAATGTTCCTGCCTCCTGCAGTGTTGGCAGTGGTGCCATCCATGCCACTGTCATGGTGAAACCAGTGGTGTAGCTAGGGCATTTTACACCCGGGGCTACTTAACTTTTTTACATACCCCACGACATTTTTTGTTTTGTTTTTTGGCCATAACTTTTGCTAGCATTAAGGTATTTCACTCCAGGGGACTTCATTGAATTCCTGGTGAAATTCTGCATCAAATGGTATACAGCATGATGGTTGTAATCCTTAAAACCACGATTTTAAAAACCGCAATTACTGCAAAAGTTTTATTTTTGGGTTTTACTTTTTTGGCCATAACGTTTGCTAGAATAGAGATTTTACACTCCAGTTTTTTCTACTGAGTTCCTGGTGAAATTCCACATCCAACGGTGTACAGCATGATCATATTATTCCTTAAAACCGTGATTTTGAAAATTGCAATTTTTTCAAAAGAAGTTTTATTTTCGGTTTTTACTTTTTTGGCCATAACCTTTGATAGAATAGAGATATTACACTCCGTTGTTAATTGAATTCCACATCCAGTAGTATACAGCATGACCATATTACGCCATAAACTCGCAATTTTTGGAATTTGGGGTTCAGTGGTGATACCCCCCCTAAAGATGGCACCTGGGGCTCTGCGCCCACACCCCATAGGTAGCTACGCCACTGGGTGACACTATTTGCCTTACTATTTGTCTGCAGTTTCTGAAGCTTGGCGTGCATTATCTGGAGATTTTCTGGTGCTCTCCCTGCGCATTATGCTGCTTTGTGCTTACCCGTTATGTCAGTCGCTGTCCATTTTCTCCCTGTGCCTTCCACAACCATCATTCATGCACACACACAGTGCATATTCTGCACTTTCAAAGCAAAATTAGCCCAAATTCCACACCAGGCAAACTGCGTGGATCTGTATATGTTATGATTTTTTGTTTTGCTTAATTGAGGTTCCAAAATGCTTGCATTTCATTCTGATTTTGCTGATCCTGATGAGGGTCCAAGAGTTGTGCAGTGTGGTTGTCTGCCCTGACTACCCAAATTCCTTATGTTCCCTCCTTTCCATGCCTGCCTCCAGCAGCTGAGATTTCTTTAGTTTGTGCTTTGGTGTGTACAGACAGGGCCTATAGATTTTCTTTATCAATTTTTCCTCCCCATAAAGATTTCTCTTTCTGGAATGAAATTTCCCTCTGGACTTGTATCAAGATTATTGGTGAAAGGATGTATACACTAAAACATGGGCTAAGTCAAAACTTCTCTCATGAGGACTTTCAGCTCGAATTTGGAGAATGGGCAGGCGGGCAGGCAGGGAAGGTGGGTTGAAATTGGCTTAATGATGCCCATTTCATAGTGGCAATCTTTTTTTTTTTTTGGCAGCTACTGGTACACCAAATTATGCATGGATGGGATCGAGTCAATAGAGGGATGTTCTTTTCCCTCTCTCAGACTACCAGAACTAGGGGACATCCACTGAAATTGAGTGTTGGGAGAGTTTAACAGATAAAAGGAAATACTTTTTTTACCCAGCGGGCAATTAAGCTATGGAACTCCTTGCCACAGGAGGTGGTTATGGCATCTGGCCTAGATGCCTTTAAAAGGGGACTGGACAGATTTCTGGAGGAAAAGTCCATCGTGGGCTATAGGCAGTGGTGTCATTCAAATGATTTAGGAACAGGAACTCACTTTTGATTGGCACTTGTCTTGATTGGATTGGCACCTGAAACCAGCCACGGAGCCCGTTAGGATCAGGAACGCCCGTTCTGGTCCATTCCCCCTGAATGACATCACTGGCTATAGGACATGATGGGTTGTGCATCCTCCTTGCGTTAATAGTAGGCTACTTCAGGATGCCAGGTGCAAGGGAGTGGAACAAGATGCAAGCATCTTGTTGTCTCATGTGCTCCCGGAGGCATCTAGTGGGCCACTATGAGATGCAGGGAGCTGGACTAGATGGGCCTTTGGTCTGATCCAGCAGGGCTCTTCTTATGTTCTTATGGTTAGTGACCATCATTTTTTTTTTCCTCAAGAAGCTCCAGAAATATTAAAACCAGGACTGGCTCTAGGAACCGGGGGGAGGCAATGTGGAGCATTTCCACAGGGTCCCCCAGCTTCCCCACAGGGCCCCCCACTCACCAAGAAGAGTGCTGGTGGTGCCATACACAAATTGCAGCACCTGGAAATAGTTGCTGGTGACATGATGACATCATTATCAGCTGCTGCCGGGAGGTCCATTTTGGGCTGTTCAGAGGCAGGGGCAAGTGGGAGGGCCCAAGGTTAAGCTGCTCTGCTTGGCCCACTGACCTACACAGCCCATAGAGATCCCAGCTGTAGCAGCAGATGAATACCTTTCCTGTGTTGGTGCGGGGCCCCCCAAAAGGGCAGGGCGCAATATGACGACATTGGTCACATTGGCCCAGTAGTGTCATCTTACCAGTACGCTGGGCGGGTCTTCTGGGTGATCAGCAGTGCGCTCGCTGCGTTCTATCGCGTAATGGCGAAAGCCCGCCCGCTGCAGCGGGCGGGCTTTCGCCATTACGCAACGGAATGCAGTGAGCGTGCTGCCGATCACCCAGAAGACCCGCCCAGCGTACTGGTAAGATGACACTACTGCATTGGCCTAAAGCCAGCTTTGATTATAACATCCTCATAAGCTGTTTGGGGGACAAAATGGCAGCCGCCAGCAAGCATCTATGGGGAAGCACCACACAGCTGCCACCCCCCAATAAGGGTGACCCAATTTTGCCACAAATGGGGTGACAAAATGGGGGAGCATTTCAGATAAGCCATAAACACACAGAAAAGCACAAAAGGAGCCTTGCCACTCTTGCTATAAGCTGACCACTGAGCACTCCTGCCTGCCCTTCACATAAAGGTTTCACACTCTGAGGTAACAGCGGTTTGTGGAAAGACAGGTTCGTTTGTCAGAGATGAAAACTTCTGACTGATGCAGTGTCATGGTGACTACACAACCTCCTAGCTTGCCTCTATATTTGCCTCCAAATACACATTTGTGACATGCGTATAAGAAGGAGACCCAGATACCTTAAGATGATGATATGGACCTTTAAGGCCCTTCACATGCCCAGCCTACCTGAAGGACCGCCTTGTCCTATACATACCAGCTTGCCATCTCAGATCATCTAAAGGGGCTCTCCTTCAAGAGCCCTCTCTCTCCCAAGTTAAAGGGATGACAGTTTGGGAGTGAGCCTTCTCTGTAGCAGCTCTATAAATATGGAATTCCCTTCCTGAAGAATTAAGGACTACACACTCCCTCATGGCTTTTGGGAGAGGGCTCAAGTCACCTGTCCTTTGGATGATGGTTGGCTGAGTTAGGCCGGCATAAGCTAAGCCAGCAAAGTTTGGCCAGCACAAGGGACACCATAAAGGATGTTTGGAGTCAGAGAGGCCAGCACACAGAAGGGCAGCATCCTCCCTGACTCTGAGAGTAGTCCGAAAATGCTTTATGGTGGCCCTTGTGCTGGCCAAACTTTGCTGGCTTAGCCTATGCCGGCCTAACTCCAGTTTAGGATTGCACTCTCAATGTGTTTTACTTACTGAGAACTTTTTTTGTTCTCTGTAAGCCGCCTTGGGCTTTTGCTTTGGCATGGGAAAGGTGGGATATAAATACTTCAAATAAAACGCCATTCTCTTGATAAACCCCCACTCTTCTGAATCTTGTTCTTGTGTTCATCCAAATAAAAACTAAAGGTTGTACAATGGTGGTGTGGCCATTGTTTCGTTGCTTCGGTGGGAGCACCAATTGCAGCAGGATTTCCCAGAATCCCTGTTTGTCTGTTCTGTAGGGCTGTTTCCATGAAGCCTTTGTTTGTTTGCTCAGAGAGAAACATACTCTGAAGAGATATGGCTGCCATTTAACTCTGTGCAGTGTCCCAAAGGAAGACGAGCCAACTTGATTTCTGACTGTGGAAATTGTATGTGTGTCAGTGTGTGAGAGAAAAAGGGAAGAATCACCCAAGGCTACTACCTTCTTTATTTGCTGTGCAAGAATGCTCCCTTCCCCATGTGGCCTGCCTGGAGATCTTCTTGTCATCATGGGTTGCTTTTTAGCACATGCAAAAAGGCATCCAGTGCTTTTGTCATAAAGTGCTAATTTCCCCACGTGGCAGCATAATGGAGTAAGAGGCATAATGCACTTTTCAGAGATCTGCAGGTCATTCATCTCCCCCCTACTCCCCGTCCCTCCCCTGTCATTCTTAAGGATGATCCACAATGTGTGAACATCACCCGCAATTGAGGCCTAATTACGTTTCTTAAGTGAGCGTGTTGCATTTCAGAGGAAGTCTTAAACGAGCACTTATGCAGTAATGCTCTTGAGTACACCGCTGTGGATTTTAAGGCCCGCTTCGTATCCTGAAGGCTGTGCTGAGCTGGTAGCGGTCTACTCCCACAAGTACTTTTAGCACAGAGTTATTAGACCATTATGGCCTACGATTGTCTTTTACTGCCTTTGATTTCGTCTGTTGTCAGACGTGAGGAAAGTGATGTGTAATCCGATCCAAAAGGCTCTTGTTTGTTTTAATCTACTGTTTTAATATATTATGGCTTCCTGCCATTACGCCTCTCCCAGTGATGGACCCTGGAGTAATTTGGAATGGTTTTTACGTAGGCCTAAACGCAAAGGGCACTTTTTTTTTTCCTGATGGTCATGTACCATAAGAGTGAAAGCTACTCTTGTTTTCTTGCAGCTATTATGCTCACTAGTGTGTGTAGATGCATGTGGTGGATTCTTGTAATGGGCAGTGGAGATGGAGGGGCCCTCTGCCGATTACATAATGCATTATGGCTATGGGTTGTCAAATTGCAAGGCTGCTTTCCCCAAGGACACATGATTGCTTGGGGAGGTGCAAATTGTTCCTCGGTCCTCTCCCACCCAGGACTTGTCTCATCACAACAACGCTCGTTCTCTTGCTCCATCCCATGTGCTTGGCATATGGCAAATTTTGCTGTTTGGCTTTACCTTGTGGCAGAAAGCAAACCACACTCTTCCTCATTTTCTGACGGCAGTGTTTCTTGTAATGAAGCATGACAAAAGTGGGGAGGGGCATTGAATTCTGTAGGACAGCGCTCTTCAAGTGGTGGGTCACGATCCACCATAGAGCACGAAAGAGGGGCCATTTCCCCTTAAGGGGAGCGGCCCCAGAAGCATTGCCCAGCAGTGCTGCAGCAATTGCGGCACCGTGGGCATTAAGGGGCATGTGTCCTACCTTGGGGGGAGGTCCTGGGGGATCCAGAAAGGTTGGGGAGGCTCACTCCACAGGCTCCCCAATGCTGAAAATAGCTCCATTGTAAAGTCAGAGTTTCCTTCCTATTTGACACAAAACAGGAAGTGAGCTCCGATCTGAGTGAAAAACAGGAAGTGAAAACAATCGGAGTCCTCCCCCCAACTCCAGCCCTCCCCCTCAAGCACTCACTGCGGCTTCAGTTGCAAGTAGGAATTTGAAGACTGCTGCTGTAATACATTCAATCACTCAAACAGTATTTATATACTGCTGTTCAACAAGAAGTTCCCTAAGCGGTTTACAGGCAAAAAAATAACGTTAAATGGCTCCGTGTCCCAAAAGGGCTCAGAATCTTAAAAAAAAAAATGCAGACCACCACCAGCAATAGCCACTAGAAAAGACACTGCGCAGGGGTGAAGAGGGACAATTGCTCTCCCCCTGCTAAATGTAAGAGGAGCACCACTTGAAAAAGGGTCTCTTGCCCAGTTAGCAAAGGAGGCCATTGGATGTGTGACCTCCTAAGACTTCGCTAATGGTTGCCAAATCCTGATTTGCTGCCTTGATGGGGCAAATGGACAGAGCTAGGATGGCTCCTGTGGTGAAGCCAGGGTAAAAGCTGATGAAGAGCTGGTATAGCAGAGCCTAAGAAACTGAGTTATAAGTTCGTGGTTTGAATCTTACCTCTGCCATGAATGCACTAGGTAGGTGATGGTAGGCAATCTGCAATGTGGGGATAATTTAATAGTAGACTAATAGGGGAGAATGGGGTCCATTAATGCCGCAAGTCCATTAAATCTGAATTCATTTAAGTCAATGGAATTGTGCACATGCAAAACATCTGCGAGTAACAAAAATGTCCATTTTTTTCCAAATTAAATTAAAATTTGTGAAACCAAGGCTCACTGTAATGCTTTTAGTGTAAATGCATTTTTAGGGTTCAGGGAGAAAACGTCTCTGAACATTTCTGGGGAAGTGAATTTACAGCAGGTAAATTCTCCCTTTTGCAGCTTTCCTCTCCCTTTTGAAAACGCTTTTAAGGACCTTTTCCCTCCTCAGACATTGTGTCTTTCCTTCTGGGAAAAAAATGGTGGGTGGAACCAGTTGCTGGGAAGATCTCCTCACTGTTGCAAGCATAAAAAAGTGAAAAAAGAAAAAAAAATACCTGCAGCCACTAAGCAGGGGTAACCCCTACAAATTTGAATGATTATCTATATATATAAAAATGGACGTTTGTGTGTGTGTATGTGGGTATGTATGTATGTATGTTCCTTATACACGTCTCCGTGCCTTGACCCACGGCCACGAAACTTGGCATGCACGTTCCTTGCAGCCTGGAAGGAATCACTGCGGGGGTCAGACCCCCCTACAGCCCCCCGTTTTTCAGGGAGGGGGCCGGATCGTCAGGAACCAAGGGGATTGCATGGGGCTACAGGTCTGCTGCCACCCTGTGGTCACAGACGATTCTGCAGCAGCTCAGCTGAAACTGAGCAGAACAGAAAGTGAAACTAATATAAAATGCTTCGCCTGCGTGGCCTGAGTGGGCCAGGGAGGAAAGAGCAGGATCCACAGAGTTCCAGCAGCCAGTCGGATCTGAGAGGGGCCTATGTCCAGGGAGCTCACAGGCCACCTCTGCCTGTTTCTCATACGTGAGGGCTGGACCTGCAGACAGTAGGTGGGACCTTCATGTTGCTCTCTTAGTTGATGGTGTCCCTGTTTCCTCATTCATGTCACAGTGATAGTGTGCATTTTGGGGTCCGGGTCATCAATACTGTTAACTACACAGCTGTGCCAGTGTTGCCTGAGTGGGCCAGGGTGGAAAGAGCAGGATCCAGAGAGTTCCAGCAGCCACTCAGATCTGAGAGGGGCATATGTCCAGGGAGCTAACATGCCACCTCTGCCTGTTTCTCATACATCAGGGCGGATTCCTGCTACAGGACCTGCAGACAGTCAGTGGGACCTTCATGTTGCTCTCTTAGTTGATGCTGTCCCTGTTTCCTCATTCATTTCACAGTGATAGTGTGCATTGTGGGTTCCAGGTCATCAATACTGTTTTATTTCAGGGACGGGTTCTATATGTCTACATATGGATCTCACTATGTCATGCTTTTGAGGGAGGTTTGCATTTTTGTGTATATGTTCCACCATTCCTCTAGAACGCCTGGAACGATGTGCACCACACGTGGTACACTGCTTCCTTACGATCTGGACAGATATGCTGTGGGGGTAGGGCCCCCCATACGCCCCCAGAGGTGGGGGTGCACTGCAGAACACACTCATTCCTCCTCCCAATAGAGCCTGGGGATGATTTCTGCCCCCGGGCAACGCCGGGTCACAAAACGCTAGTATTCCCTCTAAATCACTCCCTTTCATCTCTTTACCCTGAAGCCATGCAGTTCTTTTCCTACTGTACAAAAACATGCGTGCAAAGGAATGTTCAGTTCAGCTCCACTGTGCTGCGACTTTAAATGCTTGAAAACACTATAGGGGTGTTCAGGATTATGGGTGGAGCCTACAGTTACTACTAGCTTTTCAGACCTCAGCACAGATTATTGGAGAAAACATAGTATTATTGACCAGACTACTAAAATACTGAATGGTTGGACACCCAGTTCCTCTAAGCAAAGTCCCACACTTTTAAATGTTTTCTGAGCTGCAGCAACAAAAACCTTGCTTACACATACATATGCGCCCATGCCCATGTGCGCGCGCACGCACACGCACGCACGCACGAGATCAAGTTCTTATGGCTTGAATTTCTGGCCGCCATCTCAGATGTTGTGTTTGTGCAAAATTTGCATGGCATGCAGAACCCTACCTTTGAGGAATGATGTGGTAAATAAATCAATAAATATAATATCCTAGTGCTTCAAAAGAGCTGATTGCACCTCTGAATACATATTTCAGTGTGTGGGTGTTTATCATTTCCATAGTTGTTTCCTTTTCGTCAAGGTCAAGACTGTTTTTCGTTCCCTTTAAAAACAAAAAGGGAAAACATAAGGAAGGGGCTTAATTTGAAATAATCATGCAAGATCTTGTCGGGTCAGAAAGCAGAGAGAAACCAGGGCAAGGTCATAGGAATAGACTGATTGCACAAAGTGAAGTTAATCTGGCTGGCACTGGATGTAAAATGTTAAAGGAGAATGGAGTATAAATGTCATGACCTTAAACTGATAGAAACAACAGTATGACAGAAATGTAATTTTTGTCTTAGGAGGGTTTTTTTTATTGATGTTTGCCTGCCAAGGGGGAAAGACATTTCCAGTGTGATAAATGAATGCCTTTTCTCATGAGTTCTGGTGGCGTTGGAGAAAATTACACTTACGGCCCCAATGCGGCCCAATTTGTACTTAGATTTTAAAGAATATTGAAAGAAGAGTTTGAAAGGGACCATCGCCCAAAGGCAGTGCTCATTTACTTAATAGGAAAAATTTTGGGGAGGGATAGGCAACAGAGGTTTATAAATTTATGAATGATAATTCGGAGAGAGAGAGAGAGAGAGAGAGAGAGAGAGAGAGAGAGAGAGAGAG
>JAJKFI010000101.1:272441-282757 GCA_029204185.1 Lerista edwardsae | reverse complement strand
GAGAGAGAGAGAGAGAGAGAGAGAGAGAGAGAGAGAGAGAGAGAGAGAGAGAGTTTTCTCTCTCTATCATAATTCTAGAACCCAAGAGTCATCCAATTGGCAGTAGGTTCAGGAGCAGAAGAAAAGAAAGGCTGTCATCACAAGACATTTTCAGACATATTAAAACTTATTTAGAACGCAATCCTAACCTTTGCTGTATCCAGCAGAGGTTCGGAGCAGGCTGGAGCTTTACCCAGGCTGGGCACAAGTTTGAGCACACTGCGCGGCCCGAGTTGGGGCCATGCAGGCTAGGCACAGGCATTTGGATGTGGCCTAGCGGCAGCATCCAATCTCCACCCCCCTTCCTGGGCAGCCCCACCTGCTGGCATGCCCACCCTCACTCCCACCCCATTTTTTCCTCCCTCCCATCTTTCCCCCTTTCAGAAATGGCACCGTGATGGCTGAACTTGGCTGGTGCGGGTCCGACATACCTGGGCATCATGTTTTTCTGCCAAATTCCCTGCTAGGCCTCCCCAAGGGCCCCAATGCCCACACTAGGCTAACTAGTTTCCCCTCCAGAGCAGCCTCAGAGATAGGCAAGAAGGAGGGGGTTCAGTCACCCACTGGGTTCTCCTCTCTTCCAGCAGCTTTGCTTGGAATCACTGGCTGGCCAGCCTCCTCCAGACTGCCCTCATCACTGGCTTAGCTCAAAATACCCTAAGTCTAGCACCAACAAACCCCACCACCAAACAATAGGCAGGCAGCTTGCCCAAGCCACAACTGCCTCCTCCACTTGGTGGCTCCAGTGGCGTGGCAGCCATACAACCGTTCCCAATAGTCTCCCACAACAACCTTTATCCAGTCCTTCTTTTATCAGTCCAACCATCAGTCCGTCCATCCAGCTCCTACACCTACTTGGTGCCAATCACCCTTCCTTTAGCAATCCATCCAGCACTTACCTGGTGCCCTCCTCCAGCACCTGCCCAGTGCTTCTGTCCAGCACCTACCTGGTGCTACACCTACCACAGCTCCTCCTGCCTCCAACTTTATACTGAAGCAGGCCAATCTATTCTGTTGCTGGGCAGGCTCTACCATCAGCCACACCCATCTGCACCTGTGTCAACCTCCCTTCATAGCCAGAGCCCTCATCAGCCTGCAGCTGTGATCCTGCTGCAGGCAAAGACCTTGGGGGTTAACCCTGTAATTCCTGGCTTATTTGGACAAGGAGCCATTGCTGATACCATTCCCTATCTCCTCGGGGTATCTCCTGCCTTTTCCAATACACATGTCGGCACCAGAAGTGGTGGCCTGAAAGTACTTTATGGCACTTTCACGACACTGCAGGCAGTGGCGTTTCTACAGGGATGGCAAAGCTCTAAGTTTTGCAAGAAGCCTTACCTTGCAGTGGAAATCACTCCTCTCCTGCACCATTTTAGCCAATCTTGGCGTTGCTTACTGGCTACAGCAGCAAGGGAGAGGAGGGATTTACATGACAGGGTAAGGCTTCTTGCAAAACTTAGAGCTTTGCCATCCCTGTAGAAACGCCTCTGACTGCAGGGCTGACGCAAGCAGCTTGCGTCAGCTCTAGGGCACTGTAGGATTGCGCTCTTAATTGTATTACTCTGTACTGAGCAATTGGGTGAACGCTTTTCCTGATATAAGAAGGGAGGATTCCAGGCATCATCCTGCCACTGAGCTCCATACCAGCTGTTCCATTCGGGTTATATTCATTGAACCTTCTGCAGGGTGTCCAGTGACGCAAATCTCACCATCCTTAAATGAGCTTGCTCAGGCCCATCCCTACATGTTCCTAAGTACTGTGAGAGCGCAATCCTAACCTGGAGTTGGGCTGGCACAATTAGGCCAGCAAAGTTTAGCTGGCAGGAGGGCCACCGTAAAGTGCATTTGGACCACTCTCGGAGTCAGGGAGGATGGTGCATGTCTATGTGCTGGCCTCTCTGACTCTGAGGGTGCAATCCCAAGCACCCTGTAATACCAACGCAACATGGTTGCATCGGTGCCACATCATTCACTAAATAGCAGGTGCAGATCCGAGGAACCCCATAGGAGGGGCTGAAACCAGTGGTGGGATTCAGGGGGTTCGCCCAGGTTCTATAGAACTGGTTGTTAAATGGCCCGGCCCCACCCACTTACCTCGGCCCGGCTCCACCCGCTTACCTCGGCTGGCTTCGGGTTTTTTTTGGCTCCGGCTATGACGTCATAGAACCGGTTGTTAATTTATTTGAATCCCACCACCTCCCCTGGGGCAAGGGGAAGAAAGTGCCCTTGCCCCTTGGAGGCTCCCTTGTGTCCCAGCCGGCTTCGCCAATCCAGCACAATTTAGGATTGCACTGTGAGCGTGGTCCAAATGTACTTTATGGTGTCCCTTGTGCTCGCCAAACTTTGCTGGCCTAACTGTGGCAGCCTAATTCCAGGTTAGGATTGCACCCTAAGTGTGGTAACCAGCGACGGGATCTACAAACGACCTGGGGGAACGCTGGGCGGGACATAGGCGGGACGTCAGGGTGATTGGCAGCCCATCTGCGGCGATCCGCAGCTACCCTGGCCTCGGGGGGGGGGGGCTCCTGCTCACTGCAGAGGATGGGTGAGGGTCGCGCTGGGTGCCTGGGCGAGCAGTGGTGGGGCGCGCTAACCGGGGGCAGCCCCCCCAGGCCAGGACAGCTGCAGAACGCTGCGGACGGGCAGCCAATCACGCGGAAGCCCCGCCTACGTCCCGCCCAGCGTTCCCCCAGGTCATTTGTAGATCCCGTCGCTGGTGGTAACCCCTTGTCAGAAGAAGAGGCAGCCCAAGAAGAGCTGTGGAGTGAAAGAGCATGATACGTGCATACTTTCCCAGCAGTGCATTAATGGGATCTGATATTTCAGGTGCTAAACGGCATGTGATGTATGTTGACTCCTGACCCTTAATAGCAGGTTTCCTCTGTTTAAATCATTTGGGGGTTGTGGGAAACAGTCGCACGGAAAAAACCTTCACATGAGCCAGCTTTTAAATACATACATTGTGGGGAGACTAATTAGACTCCAAAGTCTTGCTACTAAGTGGTTTATAATGACAACCAATATAAAGAGACCTATAAACATTCCAGAAAGATTTTCTGTCCAATCTCTTGTCTCCCTGGTGGCAAAGAAGATATATTTGGGCTTGCTGGGGTTGCCACTTTTTTTTTCCTTGACAAAAGATAGGCACAAACGTGCTGCTGTCTATGGCATGATACATCTGTGGAACTTCTGCCTGTCACACAGCTTGTACTGGCATTTTACCTTTCTCAGGAAAAAAAGGTGGCATTGATGAAGGAGGTGGCCAGATACAATGGAAGACAGAATGTATAGAACCATTGTATAAAAGGGAATTTTGGAGGGGCAGCTCAATATGGAAGGGTTTAAAAAGCTGCATCTGCCAAAATTCCCACTTCTCTAAAATGGTTAAAGATATAGGCCAGTGTTATTCAGACTATGGGTTGGGACCCACTTGGTGGGTCAACGACCTGATGTCCAGTGGGTCGTGGAAAGCTGGGAACAGCCACCTTGGAAACTGCAGACCTTACTTTTGCTATATTCCTTTTGTGAGTGTTAACAATTTGAATTATCAAGTGAGGGTTTTTTAAAAATTTTAAAACATATTTTGTCCTCATCTTGCTTTCTGTCAGGGATGTTTCATGGTTGTGCAATTGCTGCAGTCCAAGAATGCCGATTTGCATCTCAGGAGTGTCATTTTATTATGTTAGAATGACAGCACTTCCTGCTTGACGATGTCACTTCCGGCCACAGCATCACTTCCAGGTTAATGACATCACTTCCGGTGGGTCCCGACACGAGTGCCATTCTAAAAAGTTTGAATACCACTAATATAGGCACTCTGTCTTCCATTGTATCTGGTCAGCGTGGGTCTCTACCTCAATGGTATAGCACATGCTTTGCAACCCAATTCCTAGAATCGATCCTTGGCAGATTCCGCTCCAAAAGGATGTCAGGCAGGAGGTCTGGAAAAGGATCCTGTCCCAGGCTGTGGAAAGCTGATGCTAGTCAAAGGCAAGCAGCACTGGGCTAGATGGGTATGGTAGGTACCCAAGTACAGTAGCTACCCAAGATCCTTTCACTGAAGCTTGAATCTAGGTTTCTTATGAACACATTTCTGATTGAAAGTCAAATGTGAATTTCAACATTTTGCATGATCTGTACTTCCCACCTGCATGGTTGGGCTCTAGAACATTATATCAGAAGAGCGAGCAATCAATCATCCAATCAATGTCTGCTTTGTAACATGTTTGTGGGCCATGTTGTTGTTGTTGTTGTTGTTGTTCAGTCGCTAAGTCGTGTCCGACTCTTCGCGACCCCATGGACCACAGCACACCAGGACTCCCTGTCCTCTACTAACTTCCGGAGTTCGCCCAATTTCATGTTCATTGCTTTGGTGACACTATCTAACCATCTCATCCTCTGCTGCCCCCTTCTTCTTTTGCCTTCAATCTTTCCCAGCATGAGGGTCTTTTCTAAAGAGTCCTCTCGTCTCTTGTGGGCCATGCCTAGGTGTAATCACCCAGGTGTAATTAGTGCAAAAAGGTGTTATGCTGAATATGCAACACTACGGGTATGGTCAAGCTGGTGTATTGGGGTGTAGCCAGCATGTGTGGTTCTGCACATTCTCCTCTCTCTCTCTCTCTCTCTCGTGTGTGTGTGTGTGTGTGTGTGTGACATCTGTACAAGTCTATTGCCATTCTCCCCAGGGGTTCTTTCAAGTGAACTAGAAAGCTCTATCAATGTCCCGTGCAACATAACAACTCCCAGAATTCTTTGAACCAAACCAATTCATAAAATTGATATGAATGTGTAGTACAGATCTCTTTAATCAGTGGGGAACAGACTGAGAGTGCAATCCTAACCTGGAGTTAGGGTGGCACAGTTAGGCCAGCAAAGTTTGGTCGGCACAAGGGCCATCATAAAACATGTTTGGACCACTCTTGGAGTCAGGGAGGATGGTGCATGTGTGTGTGCTGGCCTCTCTGACTTTGAGAGTGGTCCAAACATACTTTACGGTGTCCCTTGTGCCAGCCAAACTTTACTGGACTAACTGTGCCAGCCTAACTCTAGGTTAGGATTGCGCCCTGCTGTTCATGGTTGATATTCTTGTTGTCTCAGTAGGCATCAGGAGCTTTTTTGCTTGGAGTACCTAAAGGGCCTTTTTGGTTTGCCAAAATTATAAAAGTGTGTTAAAAGCAGCGTTGTCATTCAGCCGGAACTCTGGGCGGGAGGAATGGGTGAGCGGCAGCCCGCCCGTTGCGTTCTTGTCCGTTCGCCGTCTTCCCCGCCCCGCAGACTTCCCTCTTCCTGGGGGCAGCTTTGGGCCTAATCTGCATGTGTAGAGGAATGAGGTGGCAGAATCTCAAGGTAGTAAAATAAACTATACCACTTCAGTACAGTCTGCAAGAATGGGGAATCTAATATTTGAACGTTCTTCTATGTAAAACAAGTTTGTGACAAGTATAAAACTAGCAGCTCAGGGAGAAACTCGGGCTAGTAGTTTTAGGGCCCAATTCTAAGCCTGTTACCATGGGCAGCATGCTTGTATCGTCCGGGCAACGGTTACTCATGGCAGATGGCCCTGTAAGCACCTTCAGTGCAAGTGGTAAGCCCTTGTTGCTGGTGCTGGGGTGGTGCCATAGCGATGCTGCCTGCCCTGGAGGGCACGCCGGTTGGCAGCAAGCAGCGAGTTTGCCGCTCGCCAGTGATGCGGCCTTTCGGGATGGAATGGGATGGAGTTCCTGGATGGGGGGGAATGTTGGAGTTGGCACAACTCCATCTGCTATCTAGAGGGAGCAGTCTAATGCCTGAAGGGGGCACAATGGGATGTCCTGTGACCCAGGGCCTTTTTACCTGTCCGCTCTGTGATTCCTGCACACCGACCTGGTAAGATGTGCAGACCAAGGGCTCTAATGCCCCCTCCCTCCTCCATCTTAAGCACACCTCCATTCACTGTGATGCAGCTCCAGGGCCTCGCCTTCCAAGTGTTAGTTGCCCTTCTGATCCTAATCAGACGCTGTAGGTATGCACTGGATGGAACTGTGAGTAAACCTTTCTTCTTGCATCTTTACCAAGCCTCTGCCTCTTGTGTCTTTTGTTAATAGCAGTCAGCCTGGGTGAGGGAGGTTCCCATAAGGGGATACACTAAGGGGGAGGAATCAATAATGCCATCTAAATGATTTAGAAACAGGTGCTCACTTTTGATTGGCACTTGTGTCGGGGTCCGCCCACCGGAAGTGAGGTCATAGTCGGAACCCAGGAACCGCCCCCAGGAACTGCCGCGCCTCCTTGGTAGGCCGCGCAGCGGCCCAGGAGAAGGCCCGGGAGTCTTCTCCAGGGCCACCGCATGGGCTACCGATTCCCCCCCCAGGAACCACCGCGCCTCCTCGGGAGGGAAACCCACGCAGCCTACCTGCTCACGCTGCTGCTGCCGTCGGTCTCCCTCGCTCTGCTGCCTGCCTGCCTGGCTCTGAGAACGTGCAGGCAACTCAAACGTGCAGGCAATTCAAACGTTGCAGGGAGCGAAGCGCCACCGGAGTCGACGAGTGGGCGGGCGAATGGGTGGGGCCAGCCCTAATCCTAGGAATGGGTACGAGCGTACCCCCGCGTACCCCCTACACGACATGTTTGGGAGGAATAGGCTGCTTGCTCTACTCTGCTTTCCCCCATCACCAATAAGAAATCTCCAACAGGGAGGGGTGGAACAGGGGGCGGGATCGGCAGCGACTCTCACCCCCGGTTCCTGACTTCCGAGTAAGGCCTTACTTGGAGGCCCGCGCTTCTGCGCCAGCTAAAAAGCTGTCGCAGGAGCGAGGAGAGCCATCACCCGCCCTGTGCCCTTAGAAACGTCCCCTTTCCCCGCAGAGCCTCCTGAGGCTGCTTGAGGTAGCCACCTGGTACCACTGTGCTCCTGGGCAGTCGGGCAGTTCATGATTGGGCTGTTAGTTTGCTGTTTTTTTCTGCTATTTTTTTTTGGGGGGGGCAAACATGGAGTTTATTTTTACATAGGAGGGCATTCAAAAATGGTGTCCCTCACCTGCCTGTTGAAGAGGTAGTCCACGTGACTTTCTCATACGACTGCATGTGTAGACCAGGCTTAATATACAGTTCCCAGAGGAATGGTATGAAAGGAAATGTTCGGAAAGGATGCTGTCAATCAATCCCCACAATGCGGGTCAGGGTAATTAGCACGGGGAATTGGTCCCGTCAGTAATTGCCACTTGAGAAGCTCTCAACAGCCATTTGGTTAGTTCTACTTACCCACTCCAGAAACCTGTGGAGTGGCTTCCTCGGTTTAGTCAAGTGGCTCTTGAGCGACAATTGGATGCAGCTGGTTGAATGGCCTTCCATTTTGTGGCCTGGGCTTGTTGCAAGGTCAAGCAGAAAGTCCTCACAGACCCAGCTGAAGTTGCAAATACAGCTCACAACAAATGGGTGTTTTTAGCGGCTGGGGCTGGTATCACAAAAATGACCGACTCACTTAAGGGCAATCTAAGGCCACTTTCACAGGGAAGTATGTTTCAGGAGCAGCCACATCCATCCCCAATTATTATGTTTCAGACATTGAAAGCATTGAAATGGAATTCACATGGTATATGCGCGCACGCGCACAAACACACACACACACCACTTCTGCCCCTGGCAAACAGGTTTGGGAGGCATTTGTAGCGTTTCGTAATCTGAACAAGGTGCTTGAACTGCGATGCCAGTGGGGCAAAAGACATGCGTATGTATGCGACAGGAAATGAGTTCCCTCAAACCACTTTCAAGGTGCTGGAAATATCTTTTGGCTTGGTTCCGATTCCGGCCCCCTTCTGCTTGCAGAAAACCTCTTTCCTTCACAGAAGGGCTGTTTGGTTCTGACACGAAAGAAGAGTGTTATGTGGGAACAAATGAATTTCAAGTGGAGAGGAGTTCCTCTGTTTGTGCAAGTCCCAGCCTGTATCCTTTTTATTCACTGTGCTCTTTGTCCGGACCTAAGGAGGTGGACGCCACCCTAGAGGAACGTTGGCCTGCAAAGGCCAGGCGAGTCCAGAGGCAAGTAAGGCAAGGCCCTGATTTACCCAGGGTAGGGCCTCAGTTGGTCAGCAGAAGAAGGCAGGCGGTTGACTCACCCTAGATCCTGCTCCTCTCATGGTGTCTGTTAGTCAGGGGTCTGCCAGTATCTGCCTTAGCCAACAGCCTCAGCTCCACTGGCCCTCATCACAGGCCACTGGGGTTTTTAAGGGCGGTGGCTCCACCTCCCTCTCAGCTGGAGCTACAGTGCTAGCTGTGGCTCGTGCCCCACTCCCCCAGCCTGCCTGCGGTCCTTTAACGAGTGGCTGCGCTCCCTGCCCTGGCTCGCCTGGTGCGTGAGCCTTGCGGGGTGAGACTGCGTGCGACTGGGCTGCGTTTGGACCACTGTTGGAGTCAGGGAGGATGGCGCATGTCTGTGTGCTGGCCTGACTCTGAGAGAGATCCAAACATACTTTTCAGTGTCCCTTGTGCCAGTCAAACTTGCTGGCCTAACTGTGCCGGCCTAACTTCAGGTTAGGATTGTGCCCTCAGTGGTGTAGCTAAGCTGTGGCAGTGGGGTACATTGCCTCCCTGTGGCGGAGTGGAGGTTCTCTGCTGTCTCCACTGGTGGGGGTGGCAGCGCTTACCAGAGGCGTTTCTACAGGGATGGCAAATCTCTAAGTGTTGCAAGAAGCCTTACCCTGTGTGTAAATCCCTCCTCTCCCTTGCTGCTGTAGCCAGTAAGCAACGCCAAGATGTTGCTGTTCCCTGTGAGGATTGGCTAAAACGGTGCAGGAGAGGAGTGATTTCCACTGCAAAGTAAGGCTTCTTGCAAAACTTAGAGCTTTGCCATCCCTGTAGAAATGCCACTGGCGCGTACCTGAACCACGCAGAAGGCACTGAGAAGTCAGCCTTCCTGCCTGCCCTTGTCCCCATACGGGTCCAAATGGAGTCATTTCCGGGACCAGGGCCATGCATGCACAGAGTATGGGATGACAGTGCAGACGTAGGGGTGATGCGATGACGCGGGGGCATAATTGCATCACTCGGCCCCAAATTCCTTCCCTCTCCCCGCTACGCTATTGCTCCTTCTATTCAGTGTCTTCAGATTCAAGGCTTCTGTTTTAACCAACTCACTTCTTCTAAGCTGTATGTGACCATTGCTGTAAACCAGTGGTTCCCAAACTGTGGGTCGGGACCCACCAGTGGGTCATGAGCCAATTGCTGCGTTAACAGGAAAGCAGCAGGTTCTGGTGTCACAATCATGACATAACCTCTGGTGGGTCCCAGACAGACTGTCATTCTAACAAGTGGGTCCCGGCGCTAAAAAGTTTGAGAACCACTGCTGTAAACAATTAAATATGCTGAGGTATTCGTTCCGTATGCCAAAAGAGCAAATCCACCGTAGAAAGAAGGATGATGGGTTTTGATCAGTGGTCACAATGGGACATAATCTCATAGATAATTTCATGAGACACACAAATGCTCTTCAAATGTATTTAATGAATATCTTTTTGCAGACCAGCTGAATTACCAGGGGGGCAGTGCCCCCTGGGATGCCCCCTGATGCCATCTTGAATCCACTGCCAAACGTCTGAGGCTTCTGGTTTTGTTTACAAGGAGGCTGCAAATGTGAGCTGTCCTGTAACAAAACCGAAAGATCCACACTGTGGGGTTTCATGGCGAGAAGAACAGCAAGGAGGGGAATTACCTGCTTCTCTTTCACCCGAGCAGGAAGCAGAGAACTGCAGCTTGCTTTGGGGGCAGGTTGGAGGGAGGCAGCGGTGGAAGACTTGGTGGCCCTATGGGTGGACTGGCTGTTATTCTGAGTTGGTGTTCTGCCAGAAACTTCTGCTGGGCCTCCCTGAGGGCCCTGATGCCCACACTAGGCTGACTGGTTTCCCCTTTAAGCAGCCCTGGTGCAGTAATGGAGGGAACATGACCGGGCCTTCCCTCTTTAAGCACAGCAGCCACGCCACTCAACGTCAGTCCCGAGCCAGAAAGTCCAGGTCCAAGTTGCGCCAAGCCAAATCGGAATCCAAGCTCGTAGTCAGTAGTCCATGCACATGGGTCAGATACAGGTTTGTCAGTCCAGTCTCTCCACTTCCACCAAACTTTGCTCCTGCCACACCCCACACTGCTGTGTTGCTCCTGCCTCTACATTTATACATCTGCAGGCCTATCAGCGACTGTTGCTGGGCAGACTATAGCTAATCAGCCACACCCATCTGCACCTGCTGAGTGACTCAGCACTTCTGCCTTTACTACTACTACTACTACTACTACTACTACTACTACTACTA
>JAJKFI010000101.1:240845-260342 GCA_029204185.1 Lerista edwardsae | reverse complement strand
CACACACACACACACACACACACACACACACACACACACACACACACTCTTTCTGCACGCAGGTCTTCCCTGCTGGATAAGAATGATTGTGCTTCAGATCAAACTGCTAGACCCATTTTTGGAGGTGGGGTGGGGTGGGAGAAATGAGAGGTTGGCAGAAAGATTAAACACAGAAAACCTCAGAATTAGCAGTTCCCTCTACTGGTGTTTCTTTGGGGCGGGGGATATCTGAGTTGCAGCTGTACATACTGGATGTAAAAGAGAAAAAGTTAAAACGATACAGAGCACAAGCAAAATGCAGACCGCGCAGAGAAAGAAATCTTTGGTATCTTTGGTTTCATCCACACGATTAAAATTACAAATGGAAAAAGTCAGTGAGGTAGCCTCTTTGGTTCTCACTAGAAATAGAAAGTTTTTTTTTCTTTTTTCTGTTTTTTTTAATCCTTTTATTTATTTTTTTACACACACACAAAGTCCATTCTTGGAAGCAGCTACTTTAAGGGTTTCTCTCTTTAAAATTTATTTAGTTATTTATTCTTTTTTTTTTTTTGCTTGTTGTTATTTTCTATTTTTCCCCCCAGCTTAGGTTTTTAAAAAGCCACAAAGTTCAGGCAAAGTGTTGCAGTGTCTTGTTTTTTTTTTATTTTTTAAAATCCCCTGTTGTTCCTGAATGCATGGTTTTAGACAAAATATTCCTTGCTTGTCCAAAAGAAAACAAAATTACTCTGTTGTTCTGACAGCAAAATAAATTGTAGTGCTTTAAGTTGATTTTATTTAAAAAAAATAAAAATATAAACTATACAAGGGCACCCTCAGTAGATGCTGAATAAGTTAAATAAATAAGTTATATTACGAAGGCTTTTATGCGCAACAATAATAATTAAAAGGTTCGCCTCACTTTTTTTGTTTTATCTTTTTTTTTTAGTGAGGTGAGGAGGAATTAACTTAAATAACTTAAAGGGTTGATTATTGAAAGCAATTATTTGAAATAAAACACCCCAGTTTGGGGAGAGGGAGGGGGGATACTTAAATTTTTTGGTAACTTATCTTTTTTTCCCTGTGTCTGTAACAGAACCTGGCAACTTTACCAACAAGAAATCGCCCCCCTACCATTAAATTTATGCACTAATCTCAGATTTGCATCTAAGATGCACTACAATTCTAGGATTGATAAATATGTAAAATTAAGACTAGCAAACAAAAGGCACAACCCACATGAAGATGCTCCTGAACACACCCGCAGTAAAATTCAAGGCAGTTGCATACTTCCCGTGCTCTTGGCATGGGGTGTGCTTGGAAGCAAATCCACGTGGATTGCGGTCAGAATCATCAGGAAGGCTATTAAAAATAATCACAAAAGGTAATCAATATAAGCCTGACCCTGCAGTTTTAGCTCCAGTTAAACTCATGGAATCCTGGCTGTGCTGGAATCAATCAAGAGAAGTTTTACTTGGAACAAAGATTTAGCTAGAGCTAAGACTATGGGCTTTGGGTCTTAGTCTAAGCTGAATAAATCTCTTGGTTGATAACCAATATATTGGATTATAGCCCAAACGTATCAGGAAAGAAAGGCTCTGAAGATGACTGGTATAACTTCCAAAACAATAACAAAACAAAACAAAAAAGTCCTGTAATAAATATAGAGTAGTAGGCCAAGCATAATCTATAAAGATCACAAAATACTTAAATATGGTGACAAGCAAGAAAAACATCAGATTTTTTTTTTGTTCCCCCAAAGCTATGTCATTGCCGTATCTCCTCTTTTTTTTGGGTAAAAAAAAAGGAGGTTGCTATTCCCGTAGGTTGGTCTGAGCTTTACATTTTGCTGGTTTTTGTCCTTCGTAGGTCTTTGGATTTAGCTTTAGTTAAGAGAGATCCAGAATAAAGCTATTCAACCGAAGTAATCAAGCACATTCTTTGTTCCTCCACAGATGATTAAACAATATCCAAGGTTTCTTGAAAGTTGAATTCATCTTGGATGTGCCCATGAAAAAAGAACTCCAAGTATAAGGGAAGATGTTGGGATACTATTCCACCACCATTGCTGAATATGTAAAATATGGTACCAAATGTAAGAAGATAGAGGTATAACTCAAGCTTATATATACATGCTAAAATGTTTGCCAATCTCCCATTAACTCATCCCCACTTTGCCATTGGCTGAGTGACTGATGACGAAGCGACGGTCACATAATATTTAGCAACAGTACAACTATAGCAAAGGAATGGGAAGTTGGTTGGAATTAGAGGAAATAGTCACCCAAGACTAGGGACAATAGGTTTTCTCTTTTGAGTTGTCTTTAATTGGGGGATGGGGGCAAAGAATTTTTGGGGGATGGGGGCAAACAATTGGGAGACTGGGAGGATGGTTGTGTGCTGGGAAACCTGTTGTACTGAGAAAGCATTGGCTGCCATTTCTAATTGGAAATAGAACATTAATGCGTTCTTTCCTATTTGTAGGAAATGTTTGTATCATTAAAATAGAATATGCTTCTCATGTCTAACAAGATGTACCAGATGTCAGAATTTGGCTGGACACAATTTGTAAGTACCCTAGTATAAAAGTGTATGGTCCAGAGACAATCTAGCATTTAAAATAAGGACATTTGGTAAATCTATGCGCACGTGCATAAAGGGACACCATAAAGTGTGTTTGGACCTCTCTCGTAGTCAGGGAGAATGGCACACATCTGTGTGCTGGCCTCTCTGACTCTGAGAGTGGTCCAAACATACTTTACAGTAGTCCTTGTGCCGGCCAAACTTTGCGGGCCCAACTGTGCTGGCCTAACTCCAGGTTAGGATTGCGCACTCAGTCTCTTTTCCCTACAGGCATAGAAGCTGATGCAAATGTGGTGTAAAAGACCAAGCATCTCTCCTAGCTTTCTCTATCTGATTCCAACTGACTGGACTGGAGTGCCACTCGTGATGTATAAGAAATGATCGAGCAACATCAGCTTTTGCAAGCAATGGTCTATCTTATGGGGGAGGGTGACAGACATGGTGAGCATTCAGATATTTCAAAGGATCCCATATCCACAGGAACAGGAACAGGTTCTAGATCAGGGACTTGCAAATTGCATTCCAGAGAACCTGGGGTTTGTTTGAAACTTCTACTCCAATGAGAAGATCAGTAATGGTGGCCAGAAGTGGCAGCTTACTCAACACTCCTGATGGTTCCTGCAATTGCAACTGCAGATGAGGGTTGAGTGCATTCTAGGACATGCTCCTAATTCACATAGTGCTGCGGTGAAGCTTAATGGGCTTGACCAGTGCACTGATGGGATAACCCTATGAGTGACCCCCCAATTGAGTAAACATCCTCCAATGCTCCCCAGAATCCTTCGCAAGAATAAAGGTTCTTTGGCAGAGGCTCTGAGAATTCTCAGCACTTAAGTAAAAGTGGAACCGGTTTGCTGACGGTAGCAAGAAACCAAATACGTGAAAAATATCTATCTGTAGGCTTTCCTGCTTTAGACATAGGACAACTGACTTGAGCTTGGACAGGTAGGAACGGATAGACAATACAGTAGATCTGCAACAGGCTTTGCTTGCCTGTTGCAAGCAAAGGAGAAACAAGAGTTATTTTAGAAAAGGTACAAAATAGCATTTTGTTATTTAACTGAAGTACCATGTTCACCCCAATAAGGAGAAAAAAATAATTAGTCAAACAGCATTCCATAAACCACAAATTCACCAGGAGAGAAAATGACCACAGTGACACAAAATATGAAATATGCATGTAGGGCTAGGCCAAGTCTGCAACTCTGCAGATACCCAGATCTGACAATTCTTTGAACATCCCCTTAACACTGTTGCCCCCGTCATGTACACAAGGGTGCCAAACCGCAAGGCCACTGCATAGTCTTGTAAAATGCACGCAGTGCTGTGGTCTGCGATCCCTCACTGCAGCAATGGAAAGACCTTAATCCAAGGTCCTGTTTGCTGCTATGGTAATTTTAAGATCACACAAAGGGAAATTTAAATCTTTCACTCAGGTTTGGTGAAGGATGCCCTCTTTGGATAAGAAGCAAAATCCGCCTCTCAGATCAAAGCACCATCTCTCCGTTTTGGGGGCTACCTACTCTTTTTAAAAAAAAAAAAAATTTTTTTTTAATTGTAGCAGCCTGTAAGGGACAGGCATAACCTATGGTTATGGATCTGAATGGAGAGTATCATCCAGAACCACTAAAATCAATGGGACGGTTGCCATTAAAATTTCTGTGTTGCAATGACTCCCGATGTGCTTAACAGATCTGCCGCATACTTTCATGCCCCCTTCTGCAGTTGCCCATAGGTGATTCACCCAGTAGGTGCTGACTGACTGGAGTTGGATTTTGCATTTAATGGCAAAGCACCTTTCATTTGTAGCTCTGAGAACAGAATTAAAAGAGGCGTGTTCTGAGTGAAGATGCAATTCCATTGGTAGGACCTCATTACAAAAGAATTAGATACAAATGATTGAGTGAAGTGTTTCTCAACCTGGGAGTGGGCCCACATTGGGCAGTGATGGGCTATTGCTGATTAGTAATAGTAGGCCAATAAGTTGTCAAGGGTCTCCCAAAGTATGGGTTATGACCTCACTAAATTGATGAAAGAGAAAAGCAGAGTCTCACAGTCCTCTTATGAACCCAGTTACTTGAGATCAGAGTAAAAGTGTTCTAGAGAGAGGCAAAAGGGAAAATGTTGTGGGGTGTTCGTAGGAGCTAGATAGGTGGGGTGAAGCAGCTCCAAAGCTGTTTGGTTTGATGTGGGGGTGCAGGGGGAGTCTAGTAAAAGTAGAAAGGTGGGATGATTTCCCAGTTTGAGAAACACTAATTGTGGGCAGCCACAATTGAATTTAGTGGCCATGTAAATCACACTGAAGAATGAAATTGAGCTGCCTGAAGATCCAATGAAGAACTACGCCGTAGGCTGCAATCCTATCCACACTTACCTGGGAGCAAGCCGTATTGACTCTAATGGGATTTACTTCTGAGTAGGTATGCATAGGATTGGGCTGCATATTGGATTATATTCTTCAGGCTCCTTTCCAGTAGAATGAGATTATAGTAGTATTGATCAGTAAAATACTGTTTCATATGCATTCACAAACTCTTTTCCTTCGACCTTTGTTTGTTAGGGTCGGAGGAGTGTTAGGAGGATTGTTTTAAAAAACACAAAAACATATGCAACCCCATTAAAACCAAAAATTAGCATCGAACAGAACATTTTTCATCACAAACACATTTTCTGGTCAAAGAAACCTAGTTAGAGCTTAGTATCCCAACATCTTATACTTGGAGCTCATGGAATCTTTTAGAAGATTCCATGTGGGAGCAGAAACTGGAAAAAAAGAAAAGAACTTAAAACCATCCCTTTTGTTTGTTTGTTTGTTGCTCAAAAGAAACAGAATCAATTTACCTTTACACAGATCAATGGTGCTATATTAGCTGTGCAAGGGGAGATAATGAACTGAACTAAAAGTCGTGAGAAATCCTCATCTTTGGTATTGTAGCTGTTGAGGTCTCGGTTGCTCTGTTCCTTGTTCTTTTGAAAAAACTGCATAGGCACAAATTAAAGACAATCTTCAACTTTAAGATTACTGAGTTGTCAAATGAAGCAGCAATCCTGTTGGCTTGTTCATTCTTTTCCTTTCTTGTCAACCCTTTCTTTGAACTCTGCTTCCTAAAAATGTCCCAAGATGTCTGTCAAAACACAGTGTGTTCTCATTGATTTGTTTCCTGACGTGCTTCCTTGTTTTGGTTTTTTTTTTTTAATTATTATTCATTTCTTTATTTTTTTTCCCTAAATGGAACAGTTTGTTGCAGAAGAAGTAGGTGCAGAAAAAGTTTCTTTGGTTTCGATTAAGTAGTACATAAAAGAGTCTCAAGTGTTTTTTTTTTAAAGGATCGTTAACAGCGTTTGGCTTGTTTTTGAACACTCAAGTGGTGTTCCAAGAACGGGGGCTATTCACTGGTAAATATGCACATTGTGTGACCATAGCAATTCCGACGAGGAAGATGGTGTATGTGTGTATCGTGAAATGAACACGGTATTCTAGCCTGGTTATTTCTTTGCTCAAAAGCATGCTCTCTTTTGGCCCACTGGTAGGGTGAACCGAAAGAGAGCTATATTCGATGGTTGTTGATTTCAGAATCTGACTACACTGATGATGACAAGGACAATGAGAGAAAATGGCAAGTGATAAATGGTCTTTGGCTTGCAGTATCCTGCATCTTTGGTGTGCTGCATTCTTACATGATGTGGTAGGTGGAGATGATTTGTATCCATGGAACAGACTTGATGTGGTTGATGACATCTTGAAGGCATTTCTTTTGGGTCCTGCCTGAAAACACCAATTATCTCGAACACAGAACTGTTGTGGCCAAATAAAAAAAGCTACCATTCATGTAGTTGGATAACAAAGACATGGAGAAATTATATGTAACTAATAAGGATGTATTAAAATTTTTATGTTTTTTTTTAAAAAGATAGAGCTTTTGAAGTGTTGCATCATCTCTATGTGTGGTAGCATCTAAACTGGTTTCCTGAGTGTGTGTCTGCACTATGTACAAATAGAAATTGTGAAAACCTGCAAAAGTGTGCTTGAAACCAATGTGTTCACTATCACCTCCCTACCTCCGAGCACGTCTTGTAAGAACAGGCAAAGAGTCCAGAGCTGTCCCTATTTTCTGCATCTATTGTTTTTGTGCTTGATAGTTTGGGTTCAAGGGAACCAAATTGTACTGATCCAAGATGGCATGTTTATGGACAATATTTTCTTTTAAAAGCCAGAAAGCATCAAGTTAGATCATTCTGAAAATATTTCATGTAACAATGCCTGAGTTTCTAAAACAAAAACCCAATGTTCTTAGGACTAGATAAAATTTGTGCTCAGTACTTGTATGGTTCAGTGTTGGTGAGCTTTGGTATAGTGTCGTGTGGAGAAGCTAAGCATCCTGGAAACAAAGTAGGTCAAACATGTTTAGATGTCCTTTGGTGAATCGTTTGCTAAGTTGGGCGCCATTTTGTTGGCTCTTCCCATTGACATCAAAGCCAATGAATATTTTCAGCCTTGGCTGGCCCTGTCATGCTGGCATTTGGGTAATGAATGACCTACTTCTATTTCAGACATGCCTAGCTTGCCTCGAATATATATTTTTGACTTGCACATTTGAAAAAACGAATTGTACTTTAAATTAAATTAAATGTCCTATGTTGCAAATTAGTCTTACTGCCTAAGAGAATTGTGCTTTCAAATCACCAGTGAAGGGCCCCATTAAGAATCCATTCCTATTAATATATATTTGTTGAGTTGTGCCCAATTCAGATTCTGGTCTTCGATCATGCTTTGGTACAAGTGCTGGAGGTTGAGGAAGATCCCCCGGTGCTCAAATCATCCTGCCATTTCTCAAGACTCCGCCTCCGAGCATTCATGAAGAAGTTACTGACAGTGGTAAGTTCCAAGCCCAGCTGTTGAGAGATGGTTATCTGCATTTCTTTGGATGGACGTTTGTTCTCTTTGAAGATGGCAAAAAGTGTTCTGCGTTGGAGATCGGTGAAAACCAGACGAGATTTCTTCTGGGAGTTGTTCCTGTCTTTGTTTGGTTCTTGTTCTTTGCGTTTGCATGCTTGGAAAAGGGAAACAGAGAGAGGGGGGGAAAGAGAGAGAGAGAAGGAAAAAAAAGAAGAAGAATCAATGCATGCATAAGTACCAATCAACTTAGCAGGTGATACATTGAAAACATTGATGAAGCTGTAGAGTAGATGTAAACTGTTAAACTTTATTGTGCAAATTGCCAAGATGTCAATATCTAACCTATTCAGGCCCATCTGTTCTGAATGGGAGTGATTCGTATAGATAGTGTGTGCAATAAAAACAGTTTCACTTAATACTGAAGGAGTAATTAGGGTCGATTTTACCATACAGGTAGACTCTGGGGTTGTTCAATTCAAGGAGTCTCTGCCATATTGGAAATGACACAAACATTTGTGTTCTCGTGGTGCATTCAGCATGGCTAGACCTCTACAAGAGTTCTAAGGCATACCCTTAAGTGGCATAGGGACACCCTGCCTCCATTCCACCGAAGGCAGCAACTTTGAGCAAACCCTGCCAGTTAACATAGAAAATGCTTCGAGCTGCTGTGCCAGTTAAGGCGTATGCAGAATTGGGGGTAACTCCAAAGTTATTTGGTTAGTGGTGTCAAACAAGCTGTCCTGAATGGATTCAGACTGGATCTCATTGCTCCAATCATGGAATACCCGTCTTCACATCCTTTGTCATCCACATTCAACACAAATCTGTTATTCATGCCCAATCTGTTCTCCATGGGCATGTCCTTACTGGCATGTCCCACATGGCCTTACTCAGAGGCCCTCACTTCTGTGCCGGTGCAGAAGCGAGTAGACCCATCGTCCTGCACCCTTACCGCGGGGAAAGGGAACAAACGTCTCCTTTCCCTGTGGACGTTCCTGAGGCTGCTTGGCCTCCACAGGATGCAGCAGTAGCTGCCCGGCTACCTCTGTGCTCCTGGGCAGACAGCGAATTCAGAATTGGGCTACAATCCTATTCACACTTACCTGGGATTAAGCCCCATTGACTACAATGGGACACATCTGAGTCGACATGCGTAGGTTTGGGCTTACAGTCTCAGGAAGGTGTGTATAGAATTGCAATCTAAGTGATGAAAGATGAAGTACATGCAAGTGCAAAGTGGACCTCAATTCATAATAGCTTTAGACAATGTATTGCATCCTCGAAGTGAATGAACATGAATTCCAGCAACTGTAAAATGTATTTAGAGCAGATAACTCTTTTGGCATAGTGGGTCAGATGATCTTGACCTACTATTTTATATCTACTCCTGAAAACTCTACAGTGCTATGTCTCCTTTGCTGCTGTGCTATACGACACTGAGCAAATGCAACATTAATCTGCTAAGTTAATGCACACGGTTGGAGACAAAATTGAGCCCACATAATTCTCTCCCTCTCTTTCTTTTTCTGAGCGTGCAAAGGACTCACTAAGCACACATTACAAATTTGAAGTTCAGTGGAAGGAAGGCAGGAGACCAATGACGAACAACACCATTTTACGAGCAAATCAACAGCAACTATTCTTGGCATTCCAGAAACTGTGTCTAAGGCTGGGCTACAATGCAGCACAATGAGATAGGAATGCAAAGTTCATCAGGAAGCCAACAGAGTGCTTTTTTGGAACAGGAAGTGCCAAAGGATCTCTGAATGCTGCAGAGACCTTCCAGAGGCTGCAGGGACCTTCAGAATGGCACCTGTGACCAGCCCTGATCCATTTAAAATAGCCAGCAGATACATCCGCCCGCCATGTTCAAGGGGCCCATGAGGACTGACTGTACATATATACTTGTATAGTGGCAGAATGTACAACATTATAAACATGGGAAAAAATTCATATAATGAAGCAGGAAGATGTCCTGTTAGCTACTAATTTTATCACAAAAACACCTTAAAGACCTGCACTGCCATATCTTACCCAGCAACACAACAACAATTCTGGAAGGAAAAAAAGGGTTAGCAAATGCATCCATTGCAAGGGGCATCTAATAATGTGGGAGGGGGGAAATATAAATGTGATGATGTTCCATCCAGGGGTGTAGCTAAAGAAGTGCAGGAGGGTGCATTTGCACCAGGCAACAAGCTTTAGGGGAACAACAAGCTGAGCTTGACACTAGTGGCCAAAATTGTGAAAACCTAAGTAATTACAAATAATACCATCATTTTATACACCATTTGATGCAGAATTGAATACAAAATGCAATGAAACAAACCAGAGTATAATATCTTTATCAAACATTACGACACAAAAACCAGAAAACAAAAAAAATACAACTGTCACACAAAAAATTGCGGTTTGTAAAAATTTTGATGTAGAATTTCATGCAGAATGCAATGAAACAAATTGGAGCGTAATATCTTCATTCTATCAAAAGGTATGGCCAAAAAGCCAAGAAAATGAAAATACAACTGTGATGTCACTTCCTGTTGTGACATCACTTCCAGGGCATCATTTTGCCCTCTGCACTAGGCTATACTTTCATTAGCTACGCCAGTGGTTCTATCATAGACATGTTTCCCATCACATATAGTTTCAAGTTCCTAGTTCACAACATGGTTTCAGGTAAATCTTAAGAGCTTCTATTCACTGGATCAGAACAAAGGCCCATCTAGTTCAGCTTCCTGTATCTCAGCACCTGGCATTCTAAGGTAAAATGAAGGATCTAAAATTGCTGTTCTCCTTTGCATCATAACAGCTTTGAACATTAATAATTGCCCTAGTCTCCAGAATGTCCCAGACACAGTCAGGCTGTTTGAACAAAGGAAGAGAGTTCAAAGTCAAGTGAAATGGGCGGCCTCACAGAGCCTAAAAACAGCAGCAGCAAAACGAAACATCACTTGTATCTGCATACAAATAACAGTCAGCAAAGAGGGACTATAGAGCATGATTTTGAGCGGAGAAACGGCACAACGGAAAGGGTTATTATACCCAGCGGCAGCATTCAGCTGGTACACTGGGCGGGACTTACCTTTGAGCGGCAGTCCGCCCGTTGCGTGACGCTGCGTTTTGCTGCTTTCCCGCCCGCTGGCTGAATGCCGCCGCTGCGTATACCTGTCAGGCTGTATCACCATCCTGCCTCTCCTGTTTTGCTTTAAATGAAATGCATAGCATTTTAACAGCACAGCTGATGCTGAGCAGTTGGACAACCGATGGCATCAGTCTGATGCCCAGCTGGGTTGTGCTGTCTAAGTGCTGTGCCTACACCTTGCTGTTCCACCCTGTTCCTACCACTACAAAGTGACAACATTCAATCAGGGCCAGCTTTAAGCCAATGTGACCAATATTGTCACATCGCACCCCGCGCTTCAGGGGACTCCACACTAGCAGGGTGAGCATATTGCCTGTGGCTGCAGCTGGGATCTCCACGAGCTGTAAGTCAGTGGGGCGAGCAGAGCAGCTTTACCTTGGTCTCTCCCACCTGCCTCTGCCTCTGAACAGCCCAAAATGGGCCACCTGGAAGCAGTTGGCGGTGATGTTATGCTATCACCACCAACTACTTCCACATGCCATGCTTTGCATGTGGTACAAACGGAGCTCTTCTTGGTGAGTGAGGGGCCCCGCAGGGAGATTTGGGGGCCCCACAGGAACGCCCCACATTGGTCCCCGCTGCTGCTAGAGCAGGCCCTGCATTCAATAGTGGTATAGACCCCTTTCTCAGTTGTCCCAGAGCGCAAGCCTAAGCTCCACTGGAATAGTGAGGCTGGTGGGCCTGTCGCCCCCCTAGGAATCCGGAGTCGCTCCCTTTAACCCTCTGAGTGCCGGCCAACCAAGAAGAAAAGCTCTTTGCAGAGGAATTGGGAGGAGGGAGAGTGAACTAGGCGGAGTCAGCCCTAATTTTAACTAGTGGAACCGAGTTCCCCTGCGTTCCCCCTGCATGACATCACTGGCCTGTGCTAAATTGAGTGCCGCTTTGGTGCACTGGGGAGACTCCCCTATGGATTCCTTGGAGCCAAGGAAGCAATGCGGTCTGGGGATGGAGGCTTGGATGTGGCCTACCTGCCCAGTTCTGCCCACCTGCCCTCCCCCTGCCCAGAACCGCTCTTGTGCCTGCCGAGTTCAACTGGTGCAGGAGTGGTGCTTCTGCTGAAAAACCCCTTTTTTCAGCTCTGTGCTTCAGAATGCCTCCGGACCTGAACAGAGCTCCGCTTTGGTCAGGCTTGGGGGTGGGGCCGGTCTGGCATCAGTTGATATCACACACATGAGAAACGTGGGCCCCCTGTACGTTCAGTTGAAATAAATGGGAATTCTGTGGCCAAGGAAATGTATTTTGGATTGGGCCGTACCATGCATAATGCACGCATTATGGAGCTCTTAGCTGTTAAGAGTTAAAGGTAAAGGTTTCCCCACAACTGAATGGTCTAGTCGTGAGCGACTGTAGGGGGCGGTGCTCATCTCCGTTTCTAGGCCTGCAGAGCCGGCGTTTTGTCGAGGACAAACCTCTGTGGTCATGTGGCCAGCATGACTCTATGCCGTAGCACACAGAACGCCATTACCTTCCCACCGAAGTGGTCCCTATTTATCTACTTGCATTTTAGGTGCTTTCGAACTGCTAGGTTGGCAGGAGCTGGGACAAGCAATGGGAGCTCACTCCATCACGCAGTCTCGAACTCCCAACCTTGCGGTCGGAGAGCCCAGCAACACGCTCGCTGCGCCACCACGTCCCTTGTTAACACAAGGCCTATTTTCTTCTGTCGTGGGCCAAAGGGCACAGGAAGCAACTGGACATTTGGTGATGCATGTAGGAATTGTGAGACAACCCCTAAGGGCCAAAGGAGTCGCACTTGTCTAGTTTCCTTTTCCATATTTGTGGTTCGGAGCTGGAAGAGGCCCTGCTTGGGTTCCAGTAAATTTCTCACCCTCTTCCACTGGGTGCTTCTGGAACCATTACACGTTTAATAGGGTCATAGGAGATGTTCTTGTTTTTTTCCCCCTCCCATTCTTATTGCTTTACTTAAGTTACTTATTTATGACGCTTGTCTCCAACCCGGTTCCGTGAGAAGCCAAAAGAAAGTTATGGAATATGATCAGGAGCTCTTACCTATCCGCTGCCGTTCCTAAAAGGTTTTTTGGGAGGTTATTTTATAGCATCACTAATTCATGGCCGGAGGCATCCTGCGTCTCATACTTATCAGTAGCGCATGATAAATAATGCAAGGGCTGTGGGCTGCTCAGTGTGATTCGGTAAATACTTTCCTTGAACTGTTAGGTTTGCTCTGGAAAAGGATCAGTGGAGGTCTTCTGCCCACCCCCATCGGCCTCGACAGTACATCGCTCTGAAAGGAAAAATGGAAAGCTTGCTCCACGGTGAGATTTCTTAGGATGGAGGAACAGGAAAAAGCAAGTTCTGCCTTGGTGAAGCACTTGCGATTCCCCCTCCCCTCCCCACTCTGCGCTTGACTCCATCTGCGAGCTGCCAAATCTGTAATCAGAGCTCCTGGCTGGGAAACAAATGCACGTTTTGTCCCAATAGCAATTCACTATTCATCGTGAGAGCAGTAGTGTACTAGGGAGCTGTGCTGTCACCCCCCCTCCACACATGGGCAGCCCTGAACTAGGAAACTATTTTATTTGGAGCTATATGGAGACAAGGGTGGGTGAGAGGGCCACCATCAGCGGAGACGGTAGAAAACCACCACTCCACCACCGGGTTGTTGGGGCATGCAATGTATGCCTTGTCCCCAGATTAGCTCAGTCCCACTGCTTGGGAGATTCTTTGGAGGCAGGCTGTAAAGTTTATAGGGATTGAGATAGTAAGGAGTAATCAGTGGTGTCATTCAAATGATTTAGGAACAGGAACTCACTTTTGATTGGCACTTGTCGGGAACCCAGAACCAGCCACAGAGCCCGTTAGGATCCGGAACGCCCGTTCTGGTCCGTTCCCCCTGAATGACATCACTGCATTCGCCCCCCTAGGAATCCGGAGTCACTCCCTTTAACCCTCTGAGTGCCGGCCAACCAAGAAGAAAAGCTCTTTGCAGAAGAATTGGGAGGAGGGAGAGTGAAGTGGGCGGAGTCAGCCCTAATTTTAACTAGTGGAACTGAGTTCCCCCGCGTTCCCCCTGCATGACATCACTGGGAGTAATGATAGTAATTAGCATGCAGCCAGAGGAGAGAACAGCACCGTGAAGGCTACATCTGGGACTGAGGATTTGGTGAATCACAGAATACTGTATACAGTACAGCAGTGGTTCCCAAATTGTGGGTTGGGTTAGGGTTAAGGTTAGGGTTAGCCAATTTCAGGTGGGTCGCAAAGCACCTAGGGCAGCCATACTGAAAACATGGGAAGATGGAGTGCTCGAAAAGGGGAGGGCTGCGTGGTTATTGTGCTTGGGTCAACGCTGTAAATAGGCTTTTTTTCTTTCCAATTCATTTTGCTATTGGAAAATGACTTAGCAATAACCCAACTTATTGCTATGCTCTCAGGAAAGCAGCGGGTGCTGGTGTCTTAAGGATGGCACTTCCGGCCATGACATCATTTCCGGTGGGTCCCGGGCAAATTATCATTCTAAAAAATGGGTCCTGGTGCTAAAAAGCTTGAGAACTATCGGTATATAGTATTTGTAAAAACTCCATTGAAAAATTGTGGTTTCGACTAGCCTGCCCATGTAAGCTGCCTTGGACATTTGCTTTGGCATGGGAAAGGCGGATTAGAAATTTCTCAGATAAATAGTGAGAGATGCAGATGACCCTTTCCCAAGGGAGAGTGTCAGCTGGTCGCCTGAACTGTCCACCTGACCGGTGGAGGCAAGAATTTGACCTAACCCCACTTCTTGACCCTACATACTGTGTGTGTGTAGGTTTCCCCACAACTGAATGGTCTAGTCGTGACCGACTGTTCATCTCCGTTTCAAAGCCTGCAGAGCCGGCGTTTTGTCCAAGGACAAGCTTCTGTGATCATGTGGCCGGCATGACTATACGCCATAGCGCACGGAACGCCATTCCCTTCCCACCGAAGTGGTCCCTATTTATCTACTTGCATTTAGGTGCTTTTGAACTGCTAGGTTGGCAGGAGCTGGGACAAGCAACGGGAGCTCACTCCGTCGCGCAGTGTTGAACTCCCAACCTTCCAGTTGGAAAGCCCAGCAACAGCGGTTTAACCCGCTGTGCCACCACGTCCCTTGTGTGTGTAATACAGATGACTTTTTTGCTGGAAGTAATTTACCCGGGTATGCATGTAAGCAGAGTGCAGACTGACATGTTACCTTAATAAAAATAAATTTCCCAAAACTGGAGGGTGTGTGTTAAATATGTGCAGTGAAGCAATGGTGTGTAGGTCAACCCTTCCCCACAAGCCAGTTTTCCCCCACAATATCCCTTCCAGGCCTTCCCTCCACCAGCAAATGGCAGAGTTGTCAAGGGAAAAACCAGGGAAAAAGAACCAGAGGGCGGGGTTATTATGGGGGAATGGGAGGGCAGGCAGAAGATGAAGCACCTTCTGTTAACGTGCTGCCTCTTCCCAATAATATGCATTAGTGTTAGGAGGCAAGCTCATAATGTATCACCTCTTGAGTGGCTGGAGATTTGCTACGTGTTTTGCTGCCTATAGAGGCAAGGGAGCAGGACACAATTAAGCACATGTGCTTGCAGATAGGTTTGCAGGCCTGCCGCTTGAATTCCAATTTTGGAGTGCTTCCTCGTGATTATACGCACTTGAGGTAGGCATGCCACACTGCCACATGAGGCTGGTGCTTACGCAAGTGTATATAATCACGAGGAAGCCCTTCACAATTGGAATTCAAGGGGCAGGTACGCTGCCAGCTGATGTGCCAAATCCCACCCAGACAGAGGCGTTTCTACAGGGAGGGCAAAGCTCTAAGTGTTGCAAGAAGCCTTACCATGTCATGTAAATCCCTCCTCTCCCTTGCTGCTGTAGCCAGTAAGCAACGCCAATACAAGATGTTGCTGTTCCCTGTGAGGATTGGCTAAAACGGTGTAGGAGAGGAGTGATTTCCACTGCAAGGTAAGGCTTCTTGCAAAACTTAGAGCTTTGCCCTCCCTGTAGAAACGCCACTGCACCCAGAGCATGTCTATTTATACTATAAGCTTCCCTACGCCTCTAACCACGTAGTCCAATTCATATTGGTGTTTGCCCACACTGAGAGCACAATCCTAACCTGGAGTTAAGCTGGCACAGTTAGGCCAGCAAAGTTTGGCTGGCACAAGGACCACTGTAAAGCATGTTTGGCCCACTCTCGGAGCCAGGGAGGATGGGGTATGTCTGTGTGCTGGCCTCTCTGACTCTGAGACTGGTCCAAACTTACTTTACAGTGTCCTTTGTGCCAGCCAAACTTTGCTGGCCTAACTGTGCCAGCCTAACTCCGGGTTAGGATTGTGCTCTGAGACTGTTCCACATGGTCCCAGTGTGTAGCGATATTCAGGAAAGGGTTATAAAGCTGGTAGGAAAGGTCTGGTGAAAAATGTCAACAAGAGTTTCAAAATCCCATCTGAGTGCCAAGATCATGAGAGGCTGTGCAAATTTTGTGCAAGTACCCAAAGTACAAGATTTGGAAAGGACATAGAATAAGAAGAGCCGCACTGGATCAGGCCAAATGCCCATCTAGTCCAGCTTCCTGTACCTCACAGTGGCCCACCAGATGCCTCAGGGAGCACACAAGCTGCCTGCATCCTGTTGCCACTCCCTTATATCTGGCATTCTCAGGGAAATTTCTGAGGTAAAATTCTGAGGTAACTTGCAACCCAATCTGGGCCTTAAGAACATAAAACGAGCCCTGATGGATCAAGCCAAAGGCCCATCTATTCCAGCATCCTGTATCTCACAGTGGCCCACCAGATGCCTCAGGGAGCACATGAGTCAACAAGATGCCTGTATCCTGTTGCCACACTCTTGCATCTGGCATTCTGAGATATCCTGCTTCTAAAATAAGAAGTTTACACCACCCATCATGGCCTGTAGCCTGCGATGGATTTTTCCTCCAGAAATCTGGCCTAACCCCTTTTAAAGGTGCCTAGGCCTAACTGGGACAGAGTGCCTATACCTTTAACCACTGCATTGAAGAGGGAATTTGGGCAGGTGCAGCTTTTGAAACCCTCCCATGATGAGCTGCACCTGCCAGAATTCCCTGTTCTATACAGCGGCTAAAGGTATAGGCACTCTGTCCCAGTTTGCATCTGGTAACCCTACCTAGGCCACATGCCATCACCTCTTGTGGCAAGGAGTTACACAGATTAATTACCCATTGGGTTAAAAAAAGTATTTCCTTTTTTTAGTACCATTTCCAGCACCATTTCCTGAGAATCCTGGCATTCGTTTTTTTAAAACCTCCCCACCCTCCAAGTTTCCAGCAACAGAAGGTGAGTGAGAGATGGCAGGAGCGACAGAGGGCGAGCGAGAGATGGCGGGAGCGACAGAGGGCAAGCGAGAGATTTGAAGGTCCCATTTTACTGCTGTGTGGGCATGGCTACGTCAGGAGGGCGTGGCTGTGTCAGGGGGCATGGCTATGGGAACCCCGAATGTTGAAATCAAGTTGGCGCCTCTGTCAGAAGTAGTCCCATTTGCACAAGCAATGCGGCTTCCTCCTCCCAAGTAATGGAGTCCACGAAGCTATGAGATTGGAATCATGTGATCTCTAGGAACCGCCTCCTCCCAGGCTTTGGGCTTTTCCAGCCAATCCTAAGGCAGGAACACCTTTGGCTCCTCCTTCTGCCCTCCTTCATCCAATGATCATTGGTTTCTTCAGAGCTTGGCAAGAAAAGCTGCTCCTGCCTTCCTCCCCCCACCCCCGCCTCCTGCTCAGTACGAAAAATTAACCCTTCCCTGCCTTCTGAGGAACTGCCGGTTTCCAGATGGCTCCATGAACACACTCATGACTTGTGGATTTTCAGATTCATACTTGGGTCAGTGTCCAAGTCCCTTTACGTATGTGACTCAAGCCTGCGTGAGTCAGCAAAAACCACATTTTTTTTGCAACTTGGACTCGAGTCACCTGATTCAAGTTCCCATCCCTGGGTATTAGTATAAAAATAAAGGAAATGGCAAACCTCCCTCATTGATTGAAAGGAGTGACACTAAGTTCACCTGGCCAACACTAGGAAGCTGCTGCGTATCTCTTTGTAATGATCAGAGCAACAGTGTTCCGCTAATTGTACAAATTTATTCCTTAACTCCGGGCAACGCATCATAATGTCCCTTGGATGCATTATGGAGAAGTGATCAGATGCGTAATGAGTACGAGTGATTAATGAATCACTCTATATGTATGAACTAGAAAGCGAGTGCAATTAGCTAGTGAGATCTGGACATGGCAGAATACTAAAACTCCACACTTAATACTGACATTAAAAGTGTGAGCTTATTAGCTGATCCTGCAGTGAGATTAATAGAGGGCAAAGAAGTTCAGGCTTCCTTAAGCTATCTTTTTAAGCTAGCTGAAGTTTCTGCCCTTGCATGTGCATGCATCTCACACGGACACCCTTCTGAACCAGGAATAGGCAACCCATGAATGGAAACAAGGGTGCCACTTTGTCTGTCCTGCAGAGTTTGTGCTCCGGGAGTGTGGTATCCCACTGGTTCTCTGCATTCCATCAGTTTTCCGTTATGCTCACACACTCAACATTCCAGTTCCTCCATCTTAGTTTGGGCATTTGCATAGAAGCACCTACACATTGGGACCCCTGACAAGGCTTGCTTGCTTGTGTTTTTATCCCTGCAGCCTCCCATTTGGCTGGACAGAGGGCACAATCTGGAGTTAGGCTGGCACAGTTAGGCCAGCAAAGTTTGGCCGGCACAAGGGACACCGTAAAGTATGTTTGGACCACTCTCGGAGTCAGAGAAGCCAGAACACAGATATGAGCCATCCTCCCAGACTCTGAGAGTGGTCCATACGTACTTCATGGTGACCCTTCTGCGGCCAAACTTTGCTGGCCTAACTGTGCCGGCCTAACTCCAGGTTAGGATTGTGCTCTTATACGGGCCTGGGTTGTCCCAAAACGTTCCCCTGTTCCTAATGAATCTAAACCTTCTGACACACCATCTCATCCACACATTGAGACCCCTCAGCTCCACCTGCCTAGCTGGCTGTGCTTGTGGAACAGGTAGCACTTCCGAGAACGCTACCTAGGGGTCCTGGCTTTGAGCATCCTATGTAGTGGCCTAAATTTGGCCTCCAGGACTGCCTGACTACGTTTCCCCATGTTGTTGGTGCCAACATGCGCCACAACTGCTACCCCGTCCCTAGCATTCTCTACCATCCAGATGAGCCATGATGTCTGCAACCTTCACACCAGGCAGGTAAGTCACCACGCAGTCCATACATTTGCAACAGACCCCCCACCCTGCTCCACGTCCCTGATGTTTGAACCACCCAATTCAAGTCATCCAATCCTTGAGTATCCTTATCTCAAGTTGATATGGGTGCATCTCCTGAAGAAGGGGGTCCCCCGCTACCAGGGCTTCAATGGAGCGAACCCATTCCTTGAGATCCTGGAGCTCTTTGCACTGAATACATACCTGCAATTTATGCCCATGAAGCAAGCAAGCAAGCAAGCAAGTATACATACATACATACATACATACATACATACATACATACATACATACATACAGTGCTTTTTTTGTAAAAAAAAAAAAAAGGTGCATGAACGCACACAACGTCATGACGTCATGATGTTGTGACGTCACAACATTGCGGGGTGTGGCTTCTGTCCAGAAGCCAAGCCCCGCCTCCTTGTTTTGCCGGTCGGGCACTTTAAAGTGCCTGACCAGCAGCCAGGGCAGGAGACACCGGCGCGCCTCCCGCCTCGGGGGGGCGCAGTGGCAGCTTCCCTGCCCTGGCTGCCGGCTTTTCCCGGCTGCTGCTGGCACTTTGAGGCTGGTGGCAGCAGGGAAAAGCCGGCAAAGGGCGCGCGCGGTTCCTCCCGGCGGGCGGGGAATCAGGCGGGGGGAAGCTGCGTCTTCCCCCCGCCTG
>JAJKFI010000101.1:221969-240745 GCA_029204185.1 Lerista edwardsae | reverse complement strand
GTATGTATGTATGTATGTATGTATGTATGTATGTATGTATGTATGTATGTAAAAGATTTCTATCCCATTTTTCCTATGTTCAAGGTAGCTTGCAATTTACATTAAAATATATAATATTTTATAAATAAAATAATAATAAAGGGAAAGAACACCACTTGGAGGAGGACAGCTATAAAGAAAGCACTGCTATGGAGACATGGGGGCAGACAACATCACATTCAAACGCAAGCCGAAACAAAAATGTTGTGAGCCCTTGCTGAAAGACCATGAGAGAAGGGGGTAAATCTTAGTTCCCTAAGTAGGGAATTCCACAGTTGTGGTGCCATGACAGAGAAAGCTCTCCTCCATGCCGCCATCCTTCTAGCCTGGGATAAAGGAAGGACAGGGCCCTCAGATGACTGAAGAGAACGGGCTGGAATGTATGGGAGAAGGCAGCCCTTTAGATAACCTGGACCCAACCATGAAAGGCTTTCAGAATGCCAGCACCTTGAAGTGGGACCAGAAATGAATGGGCAACCAGTGAAGCTGTGATCACTGAAGCAGTGATCCAACAGCACCAAACGTCCGAACTCCAGTAACTATATACACATACCATACCGTGAACGCAATACACTGGATAGCCCCCATTGTACTGCTAGTATTTGTTGCACGTTCTGCAATGCCTTAAGTGAAGGCCTGCAGTTATCTGACTGGATGTGCCGTGTTTCTCGTTACACATGGAAAGAATCCAGGATTAATCAACATTTGAAAACCATTGCTCTAGCAAAAGAACAGGAGATTAAAAAATAAAATAAAATTAGCATGCTAGCTAAGGGTCAAATAAGACACAATGAAAAATGCACCACCACACCTCCATTATCTGTGGGGGTTCCATTCCTTCAGGGTGACTGGACTTCTTCTTTTTCCAGGACACGTCCTACATTTCATCCTTCTGTCTTAGGTAAATTTCAAAATGTCCTACATGTCAAGACAGACAGGGGGCGCCAGTGTCAAGAGGGGATGACCGCATCAATTGCTTTGCATGTTCGTCCCTTGTTTTATCATTTGTTGGGTTGCATTAAAGGACAAGACCCCCCAAAATCAATATATATGAGTGTTTTCAGCTTTTAATTTGTAACGTTCCAACAGTTTCCTTGAATGTCCTACATTTTGGAGTGCTGTGTCCTCCTTTGCGGTTATGACATCCGGTCACCGGGCATTCCTAGAACCTCTGCAGATACCGAATTCCACAGGTATTCAAACCCACTGAGCAGAGTGGTGGCTCCTCAAAGGAAGGATTTTTCTGGATATCTGGTGTGGAAGAAAGGATTTAAAAATGCTCCCCATTACTGGCGTCCTGATCCTGAGCCTTCACAGCTGCTATTTAAGAAAGGAAACTAGAAGGGCATATGACACATTGAATGTAGCGGCGTACCAAGGTCATTTGGGTGACTCAACGGGTGACGTGCACTGGGTGACGTGCACAGGGAGGGTGATACCGCTACTGCCCAAAACTGTCTTTTTGAATAATACCATCATGTTATATATCATATGATGTAGAATTTGCAGCATAATGCAATGGAACAAACCACAATGAAGTTTCAGTATTTTATCAAACGTTTGGAGAATAGCTCCACTTTTGTGCTGCCTCAGAAGAATGTGAAATAGCTCCTTTTTTGGTTGGCTTTCTGTTGCTGCCTCAGAACAAGTACTGGCAAGTCATCTTCAAAGAATTTCATACCCGCCCCCTAAGTTTTACCCTTGACTTATGCATGAGTCACAGCAAATTCTATTATTTTGAGCTTAGAACTTGCCCTCGACTTATCCATGAGATTGGCTTATACTTGAGTATACACTGTAATTTATTCTGTATGTTCTGGTATGGAAGCAGGTCCATCATAGGGGTGACGGCTGACCTCCCAAACCAGATGTTGCAAACCCCAGTGTCACCACTTACTTTAATAATAATAATAATAATAATAATAATAATTATAATAATAATAATAATAATAATAATAATAATAATAATAATAATGGCCAGAGAAGAAGCACAGATAGTGAACATTGTTATTGAACCTTGTGTGTGTGTGTGTGTGTGTGTGTGAATAATCAATCAATCAATCAATCAATTTCTACCCTGCCTTTCCTCTGCCAAGGCAGAGACCCACGGCAACTTAAAATTATTGTAAGGAAAAAATACAATTCATAAAAATAATAAAATAAGATAAGCAAGAAATGGAACTACTTCAATTCTTTTCTGATACCTGCAAGATTCCTAGGTCTCTGGTTGAGACCTGACCCTTGCAGGCAACACCAGCTAGTGATTTTTGTGATTTAATTTTTGTGTTGTAACACTGTACGTCATTAGCTGTGTACCTTTTAAAAAAAAAGAATGTATGTATGTACAGTATGTATGTATGTATGTATGTATGTATGTATGTATGTATGTAGTGGCGGCACTGTGGATTAAACCGCTGCTGCTGAACTTGCTGACCGGAAGGTTAGCAGTTCAAGACCACGTGATGGAGTGATAATGTAACATCATATATACTAGAGGTCTCTAAACCTTTTAGTACTTGGGCCACATTGTATAATTTACACATTTTTGCAGGCCAAAAAAATCAGTTATATAAATGAATGAGTATGTTTTGCTTGAATATTTACTTGAATCCTGTAATCAGCATGTGATTCAGAACAAAAGATAAATGTGACAATTACAAAAAAAAAAACCCAACAACCCTACTTAAACTGAGAAATGATACATAATGAGTAAAAATGCCAAACATTAGCAAATGCTCTGACAAAAAAAGTTGCTGCAGGCTGGATATAATGTAATTTTTGGCCCCTGGGCCATAGTTTGGAGACCCCTGGTATATAAAATCATATCAATAATCAATTGAAAAGTAAGTATAAAAGAAAAAAAAGCCCATAGGGACAAAATACCCACAGAGGCCATCTCAAATTAAGCATTTGCAAGTGTCTTTAAGGTGATCAAGACAGAAGTAGCACAATCCTGAGTTCAATGGCACTTACCTAGCGGTGTTGTGCTGCTGGAACGCTGGGCGGGACATCTGGGTGATCGACAGCCCGCCCGTCTCGTTCCGGAGCATTACGTCGTTTGCGTAACCAATTACGCCGCTTGCGTACGTTACGCAAACGGCGTAACTCTGCAGAATGCGATGGGCGGGCTGTCGATCACCCGGATGTCCCGCCCAGCGTTCCAGCAGCATAACACCGCTGCACTTACCCCCAAGTAAGTAGTATGTACTTCTAAATACAGGCTGCAATCATTGAACTGTGGCGGGATCCAGCCCATAGCCAATCCACTCTGAAATCTCTGGGCAATTTTGCAAGGGTACGGCATGCCTATTGATTTATTATATGTTGTTTTATATGTGTGCTGAGTGAATCCAGCTCAGCCGAGTTATCTGCCCGATGGAGCTCAAAGAACCGTTTCTCAATTTGATTTCAAACCGGCCTCAATGTGAGGGGAAATTCAATTATGTCAGTAATGCTGAGCACAATGAAATGACTGTCAAAAAAGGGCTTCCGAAGGTTTAAAATGTTTTCCTTTTCGCTCTAATTTAGTTACAGCAACCTCTTGTATATCTGTGTTAGTACAATCTCTTAAAAAGTAGGCCCCAGAAATCAATTTGATTACCTCTCTGAATTAAGTATGCACAAATGAGAGCAATTGAGATCGATATAAATTAGGTTAAGTACTCCACTGTGTACAAAACCATTATGTAACAAGAAACAATTGGAATGAAGACACAAATAAACATAGCGTAAGGGGGAGGTTAGGATGGTAAACATATTTATCTGCTGATTTCCGTCGGCTAGAAGCACATTAAGCCTGCCTGTTATTTTTAACCTTAGGAATACCCTCCAAAGGCACTCGACATAGCTCTTTAAATGAGGCATTCTATGGCTGTACGCAACAACCCACTGGAAGCCTCCCTTGTGGTCTATGGTTGGCTGTTCCTTGGCAGGAACTGGGTGTTTATTGGGGTGTGAACAGTGATGTCATGCAGGGGGTACGTGGGGGTACGCGAGTCCCGGTTTCTAGGATTACAGCTGGCCCCGCCCATTCGCCCGCCCACTCGTCGACTCCGCCCTCTGCAACGTTTGAATTTCCTGCATGTTTGAGTTGCCTGCATGTTCTCAGAGCCAGGCAGGCAGGCAGGCAGGCAGGCAGCGAGCGGAGCCTTTCCTTTCCTTGCCACTGAAAAATGAGTTGCTCTGGGGTTTTAACATGATGCCAGGCCTCCTTCACATGTTCTGGGGGTGCTGTGGAATACTGTTGCAACTGTTGGGTCAGTTTAAAATCATCTGAGGCCTCAAAAAGGGCTTTTTTCATGTCACTTCCTGCCACGACATCACTTCTGGCTTATGACGTCACTTCCGGTGGGCGGGTCCCGACACGTGCCAATCAAAAGTGAGTACCTGTTCTTAAATCATTTAGATGACACCACTAGGTGTGAAGCTGCCTCCCCTGAAAGCTGCACAACCGCACAGCTGTGCTCAAAGCACCCTGCAGCTTCCCTCCTGGAGCCCTGGTGCTTGGCGATGACAACTGCATCATTACCATGTGCTCCACAGCCGCCGCCACAAAGCCACCACAAGGACTCTGCACACTGCAGGTAAAGAGTAGTTGGCGAGTAGTTGGTGGGCAATTGGGGAGGAAGAGTTGCTTAGCGGTAGAGCATGAGCTTTGCATAAAGGTAAAGGTTTCCCCACGACCGAATGGTCTAGTCGTGACCGATTGTAGGGGGCGGTGCTCATCTCCGTTTCTAAGCCTGTAGAGCCGGCGTTTTGTCCAAAGACAAGCTTCCGTGGTCATGTGGCCAGCATGACTCTACGCCGTAGCGCACGGAAAGCCGTTACCTTCCCACCGAAGTGGTCCCTATTTATCTACTTGCATTTTTAGGTGCTTTCGAACTGCTAGGTTGTGCAGGAGCTGGGACAAGTGACGGGAGCTCACTCCGGCACGCAGTCTTGAACTCCCAACCTTCCGGTCGGAAAGCCCAGCAACAGCGACTTAACCCACTGCGCCACCACGCCCCTTCTGAGCTTTGCATACAGAGTTTCAGATTCAGATGCTGTTTTCCACATTACTGTATCTCGCCACCGACACTGTGCAGGCAGGTAGACCTGGGCTCAGGGGCGTAGCTAATAAAAGTGTAGCCCAGTGCAGAGGGCAAAATGTTGCCCCGGAAGTGACATCACAACCGGAGGTGTCATCACAGTTGTAGTTTAGTTTTCTCAGGGTTTGGGGCCATAAACTTTGGTAGAATACAGATATTACATTCTGGTTTGTTTCATTGCATTCTGCATTAATTATCTTCCCAACAATGTATAACATGATGGTATTATTCATACATACCAAGGTTTTCACCATTTTGGCCACTAATATCAAGCCCTAAAGCTTGTTGCCTGGTGCAATTGCCCCCCCCCGCACTTCTATAGCTACATCCCTGCCTAGGCTCCAAAGCCCATTCATATGAACATAAGAGCATTCATATGAGCCCTGCTGGATCAGGCCAAAGGCTCATCTAGTCCAGCTTCCTGCATCACACAGTGGCCCACCAGGTGCCTCAGGGAGCACAAAAGACAACAAGATGCCTGGATCCTGTTGCCACTCCCCTGCACCTGGCACTCTGAAGTAGCCTACTACTAATATAAGGCGGTTGCACAACCCATAATGACTTATAGCCCATGATGGACTTTTCCTCCAGAAATATGTCCAATCCCCTTTTAAAGGCACCTAGGCCAGATGCCATCACCCCGTCCTGTAACAAGCTGGAATTTACTTGGTGCAAGGAGATGAATGCCCCCTTCTCCCAAGGAGACCTCTGGCCTGCTTGTATCCAGCACAGGATCAGCAGCAGGCATTCAGCACCACTGCTCCTTTGCTGGACAGGATTGGGCCCTTAGTGTACTATTAGCCACTTGTCTGCCACTGAATGGTGGGGCATGAATTTAACACACAGGCATCCAGGCTTAATTAATGCTTGTTCACATGTGGGGCTGCCCTTGAAGACCTCTCAGAAACTACAGTTGGTTTAAAAGGGTGTTTAAACCAACTGTGAGTGCTGGGGAATTGAAGGCTTGACAGAGCACGAGAGGTAGGGAAATGAACAGAGAGAGCATGGATTCCTAGAGAGTCTTCACTGTCCACCAGAATGCTCACGTCCTCCGTGGCACTTCCTTCTAGAAAATTGTGTACAGGAATGCGCCAGCATCCACTGATTCAGTATCCACGGTTTCAGTTATCCACAGATACCTTGAATACTGGGACGCCTATTAAAAAGATAAAAAGGTAAAGGTTTCCCCACGACCGAATGGTCTAGTCGTGACTGACTGTAGGGAGCGGTGCTCATCTCCGTTTCTAAGCCTGTAGAGCCGGCATTTGTCCAAGGACAAGCTGCTGTGGTCATGTGGCTGGCATGACTATACGCCGTAGCGCACGGAACGCCGTTCCCTTCCCACCGAAGTGGTCCCTATTTATCTACTTGCATTTTTAGGTGCTTTCGAACTGCTAGGTTGGCAGGAGCTGGGACAAGCAACGGGAGCTCACTCCGTCACACAGTCTTGAACTCCCAACCTTCCAGTTGGAAGCTCAGCAGCAGCGGTTTAACCCGCTGCGCCAATAGATGAACATTAAACAAATCTCCTTTTTTTTTACCTTTGTTGCAGCCAAACCACTGATGTTCCCCTATCTTTCAAAAGGCGTCCCCAGTATCCACGGTTTCAGGTATCCACAGTGGGGTCCAGAAAGGAACCCCAGCAGATTCCGGGGCATGCCTCTATGCTGAACATTTTGCTGTGGGAGATCATTTATTAACCTGCACAGCCCTACATAGTGTGGAAGTGGGATATGTCAAGGACTGCTGACTTCCACAGGAGTCTATCCATTGATATATTGAATCATCTACTGCAGTGGTCTTCAGCCTTTAGAACAGGACCCCAATGGGGTCGCGAAGCCTCACTTGTGGAAATGTTTTCATTTCCTCAAGGGAATGAAAACGGTTGAAGACCACTGGACTAGAGCACCACCAGGTAAAGGGGGAGGCATCTGGTGTACCCCTTCAGGTACCAGGAGATGGTATCCCAGTCCCGTTCAGGTTCATAGCAATTGTGCTAGAATAGTGTTCACAAATGCCAGCCTTTGTGGTCACTTTTTCTGTTCTTTCTAATATTTGGCAAGAGAGAACACAGCTGGGAGGTCGTAGCAGGCGTGGGGAGTGGGCACCAACAGGGTGGGGTGGGCAGACAGGGTCTCAGGAGGGGGGCAGTGTCAATGGTGGGTCTCCAGTATCATACTTTGAGCACAATCCTAAACTGCAGTTATGCCAGCACAGTTATGCCAGCAAAGTTTGGCCGGCACAAGGGACACCATAAAGCACATTTGGACCACTCTTAGATTGCAATCCTATCTTTCCTGGGAATAAGCCCCATTGTACATAATGGGACTTGCTTCTGATTAGACATGCATAGGATTGTGCTGTCAGAGACAGAGTATGGCGCATGTCTGTGTGCTGGCCTCTCTGACTCCAAGAGTGGTCCAAACGTGTTTTATGGTGTCCCTTGCGCTGGCCAAACTTTGCTGGCTTAACTGTGCCGGCCTAACTCCAGGTTAGGATTGTGCTCTCAATATATTAATGAATTATATTAATGAATATATTAATGAATTGGAAGCATGGCATAAAAATGGTTGAAGTCCACTGATCTACTGAAATCCTTCTCTGAGTTCCCGCCCTGCTGTGGCTTGGCGGGAAGAAGAGGGGATGACTTATTCTCAATGGTGAGGGTTTTTTCCCTGGATAACTCAAGGGCTTATCTTTTGGCATCAGGTATCCCCTTTTTAAAAAACTGATTTTTAAAAATTGAGTTTAATCAGTGCGTTTCGGTTTTCCTGTTCCTATTTTTATGTTTTAGTCCATTGATTAGTCCATTGATCTAGCCCATCTTGGACTGTTTTTCTGCTGCTGTTTTTCATGTGCTTTATGTTGTTTTAACTCTTGCTGTTAGTTTTTGGTTCATTTTTATCTCTTTTGACTGTTACGTTTTTGTGTGTGTGTGTTGATTTTGTAAGCGGTCTTGAGCAATTTTGGGGCTGGCAGGGTAGAAATCAATTAAACAAACAAGAGCAGAGGACATTCAACTCGGCTGTGCCACCCCATCCCATCTCATTATAAAAATGTTCAGAGCTACTCTCAATGTGCCTTGGAGGCTTGGGCTGCCCAAAATGTCCTGCTTTAATCCCTCAAGTCCAGGGGTCAGGGAATTTTTTTACCTTTTACCCCAAAATATATTTAGATACGCCAATGTTAACCCCCCCCCCCGCCAGAAGAAAAGAAAAAAAATTACATATTGGAACCCATTGCTTTTTATTTGATTAATCAATGAGCTTAATTAATGCTATGTAAATATGAAGTTGTAAAGGGCAGAGCAAAACAAAACAAAACGGAGCCAGCCAGCCCGCAATGGAACCGGAACGGGGGTAATGGACGGTCATGCTGCCAAGACACAGCCGGGCATGCATATAGATTCATATGCATGCCCGGCTGTGTCTCGGCAGTGCAACCATCCATTACCCCCAGGAATTTCATTTTTACCCCATTTGGGGTAATTTACCCCTGTTCCCTGACCACTGCTCAAGTCATTCTCTTTCTTTAAAACAATCCCATCATGGGGCTACATGTAGAGTGTTCACAATCGCATATTTTCACAACCCAGAAATGTGATTCTACATCCCTCACCCTTTACCAACCAGTCATCGTTCTTACAGTTGAAATCAATGAAAGTCTGGTTGACTATTGAATATTTTCCCTTATTACGGGAGCTATTTGCGATAAGAGTGCAATCCCAGACACTCTCCACATGCAAATCTCAGCCAGAAATCAATGGGAGATCTGAGAGGAAAAACTGACAGGGGCAGCCTGAGACAAAGGACTTTTCACTCGAATGCACAAGCCTGTTTTGTTGCAGGACTTTAATGATGCTCTCGTACATCAGGGCAAACACGGAACTCTTTCCCATCAAAGAGAAGAGCTAGCGTGAGACTGGAGGCCCACAGCATGGTCATGACATTGAGGTCAGCAAGATTTCCTTAGCGGTCTGATGACAGCACAAGCCTGTGTTGGTTTCATTCCAGTTTTTCAGGCACAGCTTCCCCGCAGGAATCCTGGGAAATGTAGTTGGACATGGACACTGAAAAATTTATAGCTGCCACTGAAGCCACCTTGGGTGCCTTCAGGCAGAAAGGCGGGGCATAAATTAAATAAATAAAAATAAAAATAAAAATAATATGAGTAGGGGTGTGTTTCTTGGTTTAAAATGCATAAAAACACAAAACATGCCTTTCCGGTGTTTAAGACATTTCCCATAAATTAATAATGGATTGCTTTTCCAATTAGCGGAAGTGTGCAGGGGATTTTCGGCACCCCAGGCCCGCTGCGTGATGTCATGATGTCACACGTTGTGACGTCATGATGTCACAAAGAGGGGAGCGTGCGGGCTCCTATAGGGGCATCAGGAGCAATTTTGCTCCAGCCGCCCCTCCAAATGGCATGCTTCTCCGCTGCAGCAGGCGGGGTTTCGCCATTACGCAACGGGAGGCAGCGAGCACGCTGCCGATCACCACGGAAACCCTCCCAGCGAGCGAAGAAACTCCGCCCAGCGAACCGGTAGGATGACACCGCTGCTTCCTCCCATAGCAATACAACTGGCTAGGACTCTGGGTTGCTGGGAGGGAGACAGACTGGTGCACAAGCACCAACAGAGCCCTCGATTACTCCTTCCTCCAGGTTCCTGCCTGGCTGTCGGTAGCATGCGCCCTAATCAGCAGCGTCATACAGCCGGAACGCTGGGCGGGAGGGACGGGTGAGCGGCAGCGTTGCGTACCGCTCCGTTTCGCTTTCTTCCCCGCTGCCGCTCACCCGTTCCTCCCGCCCAGCGTTCCGGCTGCATGACGCCGCTGGCCCTAACGCAGTGCTTCCACCTCTGCTGCTCATGGTTGACCAGACGAGTAGACCTCCACTCGATTATGCCAGAGAAAAAACACGCAAAATGGGGCAGGGCCACACAGCAGGGCTCAGGTGCCGAAAGCGCTTGGGCTGGGCCTTAGGGCCAAGATTCCCCACTCTACTTGTGAAAGCTGCTCCCTTTTTCAAAAATGTACACATCTATACTTACAAAGGCGCCTTCTGACTCAGCCCGTTGGTCCCTCTAGCTCAGGACTGTCTGCACTGCCAGGCAGTGCCTCTTCTGCATTGCAGGCAAAAGTCGTTCCCATTGCTCCCTTGCCATGCTGATCCGGCGTTACAGAGCTCAGCACTGGGCTGGAAGAGTTCTAGTATTAGCTCTGATACAAATGAGAGCTGACTCAGAGCGCAATCCTAAACTGGAGTTATGCTGGCATAAACTAAGTCAGCAAAGTTTGCCCAGCACAAGGGCTACCATAAAGCATTTCTGCAGGGATGAATGGAGGCCCGAGTGCGCCCATGGCAGTCGACGAAAACTGCGCCCCCAGGACGTTGCCCCGCCCCCATGCACGCCTCCCTGCGCCCGGAATAGCTCTATTTCAGAGCGTGACAGAGGCGAGGGAGGGCGGGCCGGCTGAACAGTACATGGTTTCCTCCACAGACTCCACGCAATGGTGCCCCATCGCCCCGCCACTGCCCAGCGCCCATGGCTCGCGCCACCCCGGGCTACAGGGTAAATACGCCTCTGCATTTCTGGACTACTCTCAGAGTCAGGGAGGATGGCATACGTCTGTGTATTGGCCTCTCTGACTCTGAGTGGTCCAAACATACTTTATGGTGTCCCTTGTGCCAGCCAAACTTTGCTGGCTTAGTTTATTGCAGCCTAACTCAGTTTAGGATACTATCACCTTATTGGTTCCCTGCTGCATCATAACAACACCTCATTGGCTTTCAGAATAATCAGGTGATCATTTTTGAGTTATGGAAATCCATTTTTGTTACATAGTTTTCCTTTTCTGTTTATTAGGCTGTAACTTTGGATAGAATACAGATACGTCAATGTGATTTGTGTCACTGCATTTTGCATTAAACTATGCATCAGATAAAATAGAGGCATACTCCTGTATCTGCTGGGGTTACATTCTGGCAACTTCCATGGATACCTGAAACCATGGATACCTGGGACGCCTTTTTAAAGATAGGGGAACATCAGTGGTTTTGTTGCAACAAGGTAAAAAAGGAGATTTGTTTAATGTTCCCCTGTCTTTTTAATAGGCATCTCAGTGTCCATGGTATTCATGGATAACTGAAACCGTGGATACTGAATCAGTGGATACTGGGGCACCCCTTTATAACATGATGGTACTATTTAAAAATACTGCAATTTTGGCCATTGGTGGTATCACACACCCGCATGGACATCATCCATTGTGGTCTGCAACCCCCTTAACCCCCTAGCAATGCCACTGACTGTTAGGCTGCAAGGGCTTTGTGAAAGTCTTATCTCTCACTCTCTCCTGTGTCCCTTCCCAATTGGCTCACAACATCTCCCACAGAGCAAACGCCACTGGAGCTGGCTGCAGAGTAAACATGACCTGGATCACACTATATTGGATTGCAACACTCACCCTCTGTGTTTCCAGGCATCCTGGCCCTTTCCCACCCGTGTCCCATCAGCTTTCCAGTATAGTTCGAATACATTGTGCAGCTCACATTGAAAATAAAAGCCATTCTCCTGCCTGACTCCACCTGATTTCTGAGCAAGGAATGAATGTGTGTGCTAGTCCATTATACAGCCTGTCTAGAAATCCACTCTTTCTCTTTAACAGTAGATTTTCCAAGGAAGCGAAACATTGGGGGGCCTTTTTGGCCTTCTTTGAGGGTTTGGATTTGAGTCTTTAAAATTTTGCAACTCCCTGGAGATAAGTAAGTATCCAAAAACCTCCATTATCTTGGGGTTACAGCAGTGTTTTTCAAACTGTGGGTCTGGATCCACTTGGTGGGTCCTGACCTGATGTCAGGTGGGTTGTGGAAAGCTGGGAGCAGCCATCTTGGAAACTGCAGACCTTACTCATTTTATGTTCCTTTTGTGAGTGTTAACAGTTTGAATTTTCGAGTGAGGGTTTTTTAATTATTATTTTTAAGGTAAAGGTTTCTCCACGACCGAATGGTCTAGTCGTGACCGACTGTAGGGGGCGGTGCTCATCTCCGTTTCAAAGCCTGTAGAGCTGGCGTTTTGTCTGAGGACAAGCTTCCGTGGTCATGTGGCCAGCATGACTATACGCTGTAGCGCACGGAACGCCGTTCCCTTCCCACTTGCATTTAGGTGCTTTCGAACTGCTAGGTTGGCAGGAGCTGGGCCAAGCCACGGGAGCTCACTCGGTCGCGCAGCCTTGAACTCCTTCCGGTCGGATTGCCAGCAACAGCGGATTAAGCCGCTGCGCCACCACGTCCCTACTTATTATTTTTAGTTCAGTGCTTTTACATGGTATTTTGTCCTAATCTTGTTTTCTGTCAGGGATGCCTGACAAGGAGACCCATTGGAGCAGCAGCTGCATTACCTGGGTTAAGGGAGCAAAGACTCCCTTACCCTGGGGAGACCTCTGGCAGCTTCCTGGTGTCCACAGGATCCAGTGTTAGCCATTCTAGCGCCATTGGAGCTGTGAGCACAAGATAGTATAGGATTGGGCTGCCCATTTATTGTGGCTAGGGAGTTGGCCTCACTGCGCAGCTGAGTATTTGGCAAAAATCCCATTCTTTAAAAAAAAAAAAAAGCATCAGTGTTGATAACACTGCAATACGTATTATGCCATCTACAAATACACACAGAGGCAAAGCAGATGCCCTTTAAAAGACACTGTTTTTCTGCCGTTTAACCTTGAATGCACATCCAAGAGTGGAGGTTCTGACCTGGCTGAAACTTGGCCCCATTCCCTAAAAGTGTTCCTTGGTTTCAGACCCATTCCTGAAACGTGAAATATGAGCAGGCTCGCATTCTTAGCCTCTCTGCTGCACCAGCTTTTAGCATTGGTACCTATGGAGATGGCCAGATGTCAATAACATGATTCAGCAGTTGGGCTATTTAAACAAGTTATGCAAGCCTTTTGCTCATCAGCCCTCAAAAACAGACACACCGCCCAGAAAGGTGGCAATATTTGTAGATTGCAGCACAGGGCCTTGCTGCCTTTGGCCTTTCCGATGGACTATCAGTGTTTGTACGGTGGGCCTACTTGACCCTTGACCTTTGGCTCAACAAACAAGACCCGCTTAACTGCATGTATTGGGCGTCCAATGCTATACACAAAAGCACCTCTCTGTACCAACCAGACCATTTTATTTGCCTGATTATTTTCCCCACTCCAATTTTTGCTTCTCACCCTGTAGGTCAGTTGTACCAGTAAATGGAATTCACTGGGATTCCATTCCAGACACACCTGTGGATACCTGAAACCGTGGATACTTGGGAAACCTTTTTAAAGATAGGGGAACAGGATTCTCTCCACCATATTCTTTTACACTGTTCCTTTCTTCAATCACTTCGCTCTTGTTATTTTCAACTAATTTTCATTGTCCCCTTTTTCCCCTCTGCTATTCCTCTTCCTTTTTTATTGAATGACCTTTGCTCTGTTGTGACTAAGGCAGTTGCCTCCTTTTGGATGGAGGTTCTTGGGATCGGGAGCTGATTTTCTGCCGTTGCCTATTGTGTTTGCTAGTTATTGTTGTTGTGCCGGTAAAGGTTTGAAATTGAAATTGATAAATGGCATTTCTGTTAAAGAAGCACCTATGAATTACAATAGAAGTGGTTTTGAGGCCCAATAATTGTTGGACTGTGGAAGGTTACAGAATTTTCCCAAATGATTTTAAAAAGCTCATTTTTGTACATGTATCCAAGTCAGCTTACTCTCCTTACTATTTATTTTTACATTATTATTCAGAGACCCAGAGTCAATTCCGAACCCCATGCTAGCTTACATTCAGTATCTCCCTGTAAGGCTAATTATACATCACTTGTATGCCAAATCAACAAGACTTAGGGTCTATTTGAGAAGTTGTTGTTTTGTTGTTGTTGTCGGGGTTTTTTTTTTTTTTGAGGACTGAGGGTTTGAATACTGTACTATCACTGTATTGTGTTGTACTATGTTTGTTGTACTTTGCATCTTGTTTTATGCCTATTAAAGGTTCCTGAACTGAGATAGGGGAACAGGGAAAAAAAGACAGATTTCTTTAATGTTTTTCTGATTTAGGGCGCAATCCTAACCTGCAGTTAGGCCAGCAAAGTTTGGTTGGCACAAGGAACACCATAAAGTATGTTTGGACCACTCTCGGAGACAGAGAGGCAGGCACACAGATGTGCGTCATCCTCCCTGACTCAGAGAGTGGTACAGTACCCTGGTGGGGGGCCAAATTTTGCTGGCTTAACTGTGCTGTTAGGATTGTGCCCTTAACCAGATTCAGTGGTTTCGCTGCAACAAGGTCAAAATTTTTTTTAATGTTCCCGTTTTTCAATAGGCACCCCGCTATCCATGCTATTTGTGGATAACTGAAATCGTGGATTCTGAATCATTGGATATCGGGGTATGCCTGTACAGCAGTTATCCATTGGAAAATAAAACCCTGCCTTTTATTCAGGAGAACTCAGAAATCTTTAACAAACAAAACACAAATATGCATTTTATAACCAGGCAGAACACGCCTGGTGTACCAATTTCACAATGCTGATTCATTGTACACACAATTCCTTGCGGCATTGCCCAACCTGGAATTGTTTGCTCAGTTTGGATTCAGTGAAGCTCCTCTCACGAAATTTCTTTATGCTTTGGGGAAAGACACAGACCTTAGGATGTAACTTTATGTGTAATTAACCTGAACCACTGTTGAACTCTGGCCTTTGAACTCTTTGAACAGATACCACTAATGCATTAATTCATGAAAGGATCATCCATATTTTGTTCATTCTTGGGGAGTAAAAACACCAAATAGATTTTGCCTGTAGAAACTAGGGACCAACATGGTTTTTTTTATTTCTTTTTGTTTTGCAGAGAATGGACATTGTGAGAAAAATGATTTGCCGCTTGTAATGCGTATACTCATCTCACTTTTGTCTCTGTTCAGGAGGTTGAGCAGATATTTGCATTATTAAAATAAAAACCTGAAAGACCTCTTTGATCAGAGGCATACTGAAATAAAGCAAGGACGCATAGACGCCATGGAAATGGTGAGTTCCTCTCAAAATGATTTCAAATCTCTTTGAAGCTTCTGGGTGGGTTCAGATACAACATAAAACCATAACTGAGTCATGGTTAACTGAGTCATGGTTTCACATTACTTCTGGACACAAGCCTGATGTGTACAGGATCTGAAACCTTGGTTTAACATTGGTTTGCAAACCACAGGGTGTTTTTTTTCTATTAAGTCTGAATTCACAGATCATTAACAAAACCATGGTTAGAGCCAGTGATGGGATCTGGGAATGAGGAAGCGGAACGCTGGGCGGGACTTATGTTTGATTGGCAGCCCGTCCATTCCGTTCCGCCGTCTGCCCTGGCCTTGGGGGGGCTGCCCCCGGTTGGCGCGCCCCACTGCTGCTTGCTCAGGCACCCGGCGCACCCCCACCCGTCCCCCCTGGCGAGCAGGCGCCCTGATGAGGCCAGGGCAGCTGAGGAATGGAACGGACGGGCAGCCAATCACACGTAAGTCCCGCCCAGTGTTCCGCTTCCTCATTCCCAGATCCCGTCACTGGTTAGAGCCATTGCATCTCAGACCACAGAGTGTGTTTTAACTATAGTTAGCACAAACCATGGTTTTATTAGCTCTGAACCCAACCATTCTTTATCTACAGCAAAATAAAAAAAGAAACAGAAGCAGTATGGCAGAGGCATTGCTGCCTTTGGTGTTCACAAGGATTTTGTTTTGCTGTCATTTCTGGTCAAACGGCTGTTGCAAACGTGTGATAAACATTTGCAATGCGTCAAAAACCTGCTAGTTCCCTTTGCCAGAAATGACAGCAAGCTGAGCATAGACACCACGTCTCACCCATTTCATTCCATCATCTGGGAAAAGAACAAAAGCAAAAACTTTTCTGTCTGCAGCCTGAGAAATCAAAACCACGAAAGTCCTTGCTTGTTATTCATGAAGCTAAAATACCTTCAACTTGGCAAGACACAGGGACTCTACTAGGCAAAGGAAGTTTTCCTCCAAGGGAATTCTCCTGGAGTGATCCCCAGACAATCTGATATCAATCCAGAACTAAAACTCGATGTGGACCTTACAAGAACGGTTCATAATCAGGAATTGGCAGGACTCCAGAGTTCTCTGGCAGTGTTTGGCTCGGCCGCTTGTCTGTCCAGAGAGTTTGGGCCAGAGAGGAGAGGTTCTGGCTGCCACGGGCTGAGCTGTTCTCTAGGTTGCTCTTTGTCATGGGCTGTATTATATGGCTCCTAGAGAGGGACTGAGGGTGCAATCCTAACCTGGTGTTGTGCTGGTGCAGCACTCTTACGCAGGGGCGTAGCGTGCCTTGCCCGCGCCCAGGGCAAGGCACGCGTTGCGCCCCATGCCGTGACATCATGACGCCTTGCGTCATGACATCAGCGACAGAGGCAGGGCTTCCGTGCATGTCCCTTGGCTTCAATTGAAGCCGGGGGAGACGCATGGATGCTCTCCCAGCCGGGGACTCCCCCAGAGCACAGAGAGCTCACGCCAGAGCGGCCTGCGCAGAAAGGGCGCACGCCAACTTGGAGCCGCTCTGGCGCGAGCTCTCTGTGCTCTGGAGTACTCGAGCGGCTCAGGGCGCAGCGGGGTGGTGGTGCGGGGGGCATGCCAATGGCGCCCCCTGCCTTATGGCGCCCCAGGGCTCTTGCCCCATTGCCCCATGCTGCTATACCCTCCCTCCGCCTCTGCTCTTACACTGGACTAGCGCTGTCGCAAACATGCTGTAAGGCACGTTCGCACCACGGAGTCGGTCACGGGGCCAGTGCAAGAAGCAGCGCCAGCTCACAGGCACTGGTCAAGTGTGGGCTTAGCTCTTCTGGTACAGAGCTATGCCGAGGGCATGCCAGAGGTGGGGGGAGGCATAACGGGGTGGCGCTGTGGGCAGAGAGTGGGTGGAGATGTCTATATGTCTAAGTTCTTATCTATATCTAGGACTACCAGAAATGGGACAGAGTGCCTATACCTGTAACCATTGTATAGAAGAGAGAATGTGGACAGGTGCAGCTTTTGAAACCCTTCCATGATGAGCTTCACCTGCCCAAATTCCCTCTTCTATACGATCGTTAAAGGTATAGGCACTCTGTGCCCGCTTGTATCTGGTAATCCTACCTATCTAGAACCAATGCATAAGGAACCAACACATCAACATTGTCTGTAAAACTCGTATCTGATTTAGCAATGTATACAAAACTATATCCATCAGTTTAGCAGTCCCCCAATTCATTGATTAGGGTCTGTGAGTTCACTGTCATTACTGCAAACAAGGCTACTTGACAAAGTCACATGCTTGTCAGTATCTCTAAGCAAACAGGCAAGTTTAAACTTTGCAGGCCAACTGGCTGAATACCCATTCGAAAGTGTTTTCCCCATTACTTTCCTTAACCAGCTTCTAGCCAAAGCTCAAGGCAGCCCACACCATCAAATACACAATACAAACCTAAAATCTACAGATGAAACAAAACACCCATTTAAAAGGAAAATGGCCCAAGCAAGCAGACAAAGCACAAACGTAGGGCAACAAGTAAAACGACAGCCACCGTTCACAATACTGAAATTAAAACCATTTAATGGGAGGAAGTTGAGCTGATGCGGGGAATAATTCCTGAGTCCCATTGGGAGCAGCTTCCTGTTCATACCTTGCAGCATAGTACTGTATGGCCTTCACATGACTAAGCTACCAAGCAGCTATCACGCCACTAAATACATGTGTGAACCAGGCCTAAGAGGAACTGCCTATGAGAATGACGGGCAGATGCATCTCTTTAAACATGGGTTTTGCCCTGGTCAAGTGGAAATGGGCTGGAGTGCAATTTTACAAGCACATAAGGAATTTATGTAATTCATGGCCCCACCTTGGCATAATGTGATGGTGGCCACTAGCCTAGATGGAGAAGATTAAACCAATGCAAGAAGGACAATTAGAGCAGAGGCTTTTAATAGTGATGGGACCAGAAAATTTCTCCAGGTTTGGATGTTGTTTGCTTCTGAACACCAGTTATTGGGGAGCAGAATGGGAAAGGGGTGTTGCCATCCAATCCTGCTTCCGGGCTTCTTGGATGCCTCTGGTTGGATGCTAGACTGTGCTGGTATTGGCCTGATCCAACAGGGCTCTGATGCTCTAATCGAAATGCAAAAGGTGCGTGCAGGTTGCTGTATGAGTTAGGAAGTAGCTGCCAAATTGCATATGTGGGTACGTTCCTGGTCTGAAAATTTCAAAACTAATGATGAATGAACCCTGGTGAATGTATGGGGAAGTCATCAATTGTTGATGTGTTAACTGTAGCTCTCCTGTATGTCTCTCCTGTAGCTACACTATTCGGGGGAGGGTTACCAGGAAGTGGTGATAAGTAGGTGGCAGCAGCAGATGCAAATCCCCCCTTGTGCTGCCATTGATAGTAACTATAGCAGCAGTGGTGGATTAGGCCTGCCATTTGTCCACTGCCCCGTCCCAAGTCACTATGGGTGCAAAACCTGGTACGCATGTGTGTTTTCCAAAGCATGAGAGGAGCACACAATTGGGGAGGGCTACAAAAGTTGGAGGTGCCCCTGTCTGTCCTTCCTTCCTTCCTTCCTTCCTTCCTTCCTTCCTTCCTTCCTTCC
>JAJKFI010000101.1:208638-219181 GCA_029204185.1 Lerista edwardsae | reverse complement strand
ATAATAATAATAATAATAATAATAATAATAATAATAATAATAATAATAGATATCTGTGTTTTATTTCCATGCTGATTAGCTTTTACGGGCTTGCCCTTTCTTAAGAGATGACTGCTACTGGTCTTGTATGTTATTGTGGTTTTAAGGTTGCTTTAATGTTTAGGATTATTTTAATGTTTATATGTACAGTAAACATTTGCTTTAAATGTAGTTTTGTAAGCCGCTTTGGGTGTACAAAATAAATACATACAAATACATACATATTAAATGCATGTAAAATACATGGGCAGGAGGGTCTGGCTGAGTGGAAAAGCTGCCGCCTCTGAAGCCTGAAGGTCACCTGGGACGGCAGTTCGAGTCAGCCGGAAGTTACCATGAACTGCCAATAAACACTGCTGACACTGAGAGCACAATCCTATACTATGCTGGCCTAGTAAGGCCAATATAGCAGGGCTGTATCCTAAAGCCCATTAGGAGGCAGCAGCAGCAATGTCCAGGACAAGGGGAGGTTTTCCACTTGCACCCGCATAAGCCGCAGTCACCCCTATGGTCCTGCTCGGATCTGCGCCTGCTGTCTTGCAGGCGCAGAGGAACGTGGACAGAAGCAGCCCGAATCGGGGCTGCTCTGGCCAGGGACGGGTTTTAGGATTTGGCACTACGGCTGTCCTGCATCACAACCGCATCACAACTTCTGTCTCCGCCTTCTGCGCTTCCCAGTTACGCCCCCGGAACGCCTCTGGAACGCCCTAGCGGAGGCCCTGCTCTGACCGAGTGCCGCCGACACTTGACTGGCACATGGCCGGTGTCAGAGCACCAGCACTGCTGCTTGCGCCGGTCCAGTGCCAGCCCAGTGCCACAGTGCCTACGCAGACGCGCTTTACGGCACATTTGCAACAGCGTTCGGCCGGTGCAAGAGCTTAGCACTGATGCAAGGGGGGTACAGGATTGCGCTGTGAGTCTCTCCAGCTGGTGAGAGGAGCGGAGATGATGACCCTTCCAGTGAGAGTGGAGGAGTGCCTGTCAAGCCATGCGTGGGAGTGGGAGCAGCCAGACAGATGCTGGACTGTGAAGGAGACCACCTGGACTGTAGTGTTTTTGAAAGATAGAACTTGTGATTATATACAGCTCCCCTATATGGAGCTGAGAAAAGCCTGCCCGTGTAAACTACCTTGATTAAGGTCAGAGGAGAAACCCAATGACCAGAAAGGTGGTATATAAATACTGGTATTCGTATTGGTATTAGTAGTAGTAGTAGTATTACAATTGAGGACCTAGCCATCTGTGATACGCCCAAAGATGCAATCATGATAATCATGATGTGAGCCATATGGCAACTCCTGCATAGTACTAAGGACATCGCTGTATGACGTTTTTAATATCACATCAAAATTCCAGGGAAATTTCTAGGGGGAAAAAAAATCTATTAATGCCGGTTTTAATATTTGAAGGGAAGGTTTCGGCAGAAGGGAAGGTTTCAGCAAGTGCAGCTTCTCCCACCGAGTGCTGAAGGCCATGGGGCAAAAGCCTGCACTTGATCCGCCATGCTGCCCCACCTTGCCCCAATGGAGCATTAAGCACTACCGTTGCCACTGGTATTGAGACCTCAGGGGTTTACCTGGCCAGGTGGGTCTCCTGATGGGCCTGGGTCAGTGATGTCATGCAGGGGGAACGCGGGGGAACTCAGTTCCACTAGTTAAATTAGGGCTGACTCCGCCCACTTCACTCTCCCTCCTCCCCCCCCCAATTCCTCTGCAAAGAGCTTTTCTTCTTGGTTGGCCAGCACACAGAGGGTTAAAGGGAGCGACTCCGGATTCCTAGGGGGGCGAAGGCAGTGATGTCATTCAGGGGGAACGGACCAGAATGGGCGTTCCGGATCCTAACGGGCTCCGTGGCTGCTTCCGGGTTGTTTTTTCTTCTTCTCAACATTGAGTTCCTGTTCCTAAATCATTTGAATGGCACCACTGGCCTGGGTCCTCAACAAGTGCCCAAAATGGCCAACCTCTGATGTCACTCATGCTCCCCACCTCGCCACCCTATGATGGAAATTGCCCTTCATGCATATGAATTTGGAATGTTGGAAGCTATAATATAACTCATGTTTGCCATGAGCACACTGAGGAAAAGGATTTTCCTACATGACTACTGATCACCATTCTTGCTATAATGCTTAGGAACACTCACCACATGGATCAGGGTCACCATCTTGTGTGTCTTCCTGCCCTCTGCTCCATATTGCCATTGGCTGCAGTGGACTTGACATAATGCAGTGGGATTGCCACAATATAGGGCTGCAAGTCAGCCAATATTTTATTGATCTAACCAATAGCATGGGCAAAGCTAATAAACGTGTAGCCCAGTGCAGAGGGCAAAATGTTGCCCCGGAAATGATATCACAACAGGAAATGATGTCTCAGTTCTATTTTTGTTTTCAGGTTTTTTGGCCATAACTTTTGATAAAGATGTTACACTCTGCTTGTTTCATTGCATTCTGCATTTTGGCCACTAGTGTCAAACTCAGCTTGTTGCCCCATTAAAGCTTGTTGCCCGGTGCAATTGCACCACTTCTTTAGCTATGCCCCTGACTAATAAGATAATTGGTTGGGTAACCAATATTGGTGTCTGAAAAGCCAGCAGACTCAACATTTTGCAAGGTTCCACCCGTGACCTGACTGGTTTTGCTTTTGCTCAATTCTTTTAATTCCATCTTTAATACCATCCCTGAGACACCTGGTGGGCCACTGTGAGATACAGAAAGCTGGGCTGGATGGGTCTTGGCCTGATCCAGCCAAAACTCTTCTTATATTCTTAGGATAGCAAATTCTGTTTCATTTACCTCGTATTTACCTCAGCGGTTTACCTCAGAAATTTACCTCAGAATGCCAGATACAAGGGAGTGGCAACAGGATGCAGGCATCTATAGTAGTTGTCCTGTATCTGGTTGTCTTGTGTGCCCCCTGAGGCATCTGGTGGGCCACTGTAAGATACAGAAGGCTGGGCTAGATGGGTCTTGGCCTGATCCAGCAGGGCTCTTCTTATGTTCTTATCTTGGTTCCACCCCAGATTTCGCCAAGCTCCATCCCTGCCTTGCCTGTATTTTTTTTCTTTAAATCTCTCTTTTCTGGCTCTGTCCCTTCAACTGGCCTAGAGAAAAATAAATGGTAAACCTACCCAAATACATCTCATGAGTACTTCTAAATGTTGTAAGAAGAGGCCGGATTTGTCAACATGGTATGCTGTTTTCAGAGCCAGACAGAGCAAATAATAATGTGTGAGAACATAAGACCATAAGAAAAGCCCTGCTGGATCAGGCCAAAGGCCCATCTAGTCCAGCTTCCTGTATCTCACAGCAGCCCCACCAGGTGCCTCAGGGAGCACACAAGACAACAAGATGCTTGCATCATGTTGCCACTCCCTTGCACTGGGCATTCTGAAGTAGCCTACCTCTGATGTAAGGAGGTTGCACTAACCATCATGGCCTATAGCCCATGATGGACTTTTTTTCCAGAAATCTGACCAATCCCCTTTTAAAGGCACCATGGCCAGAAGCCATCACCGCCTCCTGTGGCAAGGAGTTCCACAGATTAATTACCTGCTGGGTAAAGAGTACTTCCTTTTATCCGTTCACAACTCTGTTCTGTTGGGAAACACTCAATTTTAGTGGCCCTCCCCTGGTTCTGGTGTTGTGAGAGAGGGAAAAGAGCGTCCCTCTATCCGCTCCATGCATCCCATGCATGATTTGCATGCATCAGTAAAGCAAAGGATTCCTGCCCCAAGAACAACTAGAAATGCCCCAAGATTTCTCCCATAGGGAAATGCTATGTTTAGACCACATTGTATACAATCGGAGCAGTGGTAAAGGGAATCCAGCTTTGTGGGACTGATGGGAGGCAAGGAGTGAGCTGCAGTCAGCAACCCAGTTGTCCATGACACACAGGCCTGTCTGTAGGAAGAGCTCCCAGAATGCAAATGGCCCCTCAATTATTCATCAGACCTGATGCTGCTGCAAGGCTTCCACTACTTTAAGGCATTTTGCCTGAGGCTGCCTTCAACCAAACACTCTTCGTCACATTTCATTTTTACCCGTCGCTGCATTTTCCATTCGTATGCTTGGCTCCCCTTCCCATCATGTCATTCTGATCTTCTTCAGTGCCCAACTGCGGTTTGACTTTATTTCAACCCCCTTGCTCCACCTCCATGCTTACAAGGGTATTTTCTGACCAAAAGGTTGGCAGTTCGAGACCACGCGATGGAGTGAGCTCCCATTGCTTGTCCCAGCTCCTGCCAACCTAGCGGTTCGAAAGCACCTAAAAATGCAAGTAGATAAATAGGGACCACTTTGGTGGGAAGGTAACGGCGTTCCGTGCATCCCGGCGTATAGTCATGCTGGCCACATGACCACAGAAGCTTGTCCTCGGACACATGCCGGCTCTGCAGGCTTAGTAAAGGAGATGAGCACTGCCCCCACAGTCGGTCACGACTAGATCATTCAGTCATGGGGAAACCTTTACCTTTTATCCTAAATTACATACTATGGGTTCAAGGAATATGACCGTATGACCTTGTGGATCAGGCACCTGATTTCAGATTGCAGGCTCAAATCAATCAATCTATCTATCAATCAGCTGTATTTATACACCGCTTTTCAACACAAAGTTCACAAAGCAGTTTACAGGCAAATATTAATAAAGTTAAATGGCTCCCTGTCCCAAAACTGCTCACAGTCTAAAAAAAAAAAATATTGCAGAACACCACCAGCATCAGTCAGTAGAAAAGACACTGCACAGGGGTGAACAGGAACAATTCCTCTCCCCCTGCTAAATATAAGAGGAGCACCACTTGAGAAAGTGTCTCTTGCCGTTAGCAGGGGTTAAGCAAATCCCTTCATGTTGATGTCAGAAAGGGGCTGTAGCCAATGACATCACTAAGGTTTGCGTCACCTGGTGCGGGAGGTTAACGCATCACCCCCATGATGGATCTCCTTCCATACCAGATAATACAGAATAAATTGCAACATCATATGTACAACCTAAGTGCAGTGGCATCACTAGGGTTTATTTGTTTTAATATTTAACAATATATAAATCAGTAACTGACAAAAACACAGTGGCCAACTTGATGAAACTCACACAACGCAGTAAGAGTTCTAGCATTAGCTCTGATACATGGATATGAGAGCTGAATCAAACTAACAGCTTATTGTGTGTTAGTAGAGTGTTTGCTGTGTCATAACACCAACTCATTGGCTCTCAGAACAATCAGTTTCATTGGTCAGTTTTGAGTTAAGGAAATCCATTCTTTGTTAGTTGTGTTTTCTTTGTAGTTGTGTTTTCTTTGGTGTTTTGGCTATAAGTTTTGATAGAGTACAGATAAGAACATAAGAAGAGCCCCACTGGATCAGGCCAAAGGCCCATCTAGTCCAGCTTCCTGCATCTCGCAGCGGCCCACCAGATGCCTCAGGGAATACACAAGACAACTGAATATGTGCATCTTGTTGCCACTCCCCTGCATCCAACACTCCATCCAGCCTACCTCTAAAGTAAGGAGGTTGCACTAACCATCATGGCCTTTAGCCTGCAATGGACTTTTCCTCCAGAAATCTGTCCAGTCCCCTGTAAAAGGCATCTAGGCCAGATGCCATCACCACCTCCTGTGGCAAGGAGTTCCACAGATTAATTACCCGCTGGGTGAAAAAGTATTTCCTTGTTCTCTCCCAACACTCAATTTTAGTGGATGTCCTCTGGTTAATTACTTCAATTAATTACTTAATGGTTTCTTTCATTGCATTCTGCTATAAATTTCACATTGTAAGATATATAGCATGATGGTGTTATCTGAAAAAAAAACCCAAGGTTTTACCATTTTGGGCAGTAGTGGTGTCACAGACACCCTATGTGCATCACCCAGTGCGGCCCACACACCCCTAGCAATACCACTGGCTCAGCGATGGGATCTACAAACAACCTGGGGGAACACTGGGCGGGACTTCCGCGGGGCTTCCGCGTGATTGGCTGCCCGTCCGCAGCGTTCTGCAGCTGTCTTGGCCTGGGGGGGCTGCCCCCGGTTAGCGCCCCCCACTGCTGCTCGCCCAGGCACCCGGCGCGACCCTCACCCATCCTCCGCAGCGAGCAGGAGCCCCCCCGAGGCCAGGGCAGCTGCGGATCGCCGCGGACGGGCTGCCAATCACCCGGATGTCCCACCTAAGTCCCGCCCAGCGTTCCCCCAGGTCGTTTGTAGATCCCATCGCTGCACTGGCTGTAGTTCAGAGAACCAGGTTGAGCAGAGAAATGAATGGTCAAATGTCAAAAAAAAAGGCAACATCAGGTATAATTATTTTCATTATCTAACCAAACCAAACCTATACATCTGTGGTCTAGGTTGTCTGGAGGACACAGCCACTTCTGCCTTATTAAACCAAAAATATATATAGTCCATTTGTCCTCCACAAATTGTCTTCAATTATTCTTTCCTCTTAATGTAACTTTGCTCCATCCTGATTTCATATGATTAGTACTTATGACATGCTCCAAAGTCAATACTGGCTATATACATTTAAATTATTCTCTTCCTGAAGGAGAATGTGTATGTATATTCGATTACTGGAGCCAAAGTCCAAATGTGATTAAATTCCGGTCGAGATATGCTTATAACCCCGGCAAAGCCTGCCTGTTTCCATGAGAATAATTCATCTTAAAACGATATAGTGCAGCAAGGCATGAATGCTAATATTTTTCCTGCTGTATTAATATTTTGGCCTCTGCCTCCAATGCCTTGGGAAAGCGATACTACTGCATACAGTAATATTTGGCTCAGATTGTGTGAGATTTTTTATAAAGCATTTGAGATTTTGCTGATCTCCTTTGAGGCCTTCAGTTTTAATATTGGTCATTGGTAGGCGTAGTTTTTGTGGTTGTTAAAAATGCATGAAAACACAGAACACCACCTTTGGGTGTTAAAAGTATCCAAATAAAAACATACAACACGGCATTTGGGTGTTTAAGATATTTTCCAGAAATTAACATAGATCACTTTTCCAATTTGAAATAATACTGTGGCTGAATCTGCTGACACTATATCACCTAGAGTTTTAAAGCATTTAAAATTAATAAAATGAGAACTTGGAATGAGAACTTAGAATAAGAACACATAATATTGCTTTCTGCCTTTCAAATCATGAAATCTGCAAAACAACACCACCACCACAATTTTCAAACATCCCAAGTCAACTACTACTACTACTGCTGCTGCTGCTGCTACTACTACTACTACTAGTAGCAGTAGGTAGTATTAGTATTAGTAGTAGTAGTAGTAGTAGTAGTAGTAGTTATTTATGCAGCACATGAAGGGCTGAATAAATAAACAACCTACTGGCCAAGAATTCATGTAGCCCAGCATCCTAATTCCAGCAGTGGGCAGCTGTTTCAAAGCAAAACAAGCAAGACACAAATTGCTTTGTGTTTGCCTCCCCAATTGTTTGCCTCCCACCAATCGACACACTGCCTGGGAACATGGAGGATCCCTATTGGCTAAGAGTTATGGGTCACTAGTCCTGGCATTGCAGCATGTTTTATGGCAGTTGCAAAAGGCGGCACACCAGTGATGTCATGCAGGGGGAATGCGGGGGAACTCAGTTCCACTAGTTAAAATTAGGGCTGACTCCACCCACTTCACTCTCCCTCCTCCCCCCTCCCAATTCCTCTGCAGAGCTTTTCTTCTTGGTTGGCCAGCACTCAGAGGGTTAAAGGGAGCGACTCCGGATTCCTAGGGGGGGTGAAGGCAGTGATGTCATTCAGGGGGAACGGACCAAAACGGGCGTTCCGGATCCTAACGGGCTCCGTGGCTGGTTCCGGGTTCCCGACAAGTGCCAATCAAAAGTGAGTTCCTGTTCCTAAATCATTTGAATGACACCACTGCGGCACACCATATAGTGTGGCCTGGCTGCTGCCACAAGTGGCAAACAGCCAGGTCCATGTGCCAGTGGCTCACCAATGAGCCCCGTTGCTGGTAAGGCTGGGGCATCTCCCAAATGAGGAAAGGCTGCAGCGTTTGGGGCTCTTCAGCCTAGAAAAAGGCGCCTGAGGGGGACATGATTGAGACATACAAAATTATGCAGGGGATGGATAGAGTGGATTGTGCATGGGTTGAATAAAGAGAGGTATTTATTCTTTTCCCTCTCACACAATACCAGAACCAGGGGACATCCACTAAAACTGAGTGTTGGGAGAACAGATACAAGAAAATACTTTTTTACCCAGCGGGTAATTAATCTGTGGAACTCCTTGCCACAGGAGGTGGTGATGGCATCTGGCCTAGATGCCTTTAAAAGGAGACTGGACAGATTTTTGGAGGAAAAGTTCATCGAAGGCTACAGACCATGATGGTTAGTGCAACCTCCTTACTGTAGAGGTAGGCTATGTTGGAGTGCCGGATGCAGGGGAGAGGCAACACGATGCACGTGTCTTGTGTAGGCATCTGGTGAGGCATCCCTGAGGCATCTGGTGGGCCACCGCGAGATGCAGGAAGCTGGACTAGTTGGGCCTTTGGCCTGAACCAGTGGGGCTCTTATTATGTTCTTATGTTCTTGTGTTTTTATGATTTCCCCACAGGAAATATGTTACAAAGTTGCAGCTCATAATTTGTGATAGACTTTGCTTCCAGAAATCTGTCCAATCCCCTTTTAAAAGCATCCAGGCCAGATACCATCACCACATCCTGTGGCAAGGCGCTCCATAGGCTAATTACACTAATTCCCAGCTTGTCAAACTACAGCAGTTTAGAGAACTTTAAACCAAGAAAGTTAAGTTCAGTGGTAAACAGAGGGATAAAAGGCACCAACAAGTACAGATGATTTCGAAAAGAACCCAAAACATAAACACTTGTTTCTCTAGTCCAAATGGACGTTCTTGGAAGTTTGCTACGCTGTCTTTAAGGTGAAGAAAGTAAACAGACGAAAACCAAACACAGTTTTGTCTCAATGCAAAACATGACAGATAGCTCGGTGAGTCTGATCCACATACACATAAACCCATAGGGAAATACTAATACTAATACTTGTATTTATATAGCCTCTCTTTTTTCAGAAGAATGATTCTGGAGTTGGAATGTTGCTTTGAGACTCCTGACCAGTCAAACCAGAAAACTACAGCTTTCAGATAGGGACCAACCAGGGCAGAGATTAAATTCAAAGAGGTTATTTCCAGGTGTTTTATTAATTACTAAAGGCAAACAGGGCAGGAAATAAATATTTATGAGCACAGAGATACTCCTTAATGACAGCCACTTAGCCAGGCACTTATCAGGATAGCAGTATTGGAAGGGGTGTGAAATATTCCAACTCCCTTTGGCCGTTTCCTGGGTAATACAATATGTTTTCATGGCAGTCTCCGTTATATATATCAACTGGTGTTTTTGAAATTTCCAATAAAGGCATCCCAGATCTATTCTCCATGAATTGGTCTGAGCTCATCTTGGAGAAGCAATTTTCCATATTTTCCAAAAGAAGTCCTTTTTTTCCTGTCTGCCCTGATTCTACTGCAAATCAATTTTCTTGGGAGACCCCCTACTTTCCATAACATGAGACATTAACAAAAATGAGTATCTATTCTCCATTTTATAAACCTTCAGCAGCACCCCTCCTTGCCATTTTTTCCTAAACTAAAAAGCCCCCAACATTTTAGCCTTTCCTCTTGAAAGTGTTCCAACCCCCTTTTTTAATCTTTTCCAGTCTACAGTAGCCTCTTTGAGATGGGGGTGGTGGGGGAAGAGGTGAACTTTCCAAAACTGTTGCTCAAAGCACAAAATGCATGGTCCACTCAAATTCAAACACTTTAAGGTCCCACTGTTGAGTATATTTAAGTACACTTCAGATTCAAACACGCTAAAGTCTCACTGTTAAGCATTTGTAGGAGCTTTCCCATTCAAATTAATAGGATTCAAATGTTGAAATGGCCTATATTATGCCCAATGAACTTTATGCAGTTTTCTTTAAAGGCGAGGCCCCCTCTGTGGGCTAGTAATTCAAGACTGAAATACTACACACTCCTGGAAGTATATCCCACAGAACACAGTGGGGTTCACACAGTGGTGTCATTCAAATGATTTAAGAACAGGAACTCACTTTTGATTGGCACTTCTCGGGAACCCGGAACCAGCCACGGAGCCCGTTAGGATCCGGAACGCCCGTTCTGGTCCGTTCCCCCTGAATGACATCACTGCCTTCGCCCCCCTAGGAATCCGGAGTCGCTCTCTTTAACCCTCTGAGTGCCGGCCAACCAAGAAAGAAAAGCTCTTTGCAGAGGAATTGGGAGGGGGGAGGAGGGAGAGTGAAGTGGGTGGAGTCAGCCCTAATTTTAACTAGTGGAACTGAGTTCCCCCGCGTTCCCCCTGCATGACATCACTGGGTTCACATCTGAGTAAACACGTATTATATGGAATCGTGCGATGAAAAGGCTAGCATTCGTATTGACATTGAAACTGTATCAGTGCTCTATACCTAATCTTCTTCTTCTTCTTCTTCTTCTTCTTCTTCTTCTTCTTCTTCTTCTTC
>JAJKFI010000101.1:189656-200562 GCA_029204185.1 Lerista edwardsae | reverse complement strand
CACACACACACACACACACACACACACACACACACACACACACACACCGTGTGTGCATAATCCAGCTTCGGATCGCAAGGTTCGTCACTCGTCTCTTATCTGAACGCTTGGCACAATCCACAAAGGAATTGAGCCGGTGTATTTCGAATTGATGATCCAAGGAGATGCAAATCCTTTGCATTTAACCCGATGCGAAACCATCCCGATCCTTGATACTTTTCCTGAGAACGGGAATCTCCTTGATCCCAGTCGAGCTGACTACAGCGCCAGCTTGAGATCTACACCTGTTTTCAGCAAGCAAGCTTCTTTCCTCAGAAGGAAGCCCCGCAGGATTCAGTAGCACTGTGGCACCCCCTGATACCGCACCTTTGACGTTGGCGGCAGCAGCAGCGCACCTCTGACATCGACTGGACTCATTTCCAAGAAAGCGGGCAATCTTAAACACCCTTCCCTGGACTAAGACACGTTGATTTACTCCCCAATAGGGCTGTCGACCGGGGAAAGAGAAAGAAATGACGCAGCTCGTTCCGATGTATATTTATCCAGAAATAAGTCCCATTATATCAAAGGAGGCTAATTTCCAAATGCAGTAAATGGGCAACGGAGGACAGCAGCCTGAATAGAATGCTTCAGTTGGTACATTGATTAATCGATTACATCTGCCTACATTTGTATACGAATTCAACTAGAACCTTTTTGCAAGCGGGAAACAAGGGGGGAAAAAAAACCTCCTTTGGGTGATGTCCACTTGTGTGGCCATCGCACCATTTCGGAAGAGGCATTCCTGCCTGGATAAAAGAGGGAAGGCCTCTTCTAATATGGCTCCTGCTGCTGCCTGTATTTTTATATTTAAAAAGAATTAACAGTGTTATTTTAAAAGAAAAAAATAGGTTGCGTGTTGTTTTTTAAAGCGAGGTGCCTTTGGAATGCTTGTAATTAGCTGATCCATCTGATTAATCTAGTACTTTGGCCTAGCACACCTCTAGGATCTGATTGCTCCTGTATTAAAGATTCAAGTCAAGCTAAGCACTGAATGCCTTCTTGGTAGAAGTACTGCTTGGACGCAGGGCCGGTGTTATCATTCGGCCAACTAGGCAGCCATCTAAGGGCGCAGACCTCAGAGGGGCGCAGAACTGATCTTTGAGGGGCACGATTGGATACAAATTAGTTTTTTTTTCACCCATGTAAAAAAAATGCAACTGACCATTTATATGATTTTTATTGTAAGATAAATACCACAACAGTATTATGGAATATAATTAATTATAAAATCGTATGGGGGAAAAAATTGAGGGTCAAGTAGTTAGCTTTCCTTGGGGGGAAAATAGCTTGCTATCAGCTGTGCATGGAAACAATATAACTGATTGCTGCGTCTGTTTGGGCAAATTCTAGCAGACGAAATCAGTTTCTGCCCCCAATTTTGGCCTAGATGGCCCCATGTAAAAATTACTAATAGACCTAATAGGAGGGAAACGCTGGGATTTCAGCTGGTCTACCCAATAGTGCGATCCACAAGGCAGTTCGACGACTAGACGGCTGAACTGAATCGTCCACACAGTGACCTCAGAAGGAAATTGCACTTGTAAAATGCGATTTTACTTCGAAGACGATGAGTTTCATTTGGACTGAGATGCTAATAGACGAACGTCCCAAACTGATCGCATGGAAAGAATTCCTATTGATGTCGGGGGCATTTACTGCCAAGCTATTGCCGCGATTCACAGTAACCAAAAGATGTAAGGCGATTTTTGTTCTGCCGGCGTGCCGATTTCCCAGTGACCAGCGGCTTAATTAGGATGCATTTAAGTTGGGACACTTTTCACTTGAAGAAAAAAAAAACCGAAACCGATAAGGCCGCGGTCCTGTGCGCACTTACTAGAGAGTAAGGCCCATCTGCCTAAATCGCTTCCAAAAGTAAGTGGGTTAGGGGAGGATGTCAGCCTGAAAGCGAAATAAAACGGGCGTCAGTTCGAATCAACAGAGGAGCGCTCCGCGCCGGGGCGTAAATGCAAATCCTTCGAACTCAGCCGTGGATCGCTCTCCTCTCAGTCAAAATAATAATAATAATAATAATAATAATAATAATAATAATAATAATAATCACGTTTGATAGCCGCTGGGGGAGGGGAGGCCTAAGGGTTTAACCCTTTCCCCAGCGGTCCCCACCCCAGTTTCCCTTCCGGGAGGGAAGCTACCATCGGCACTTGTTCACCTCTCCCAGTGCCAGAATCGGGGCCGGTGTCAGAGAGGGATCGGAACGGCGAAGAGTCCTCGGCGGTGCCCCGAGTCGGGTCGGCGGAGCGGGGGCGGGGGCGGGGGAGGCAAGCCAGACGAGCCAGCCGCCCAGACTGGAGCGCGCTGGTGGGGGCTGGTCGGGGGGGGGGAGTGGAAGCCTTTGATGCCGATGCTGGGAAAGGCGAGCGCCATCGGCTCGCTGTTCCTGGAAAGGCGCCGGCTCGGGTTCCTGGCCGATCAATGCGAACTTGGGCGCGCACGTTTCTGTGTTGTTGCCAGCATTAATGCGCTTTTAATCTTCGCAACATTATCAGCATCGATCCGCCTCCATAGACACATCGGCTTGAGAAAGTGACACAACCACAGGGGCGCGGAGGCAGACGGGAATAAATAGAAACAAATAGAGGAGGGGAGGGAGGGAGGGAGGGGGCGGGGAAGGGTCGCTCTGGCTCGCCCCCACCCCAGCAGCTCGGTCCTCTCTACCCGTGGGGCCGGCCTTCCCAGGCTGGGGGGTGGGGTGGGGCTGCAGTGGACCTGGGCCAAGTGGAGCACTTTTGGGGGGCTGGATGCTCCCGCTAAAAGACTGGCCGGTTTCCCAACGATCCGAGTCAGTGAGTTCCTACAGCCCCCCTCCCCCAATGCTAAGTTTTGCAGGCGCCTGAGCTCCTGTGTAAAGCGGCCCCTCTCCCTTGCCTTCACAGTCATTCACGACTCGCAGGCTCCTGCAAAACTTAGCATTTGCCCCCCTTCTAGGAACGCCATTGACGCCGTGGGTCCCAACTCAGCCACAGGATGCGACCCTCCCCGTGCTTACTCGAACCCCCCCCCCCCCGTTCCATGGCAGAGGTATGTCAGGATTTTACCCTTGGTCTTGTCGACTTCAGTGAGACCTTTCAACGTGGATCCAAAATCTCTCCCCCACTAAAACCAACGGAGCTTCTTTTGGTAGATGCCTACTGAAGAGCGACCACCCATTGAGTTCAAAGGAAGGAACCTCCAACGGAAGAACCTGCAAAGAACAAGCGCAAGACCTGTCTAATTCAGCAGCCTGTTTCTCACAGTGGCCAACCAACCAGAGGCTTCTGGAAGTCCACATGGGGCGATGGAGGCAAAAAGCCCCCTCCCCCCACTGCTGCTTTCCAGCAACTGGTCAAAGCATTCTGCCTCTGAACTGGAAGGTCGCATATGGCCATCCAGGACTACTAGCCATTGGTAGCCTAAGCCAGTGGTTCTCAAACATTTTAGCAGCGGGACCTACTTTTAGAATAACAATCTATCCAAGACCCACCAAAAGTGACGTCATGGTCAGAAGTGCCATCATTGTGATGCCATAGCCTGGGAATGCAGCAATAAATTGGGCTATTTCTCAGAGCGCAATTCTAAACTGGAGTTAGGCCGGCATAAGCTAAACTAGCAAAGTGGTGTTCTGCATTTTTTTTTTTTTATTGTGAGCCGTTTTGGGATGGAATCATTTGACTTTATTATTTCGTATAAACCACTTTGTGAACTCTGTGTTGAAAAGCGGTATATAAATACTGTTAGATGATAATGTTAAATAGGGCACAAGGTGAAACAGCCTTATAGATTTCCCTAAAGCAAAATTGCCTGAAATAGCTGAAACTTGGAGTCAAATTTGGTCAAATTTAATGGGATGCTAGTTAAATCGCTGAGCTGAGCTTGTTGCCTGGAAGGTTGGCAGTTCGAGACCAAGCAAAGGAGGGAGCTCCCATTGCTTGTCCCAGGTCCTGCCAACCTAGCAGTTCAAAAGCATGTAAAAATGCAATTAGATAAATAGGTACCACTTTCGTGGGAAGTTTTTCCGTGTGCTACGATGTATAGTCATGCTGGTCACATGACCATGGAAGCTTCTGCTTGGACAAACGCTGGCTCTTCAGCTTCGAAACGGAGATGAGCACCGCCCCCTACAGTCCGTCAGGACTAGACCATTCAGTCGTGGGGGAACCTTTACCTTTACTCCCAAAACAACCTTATCATCTCAAAAGTCCTTCACTTTGGTTAGATCCTGTCTTTTGTGTCAATATATGGCTTTCATGCTTAAACGACTTCATATATGTTTTGATTTACTAATTTTTTGAACAACCCTGTAAGGTCAGTTAGTTTTACTTTTACCCCATGTGTAGGGGTGTGTGTTACTTTTTATGGTGTTATTTTTTGCAGTCTGTTATTTGAAAGGCAGAAAGTGCTATGTGTTTTTATTCTAAGTTTTCATTTCAAGTCTTCATTTGTATAAATTTTAAATGTTTAAATGTATAAATTTTAAAAGTGTACTAGGTAGTTGATATAGGTGATATAGTGTCAGCAGATGCAGCCACAGTATTATTTCTAATTGGATAAAGTAATCTATTTTCATTTCTGGAAAATATCTTAAACACCATAATGTAGTTTTTCTTTGGCTGTTTTAACACAAAAAAATTACACCATTTTGTATTTTTATGCATTTTTAACAACAGCACATACCCTGAAGTCAGAGACTGAGTGAGAAGGCTACCTGTGGAACTCATAGCAACAAGGAGATTTCCTGGACCAAGAATTTCCTGATTAGATAGGTTGTGAGTGGTTTGAATTATATACCATACCCAGAAAAATGAAACAAGCCGAAACAGCTGATTATACACTAGTAAAGATTATACACTATATGAAGGTAGTTTGATGCCAAGTTCTTTAGCATTGGAATATTAATTTAATTTCAATTTGAACACAACATACATACAACACCATTACCATCAGCATAAAAAGCACAAGCAGCTTTCCCTTGAACTACACAATACTTAAAGAGCAATCCTAACCTCGAGTTAGGCTGGCACAGTTAGGGCAGCAAAGTTTGGCCCACACAAGTTACATTGCAAAACATGTTTGGACCACTCTTGGAGTCAGAGAGGGCAGCACATAGATGTGGACCATCCTGCCTGACTCTGAGAGTGGTCCAAACACATTTTACAGTGTCCTTTGTGCCAGCCAAACTTTGCTGGCCTAACTGTGCTGCCTAACTCCAGTTCTGATCCCATGGCCTCTATGAACTCCTTAGCTCACAGTCTTAGTAATATGGGCAAAGTAATATAACCTTACTGGGTTGCTGAATAAATAAAACCGAATGCATGCGTTGGACTTTGGCCAGGGCCGGCTCTAGGAGTGGCGGGGCCCAATGCAGGGCATTCCTGTGGGGCCCCCCCACACTCCCCACAGGGTCCCCCACTCACCAGGTAGAGCACTTGTGGTGCCACACACAAAGGGTGGCACCTGGAAATAGTTGGTGGTGACAGGTTGACGTCACTGCCAATCACTTCCGGGAGACCCATTTTGGGCACTTCAGAAGCTGGGGCAGGTGAGAGGGCCCAAGGTAAAGCTGCTCTGCTGGCCCCACTGATCTACAATCCTGAGAGATCCTGACTGCAGCAGGAAGCAATATGCTCACTGCACTGGTGCGGGGCCCCCCAAAGCACAGGGCCCGATGCGATGACGTTGGCCACATTGGCTTAAGGCCGGCCCTGACTTTTGCTAGATTATGCAAGTCTCAATCATTGATACACCAGGGCCTAATTTTTCTTTTGGTCCCCACCAGTAGTAGAGCCAGAGGGGTGGTGGCACAGTATGTATTGCAAGCATTGCAATGTGCCGTGTAAGCAGCCCCTCCCCCGCACTGTTACTGCCCTGAATGGCGAGGGGGAGGGGCCACTTACACAGCGCATTGTGGTACCTGCCGTACCTCCCAAGCCATCCCCCTCTGGTTTCACTTCTAGTGCCACAATGAGAAGATGCACCTGCACCCAGACAATGTATGCCTATGTGCCAGGAACAGTCAGGCCAAACTGACACAGGGAAAAAGTGTTCCATTTGCATTAGGTACAGTTTTGGTACAATACATTGCATTCATTGGAGAAGGCTGATAATTCAGTATCAAAGCATCTGCTTTGTCTGCAGGAGGCCCCTGTGCAGGTCTGAACAAAGACTCACGTAGTCAGTGCTGCAAAACGCAAACAGAAGGAGCTGCTTGTATTGTGTAACTCTGGGAAGTAGTAGCTGCTAGTCAGAGCAAACCAGGCCAACCCAGATGGACCAATTATCTGATTCTACACAAGGCAGCTTCGAAGGTTTGTAAGATCTTTACTCAATTCCTTTCCAATAAGACCTTGAGGGCATAATCCTAACCTGGAGTTAGGCTGGCGTAGTTAGGTCAGCAAAGTTTGGCTGGCACAAGGGATACCGTAAAGTGCATTTGGACAAGACTCTCAGAGTCAGGGAGGATGGTGCACATCTGTGTGCTGGCCTCTCTGACTCTGAGAATGGGCCAAACATTGCAATGTTCCTTGTGCCGGCCAAACTTTGCTGGCCTAACTGTGCCAGCCTAACTCCAGGTTAGGCTTGGGCTCTGAGAGTCCGTGAACGGGAGAAAAAACCAGGGACAAAATATCTAACAAAAATGGACATGAAACATTTATAAAACTGAAATGAGGCTGTACCACTCTATATGGAATGTGTGTCATCATATTTCTGGAAGATCTGCATGTTCATATGATTAGAACCAGCAACTCCACCCCAAGAGCTCTTATCAAGGTCTTCAGCTGCCCATATAAAAGCAAGAAGGCCGCATGGATGGTGGAGATGGGGCCACAAGACTTGCAGCAACCCACTGAGGTGGCAGCAGACAGAGAAGTCCTGCCACAGCATTCTCCACACCAGGTTGTCTACCCCACAGATCTTTAGAGAACGGGGAAGGAATTCCTTCATCTGAGGAATAGTACATCTGAATTAAGTACAAAAATTTGGAACCCAGCAAAATGCCCTCTTCTGCTCCTGATCATGTTATCATGTACTTCCTTTGTAAAAAAGGAAGTATTTTTTTACCCAGCGGGTAGTTAATCTGTGGAACTCTTTGCCACAGGAGATGATGATGGCATCTGGTCTGGATGCCTTTTAAGAGGGGATTGGACGGATTTCTGGAGGAAAGGTCCATTGTGGGCTATAGGCAATGATGGGTTGTAACCTCCTTACATTAGTAGTAGGCTACTTCAGAGTACTGGGTGCAAGGGAGTGGCAACTGGATGCAAGCATCTTGTTGTCTCATGCCTCCCTGGGGCACCTGGTGGGCCGCTGTGAGATACAGGAAGCTGGACTAGATGGGCCTTTGGCCTGATCCAGCAGGGCCCTTCTTATGTTCATATGTTCTTATTTTGATATGCTCCAACAATCACTACTAGTAGCCATTTGAGAGGGGTGCAGGAAAATACTAAAAAAGCATGAACGCAAGCTGAAAATCAGGGGCATTGCTTCAGTTGTGGGGGCACTTCAACATGACCCTCAGATCAGAATGGCCTCTGCAATCAAAGTTCCTGCAGAACGTGAACTGATCAGGGAAACTTGGGAGTCTGCGCATTGTGCACATCACTTCAGGGCCGGCCTTAAGCCAATGTGACCAATGTCACCACATTGGGCCCCGCACTTTGGGGGGGGGCCCTGCACCAGTGCAGTGAGCAGATTGCCTGCTGCTGCACACGAGATCTTTAGGGGCTGTAAGTCATTGGGACGAGCAGAGCAGCTTTACATTGGGCCCTCTGACCTGTCCCCGTCTACAAATGGCTCAAAATGGGCCTCCTGGAAGCCGTTGGCAGTGATGTCATCATGTCACCACCAACTACTTCCAGGGGCCACACGCAGCACCACAAGTGTGTTTCTTGGTGTTTGGGGGCCCTGCAGGGAGGTTGAGGGGCCCCAAGGGAATGCCCCGCATTGGGCCCCAGCACTCCTAGAGCCAGCCCTGCATCACTTGTTTATACTGTGACGCTAATTATAAGACTTTGGAAGCAAGTTCAACAAAATCCTTACTGGAAACAAAGATAGGATTGTAATCTAAAACAGTGGTTCCCAAACTGTGGGTCGGGACTCACCAGTGGGCCCTGGGCCAATTACAGGTGGGTCGCGAAGCAACTAGAACCGCCATATTGAAAATCTGGGAAGATGAGTTGCTGGAATGGGTGAGGGCTGTTTTGTTGTTTAGCTTGTGTCAAGGTTGGAAATAGGCTTTTTCCTTTCTGATTCCCTTTGCGATTGAAACATGACTTAGAAATAATTCAACTGATTGCTGCATTCTCAGGAAAGCATCAGGCTCTGGCGTCACAATGATGCCACTTCCGGCCATGACATCAGTTCTGGTAGGTCCCGGAATGATTGTCATTTTAAAAAGTGGGTCCAAAAGATCTTCTTCTTGGGCAGAAGATTTAGTCGAGAGGGCTAATGCCTCCATTTGCCTGAAGATAAGAGCTGAAGATCTGAAGGTCGCCAGTTCGGGACAGCCAGAAGTCTCTGTGAGCGGCAGACCTCGTTAACTGCGGCTGATTAATATCTGAGCTTCGGCTGCCTTGTGTGAGGGGGAGTTGTGCTGAAGTTCAGCCGCTTCTCTGGTGGGAGCAGGGAAGCCGCTTATCAGCCAGCAAGCAGACAAACGGGTGGCCAGAAAGAAGGACTAAATCCAGAAAGATCCATCTGTATGTGTGTAGTTCTTGAAAGATAGAACATTTCTGTATAAACTGTAAAAACCTTTGGGTTTCTGAATAAAGTCTGCCCATGTAAACCGCCTTGAGTTATAGTCATTAGAGAAATCTGGTGACCTGAGAAAGGCGGTATATAAATCCAAGTTAAAAACAACAACAACTAATGTTTGAGAACCACTGGCCTAAAATCTCACTGAACACCATGGGTGTATTTCTGAGTAAATTGACGCTGTTTTCCATCACCAATATGAGACACTTTCACTTTGAAATCAGCAAAGGGTCTCATGCAAAGTACTTCACACTCCTTTATGCATGCTGCCCAATCCTGTGCATGTTTACTCAAACATAACTTTCAATGAGCTTAAAGGGGGTTACTTCCATCATATCAAGGTGCTGTGGCTGCATCATACTACTATCTAGGAGCTGCAAGCATACTCTAAGGGCGCAATCAGTGGTGGCATTCAAATAAATTAACAACCGGTTCTCTAATGTCATTGCCTGAGCCAAAAAAAACCCAAAGCCAGCCAAAGTAAGCGAGTGGGCGGGGCCTGGCCATTTAACAACCGGTTCTATAGAACCTGGGAGAACCCCCTGAATGCCACCACTGGGCGCAATCCTAACCTGGAGTTAGGCCAGCACAGTTAAGCCCGCAAAGTTTGGCTGGCATCAAGGCCACCGTAAAGTGGGTTTGGACTACTCTCAGGGTCAAGGAAGATGGCACATGTCTTTGTGCTGGCCTCTCTGACTTCGAGAGTGGTCCAAACATACTTTACGATGGCCCTTGTGCCGGCTAAACCTTGCTGGCCTAACTGTGCTGGCTTAACTCCAAGTTAGGATTGTGCTTTAAAAATGCCCAAGAATGCTACATGGATGTAATTTCTTTGCACTTCCTCAGCCCCAGAAGCACATGTAGTTAGAGTCAAGATTTAATTGCAATTCAAAGTAAGCCAGAATAAAGTCCAAACCATTCCTGCTTGGTCCTCACAACAACTTCCTTCGGTCAATCACTTCACTACAATCCCCATTTTACAGCTAGGTAAGGATGACATAAGGGACGTGGTGGCACAGTGGGTTAATTCGCTGTTGCTGGGCTTTCCAACCGGAAGGTTGGGAGTTCAAGACTGCGCAACGGAGTGAGCTCCTGTTGCTTGTCCCAGCTCCTGCCAACCTAGCAGTTCGAAAGCACCTAAAAATGCAAGTAGATAAATAGGGACCACTTCGGTGGGAAGGTAACGGTGTTCCGTGCGCTATGGCGTAGAGTCATGCCGGCCACATGACCACAGAAGCTTGTCCTTGGACAAAACGGCCACATGACCACAGAAGCTTGTCCTTGGACAAAACGCCGGCTCTACAGGCTTTGAAATGGAGTGGGGAAACCTTTACCTTTAAGGTTGACATTAACATGATATAAGAGTGTATCAATACAGAGTAATTGCTGATGTAAAAACCTTCTTTTGCTGAGCCAGAACAGTGATCTTTCCAAATCCAGCATTGTCTCAGACAGTGACTCCCCTCACTGCCAAGGGCTGAACCTCAGACTTGCCTGCAAAGCATGTGCTCTGACACTCATCAATGATTTTCCTCCTTCTCATCACACATTTTGCAACTAGCAAAAGTGTTATATTAGAATAGAGACTCGTATGTACATATTTCCAAGGGGAGCAGAAAAACAGGCATATACCGTTCCTTCTAATTAATATAACAAACCTTTGCATGTCTACTCAAAAGCAAGCCCCGCTATGTTCAGTAAGGCTTACTCCAGAGTATGTGCAGTGAATTTCAGCCTAAATGTCTTTTGATTAGCAAAGTTTACATAAGAGATGTATGATATCATTGGTTACAGTGCAAGTATTTGACGAATCAACTCAAGGTTTACAGCCAGATCCGATGGCATGTTTAATGAGAAATAGACCTGTTTTTTTCCCCTTTAAGTAAGAGTACAGTACAGCATCGAAGGCAAAAGGAGAAGGGGGCGGCAGAGGATGAGATGGTTAGAGAGTGTCACCGAAGCAATGAACGTGAAATTGGGCAAACTCCGGAAGCTAGTGGAGGACAGGGAGGCCTGGCATGCTGTGGTCCAGGGGGTCGCAAAGAGTCGGACACGACTTAGCGACTGAACAACAACAACAACAACAACAACAACAACAACAACAACAACAACAACA
>JAJKFI010000101.1:161544-173803 GCA_029204185.1 Lerista edwardsae | reverse complement strand
TCTCTCTCTCTCTCTCTCTCTCTCTCTCTCTCTCTCTCTCTCTCTCTCACACACACACACACACACACACACACACACACACACACACACCCCTCTCCTGCTGAGCTCAATGGAACTTCGAAGGGCTTGACTTTGGCTGGTGTCTCGCGGTTGTTGAGAGGAACAGATGCGGCTTGATGCTCCTCCCAGTCATACTGATCTGGGAGGAAAGACCCCTTGAACTCCGTGGGGCTTAACTACCGAGAGTCAACATGCCTAGAAACGGGCTGCAGGACCTACTACGTCGTAATTTGAGTAGACTCAGTGTACGATCAGACACTTGTAACACACACACACCCTGACTGACACAGACACAGGCACCTCAATGTGTACCCCCCTTCTCTCGGAGGAAATGGGGCACATGCGTATTATATGGGATGGGATCCCACTACGACCAAAGTAGGGGACATCCTGCTGTATCTAAGATTACGCAGGTGTAACTGAAAACAATCCCACATTTTCCCCAATTTTATCCGTGCTCCCATTTTCCTCTCCTTCTGTTGTCTCCCTTCTGTCTATTTTTTTTTTTATTATTATTAGCCCCTTGGGTAGGAACGTGTTCGCCCATTCTCTGCACACCACCAGAGTTCAGGGATGACTTCGTAAAAATTATAAATTATACTATATACAGATATTTATAGCAGCCTTTTTTGCTTGCTTCTTGAGTGAGAGGCTCACAGCCTCCATCCACCCTCTCAAAAGGACTGAACTCTCTCTCTCTCTCTCTCTCTCTCTCTGTCTGTCTGTCTGTCTGTCTGTCTCTCCACCTGGAGTGCATGGTAGGTGGCTGTATTTTTGTGTGCAAATCCTCCTGCGCTCATGTACTTAATTTATTTAAAGACGTATCCCATAATACGATGCTCCCTGTTTTTAACCTTTTAACACAATGTACAAAATAATAAAGCAATCGTGTACACGTGTTTCAACCTGCAGTCTGTACAAACACGCACACACCCACATTGTGTGTTTGTGTGTGTGCAAATATACAATATTTGTGAGGCATAAATCCATTTCAGAATTTCATCCCGGAAGAAGTGCAGTAATTTTCTAGGTGCAAAGAGAATAATAGCCACGACCAGCACATTATAAGGGGAAACCTGCATTTTCTTCCTTCCACGCCCGACCCGGTGAAAGACCAGGAAGGCAGGAGCGAGGGAGCGTCTCTGATCCGGTCCGGAACTCTTCTTAGTAAAGGTTTCCCTCCCTCTTCCAAAACCATCTGGCACGTGAGTGCGGGGGGTATTGATCAAATCCGGGTGTGCTGGACACCCCATGCTAATCTATAGCGTTGCTGGCCATCAGCTTCGCCTAGGAAATGCATCTGTCTCTAAAGCTCCCAAACAAACCCTCTTTTTCTCCCTCGAAGCCCCCCCCCCTTTACCCCAACTTCAACCTCCATTCATGGGTAAGTCAATCTCTTTTTTAAAGAAAATATTTTTATTTTGTTTTGCAATTAGGAGCTGGGGAAAAATGACGCTCGTCTATGTGGTTAGTGCTCCAATTTTGTTTAATTGCCATTAAAGCAGAGAGAGAGAGAGAGAGGTGGGGGGGGGGCGGCGGCTTAGAACTCTGTTTGCGGAGAGGCCTGACGATTCATTGGGCCACAAATGCAGACCTGCCTGCCTGGCAATACTTTCGGGCCCACATCTACAGTGGAATTTAACTGTTTGTGGCCCCCAAAGGGCCCTGTCCATCTGCATCGTTTATTTTCGAAAAGTGTGCAGGTCACTGAATGTCTCATTCTGCAGCGTGAAGGGGGAGGGAAGGAGGCCCGGGTCCCTGGGATGGTTTGCGAACGGAGGAGCGCCATTAGGATGACTCGAGGCAGGAAGATCCGGGGCGCGGTGGGGGGGGGGAGAGAAAGATTTTGCTACGTTTTTTTTCCAGTGCCTTCGTTAGAAAATTATAGGAGAAGATCTCCAAGAGGAGGAGGAGGCGGTGGGCAAGTCAGAGAAGTCGCCGAATAATACACACAGTATTCTTGGAGGTGGGGGAGAGGGAGGTTGGGGACCCACGCCAGATTTATGTGGGACCCACCGGCGAGGAGAGTGGCTGTAAATACTAAAGCGAAACGGCGATTGAACAAGGCTTGGCCCAAAAGACCAATATTGCAACAGACACTGGAGACGAAGCCCCATTGTGTAAAGAACACAGCGGGGCTTCTTTACTTCCAAGTACTTCCACTGAAAGTGGGTCTGAAGCGGGTCTCAACGTTCCTGGCAAAGTGCCAGAATCCCCCCGTTAGGATCTGGGGCACCCCCTCTTCCCGTTCTAAATAGTTTAGAAAAGCAGGGACACAAGCTTTAAACGTCACCTTCTGTCCACCCAGCCAGCTACACGTCCTTGCCTCGCGTGATTTCATATCTGACCCCCACACAAAGTACACCCGTGGCACCGGAAAGACGATTTCACTGACCGTGGTGCGCTCTCGCCTCCCAGGAGGTATGCCACGAAGTCTAAATAGGGCGGCCCAAGACTTCTGGGGTATTTGAGGTGGCCCGGAGCCGCATGGCTTTACCCTATGAAATTGACCAACTTTCTGACCCCAATTGCAAAAAGACATTGAGGGTCTTCCTTCAGCTACCCCGATTTTCCCCAAGCTTTTAATCAGTAACTTTAAAAAGAGGGTCTCCACAGTGACCCCCCTCCCGTGTTGTTTGGCAGGCAACCCTTATCTTGTGCAACTCGGCCACCTTTTGTCTCTCTTCGGGCTGCCCTCCCCCTCCGCCCCATCTTTTCAGCTCTCACCGGCCGCCTCCCCCCCCCCCGCAACTCAAAGAATCTGTTTGTTGCTACTGCTGTTGCTGGGAAGCGCTAGATGAAAATGTCACCTTCTCTTAAGGTCAGAGAAAGTTAATCCTGTTTCTCTTCTAACCCACCGAGGAGGACATCGGGGAGAGTTTCAAATTCTTAATGCGCGGGAGGAAAGGAAAAACAACAACACAGTAATAATAAAACAAGCGGGCCCCCCTTCCAATCAATACAACTTTGTTTTTGAGGGCGGGGCGCGCGTAAAAATCATAGTCGTGTTTTGAAATATAATAGATGAAATTGACAGTATTTGCCGGTTTCAACTATGCATATGTGATCGCGGCCCTCGTGTAAAGGGATGGGGGGAAAATTACGAACTAAACCAGTATTTCAGAAGGTCCTGATTTAAAGAGAGAGAAAAATTACGTGTTTCTCTCCTTGCCGGTCCAGCCACACCCCCAAAACAGCTGTTATTTAAGCACAATCTCATCTTCAGATTTGTGTCCTCTTGGTCCCGTGTCCAAATCATCTATTTCCAAGTGACTACAAAGAGGACTTGGGTGGCAATTACTGTCATTATGTCACACTATAATATCACACCCCGAGAGATGTTGGCATATCCATAGACGGACGTGTGTAGACCCTACACACGCTGCAGAAACCCACGTGCTCATACACATGGACGCAGAAAGGAAGGTTGGTAACAGAAAAATAATAATACGTGTGTGTCATTTATGTTAATGTATAGGCCTCTCTAACCCAAGGATTCTACTTCCTGTGTCTTGAGTACCCCTTTTCATAAATATCCTTTATGCTTCCCTTTTCGTAAGAAGCTACTCTGTATGTGTCTATATTCAGATACAATTGTGCAAGGTTTCCTTTAATACATATATAACTGTATATTATATATTACATATATTACTGTATAAAATTAGCATATTTTTATTGAATTATACTCCAATATTCCTTTTCCGTGCACGCCTTATTTTATATTCTTTCTTTCTTTCTTTCTTTCTTTCTTTCTTTCTTTCTTTCTTTCTAGTTTTGGCAACGATGCATTTTCTATCCTGTTAAACCTGCAGTCCTCTCATTTCAATCGCTCACCAAGAGGAGACCTGCGACGAGCCCCCCCCCCCAAGCGTGTATAAAATTGAGTTCTCCGATTTTGTCCGCTCCAAGCGACCCACCCTCAGTTCAATGGAGGGAAGAAAAGCAGCGCTGGCGCGAGGTGTCTTTGTTCCGGTCAAGTTAGGCGTGAAATCCTTTTGTTGTCCTTTCAAAAGGAAGGCAAAAGTTGCTGTTGATTGTCAAAGGACAAATTTAACTCTGCGAAAGCGGAAGTCTTTCCAAGTGAGCTTTGGAGAAGAAACTTTCGGCCGCCCTTTTTAACTGAACGCCTCTTGGAGGGACATCTTTGGCGTAGGAAATCTCCCCTTTTAAATTCTTTTTTAAAGAACAGAAGTTGATCCCACTGCCTGACTTCAGAAAATGGCTGAATAAGGATTAAGGTTTTTTTTGTTTGTTTGTTTTTTTAAACGCCTTACAAGTTTGGGTTATAAACTGATTTTTTTTTTCTGTTTTCCCTCTCTTGGGGGAAGACTTGTGCGCTTCGTGAAAAAGGAGGACTGCAGGGAGGGAAACGAGAGCCGTCACTCATTCTCTCTGCGCCGGAGCCGCAGCTTCGATCGGAGGTTTGTCCAAACTTGGAGACTCGCGTGAAAATTATCTCAAGTTTCCCCCCACCCCACCCCTCGCGGACCATTTCCCCAGGACCAGCTCTCTTAGATCTTTCCGCCATGGTACCGAAACATTTCCTTTTCAGCCTGAGATCGTTCCAATGTTACAGTATAACATTTTCTTGATTGAAAAGTAGTTGTTCCGAAGTTCCAACTCTACAGTTTTCCCCGCCGGCCTCTCGATCCAGAAGGACGCCCAACAAGTTCGCACGAACTTATACTGAAATCAGGGAAACGCCTGATGAATCTCGCAGATCAACGCATTTAGGAGCGGGGCATGCGTGAGCAACTTGGTCCTCTTTTAGTCCGATCTGCAAACGAGCTGAGTGGATCTGAAGCCAGTCCGGATCCCCTCTGAATCCAAGCCGATGACATCTGCTCAAATATCGGCTTAAATGGACGGCAGATCGGGCGGGCCGGGCACATTACATTGTTGGCACGCAAACAGAGAAAAACAACAACAACCAACTACTTTTAAACGGGATTGTTCATCTGGGCTCCAAGTTTCCGTTCCATTAGTCAACTTTTTATGTTTTAAAAAGTTGTATGTAAGATTCCAGTCTTTATTCTTCAGCAAAGCTTGCTGGATCTAAAGACCCATAACAGAAAGAACTGCTTGTCCCGGGATATATTCAGTGTACATATTCAACTCTGCGAATCCATTTTGAAATATAACTTGATATATATGAGATGTATAGCAATGAAATATGCCAGCAAGTAACTACATATCCAAAGAGGCACACCTCGACATTTTATTTACATAAACATCACGCCTGTGATGCTTATAATTTTAATTTTTCATTACCTAATTGGTTTGATTCCTCCTTTCCTGAACAATCTGAGTTTTAGGAGCAGGAAAAGTCAGACGAGAAGGAGATGGGAGAAAGAAGTGAAAGGAAGGGGGTGGCAGAGGCTGCGAATTAGGGGGTGCCCCACCCCTAGTTTATCCATATGTTTATTTATTGTGGAATTGCAATTAGGACTAAATCTGCACTCAGGTGGTGAAAAAAACGCACGGATGCAATATGCGGAATCCACAAACGCAGGAGAGGTATGGCCGAGTCGTTCCCCCCTCCTCCACAACAGCCTCTCCCCAACAACATACAATTGTAAAAGTTTTTGCTTGTCTCCTCTTCACACTGCCGGAAGAAGAGGAAGTGTTATGATCTCTGCAGGAAACAATGGAGAGACCGGAGGGGGCGAATTGGGGGTCAGGAGCTTAATGCGCTTCTCCTCCCCAGCAGGAGCAGCCAAAAGCGGCAGAGGAAAAGGGCTACTTCTGATTTGGGGAGGGGAACGTGCCCGTGGCGACAGGGATCGGTTTGCCGTCCCGGGCCAGCTTCAGTTTCTCTGTCTCTCTGCCCATGGGGCTTGGAGAAACTTAGAAAGACGATCGTGTCAGAGAAGAAGAACCAGGTTTGCAAAGGACGAAGGAAAAGAGTTGAGCCTGCAAGTAGTTTTGAAAGATGCTCCAAGGAGCAGGTCAATTGTCTCTGGAAACAGGATTAGCAGGGAAGTTGTCAGCATCAGAAATCATGACTATTATTATTATTATTATTATTATTATTATTATTATTATTATTATTATTATTATTATTATTATTATTGGCTTTCCCTCAGCCTTCTCGGATAGTAAGCGTGGATTATTCAGCTACATGACTGCAATCACAAGCATGTACTCTCTTAATTGTTCCCTGGAACTCCTAAAGGACTTCCTTCTAAGGCTAAGCAAAGAGGCAATGGAGTCTTGCTGCATCGGGTCAATCTTGCTCCTTTTGAAATAAATAGCAAATCTCCTCTTGATATTAATGGCACAGGATAGTAGTCAACAGAACATAGGTAAAGAAGTGCAGGGGGGTGCAATTGCACTGGACAACAAGCTTTAGGGGGGCCACAAACTGAGCTTGACACTAGTGGCTAAAATGGTGGAAGCCTTGGTGAGTATGAATAATACCATCATGTTGTATACTATTCAATGTAGGATTTAATGCAGAATGCTATGAAACAAAACGGAGTGTAATATCTTCATTCTATCAAATGTTATGGCAAAAAAAAAAAAAAAACCACCAAGAAAATGAAAATACAACTGTGATGCCACTTCCTGTTGTGATGCACTTCCTGTTGTGATGTCACTTCCAGGGTGTTATGTTGCCCTCTGCACGGGGCTACATTTTCATTAGTTACACCAGTGAGCCAGCCTACATGTTTATAATGGGAAACATTTCCAGGCTTTGGTCCCTTTCAATTTAGAAAATAATGATGGTTGATGGTTGATGAAATAGGTCCATCAAGTGGATGCATCCAAAGATATTCCAGTTGGACTAATTGAAGCTAATGATTGGTTCTGCACAGGACTGGTTGTGAGGTTTCCTGTCTCAGTTTCCATATACAGGATCCTCTGGGGTTCTGTTTCTGACCCCCACTACCTGAAACCTTCGATCCTGGGGATGCCTTTTTAAAGATAGGGGAACATCTTGCTGCAACAAGGTTAAAAAAAAAAAGAGATTTGTTTAATGTCCCCCTGTCTTTTTAATAGGCATCCCAGTATCAGTGCTATCCATGGATAACTGAAATCATGGATACCAAATCAGTGGATTCTGGGGCACACCTGTATGCAATATTTTTATATATCTGTTCCAAATTCCTTTCAGGTGTGTGAAAGAGAGACCGAAGTGTCTGTGTGCCACAGATCAAAGGACCCTGATGAAAGCCGTATTCAGGTGTTGAATAAATCCAGTTATTGTGGTTGAAGTATGTTGTACGGTAGTACTGTCAGAAATTATGATTTTTCAAGTCTCCCGTCTTTCTTCACATAGCACCTACATTAGCTCAATCCTATGCATGTCTAGTCGGAAGTTAGTTCCATTGTAGTCAACCAGGCTTACTCTTAGGTGTTAATAGGATTGTCGCCTCAGCTATGAACTCCAAAGCCCCAATCTCCATGTCTTCTAGTGGCACCAACATACTAGTACTCTAGGGATGCTATTTTCTTCAGCTCATCCCTGATAGAGCCCCCAAATGAAATATGAGGACAATAGTGTTAGCCCACTTTACAGGGTTAGCCTTGGTTTAGGTCTGTTCTAGAAAGAGCATGCTTGAGAGGAGACATGATTGAGAAATATTAAAACATGAGTCATTTTATATGTTTTAAGTGATCACCACATTTAATGAAAACATTCCTTAAAAAAAAACTTCAATTTCCCAAAAATAGTAAATGTTCACCAAATTTTAGACCACCTAAACCACATATTGATAATATGGATAACCACATATTGAGTTCTCGTCATTTTAGTAAAGTATTTGACAGTAAAAAAATGGGTTTCTCTCCCAAAAATAGTAAATTTTCATAATATAATCCAAACCCTAACCCTAACCCTTAATTTGTCCCCATATGAAATGGATAGAGGGAAGTTCTTTTTTCTGCTCACACAACAACAGAATCAGGGGACCTCCACTAAAATTGATTGCTGGAAGAGTTAGAACAGACAAAAGGAATTATTTCTTTACCCAGTGTGTAATTAATCTGTGGAACTCCTTGCCACAGGATGTGGGGATGGCAACTGCCTTAGATGCATATAAAGGGGATTGGACAGATTTATGGAGAAGGTCCACTCCAGGTTTTATAAGTCATGATGACTGTATGCATCCTCCGGGTTTCAGAGGTAGCCCATCGCTGAATGCAAGGGAGTGGCAACAGGATACAGGTGCCTTGTTGTCTTGAATGCTCCTTGAGACATCTGGTGGGTGTGGGCAACTGTGAGATACAGGAAGCTGGTCTGGATGTTCTCCTTGCCTGCTCCAGCAGGGCTCTTCTTGTGTTCTTATGGTTGCTGCATGGTTTAAAAATATCATATATGTGAAATAGTTCAAACATCCAAAATATATTCTGTTTGCACTAAGTTCTCTTGCCTTTTTTATATCGCAGACTTCTCCTCCTCCTCCTGTAGATGTTAGATAATATAAAGGATAGGACAATTGATGGCAATGTTTAGCTATGGCTGGTGGCATTTCCTATAAGGGGGGCAAAATGCTAAGTGTTGCAGGAGCCTGAGCTCCTGTATAACCTGGCCCTTCCCCCTTGCCTCCAGAGCCATTCACGGCTTGGAGTGCAAAGTGAGGTCTCCAAGTTGCAAATTGCTCCAGAGGTGAGGGGGAGGGATCACGTTACACGGAAGCTCAGGCTCCCGCAACACTTAGCATTCCCCCCCCCACAGAGTCTGTGGGTGGAAGAGTAGCAGGAAAAGGCTGTTGAAGGCATCTGCCTGGCTATTATGGAAAGCAGGATGCTGGGCTAGATGGCCTTTGAACCTGAGGGCACAATCCTAACCTGCCATTAGGCCAGCACACTTAGGCCAGCAAAGTTTGGTTGGCACACAAGGGCCACTGTAAAGCGCATTTGAACCATTCTCGGAGTCAGGGAGGATGGCGCACGTCTGTGCGCTGGCCTCTCTGGCTTCGAGAGTGGTCCAAACAGACTTTACAGTGTCCCTAGTGCCGGCCAAACTCTGCTGGCCTAATCGTGCCTCTCTGACTCTAAGGGCACAATCCTATACTATACCAGCCTAGTAAGGCCGACATAGCAGGGCTGTATCCAGTGGTGTCATCTAAATGATTTAATAACAGGTACTCACTTTTGTTTGGCACGTGTCGGGACCCGCCCACCGGAAGTGACGTCATAAGCCAGAAGTGATGTCGTGGCAGGAAGTGACATGAAAAAAGCCCTTTTTGAGGCCTCAGATGATTTTAAACTGACCCAACAGTTGCAACAGTATTCCACAGCACCCCCAGAACATGTTAAGGAGGTCTGGCATCATGTTAAAACCCCAGAGCAACTCATTTTTCAGTGGCAAGGAAAGGAAAGGCTCCGCTCGCTGCCTGCCTGCCTGCCTGGCTCTGAGAACATGCAGGCAACTCAAACATGCAGGAAATTCAAACGTTGCAGAGGGCGGAGTCGACGAGTGGGCGGGCGAATGGGCGGGGCCAGCTGTAATCCTAGAAACCGGGACTCGCGTACCCCCGCGTACCCCCTGCATCCCAAAGCCCCTTAGGAGGCAGCAGCAGCACAGTGCAGGGGAGGTTTTCCCCTTGCACCTGCTTAAGCCCCAGTCACCCCTATGGGCCTGCTGAGATCTGCGCCTGCTGTTTTGCAGGTGCAGAGGAACGTGGACAGGAGCGGCCCGAATTGGGGCCGCCCTGGCTGGGGACGGGTGTCAGGATACGGCACTATGGCCGTCCTGTGTCATAACCACCACCTCCGCTCACTGCGTCACCCAGTTACTGGTGGAGGCCCTGCGCTGACCGAGTGACGCCAACGCTGCTGCCGGCCCTGCTGCTCGCACCGGTCCAGTGCCATAGCGCTGATGCAGATGCACTTGACGCAGTGATGTCATGCAGGGGGTACGCGAGTACCGGTTTCTAGGATTACAGCTGGCCCCGCCCATTCGCCCACCCACTCGTCAACTCCGCCCTCTGCAACGTTTGAATTTCCTGCATGTTTGAGTTGCCTGCATGTTCTCAGAGCCAGGCAGGCAGGCAGGCAGCGAGCGGAGCCTTTCCTTTCCTTGCCACTGAAAAATGAGCTGCTCTGGGGTTTTGGAACTGTTGGGTCACTTTAACATGATGCCAGGCCTCCTTCACATGTTCTGGGGGTACTGTGGAATACTGTTGCAACTGTTGGGTCAGTTTAAAATTGTCTGAGGCCTCAAAAAGGGCTTTTTTCATGTCACTTCCTGCCATGACATCGCTTCTGGCTTATGAGGTCTCTTCCGGTGGGCGGGTCTCAACACGTGCCAATCAAAAGTGAGTACCTGTTCTTAAATCATTTAGATGACACCACTGACTTGACGGCACGTTTGCGACTGCGTTCGGCCGGCGCAAGAGCTTAGCGCCGGCGCAAGGGGGGTATAGGATTGCGCTGCCCGAGTGGTCCAAAGATACTTCACGGTGTCCCTGGTGCCGGCCAAACATTACTGGCCTAACTGTGCTGGCCTAACTCCAGGTTAGGATTGTGCCCTGAAGCTGCAGTGCATTCATAACCAAACAAACCAATAGATTATGACCATCAGAAAAATCTAAAAAATTGCATGAAACACGCATGGCCAGATTGCATTGTGCCCCGTGCATGTTTGTTTTGTCACATCCAAATGGGTTGCATCCCCAAACCCATGACCACTCATGGCTTCTTTTGGTCTTGCACAGTTCCTGTCCTTTCAATGTAGGATTGCCAACTGTTCGTCTGCCCATTGCAGCTGGGCTGCTCTTCCACAGCAGCTGAATGTGCAGACACAAACAGGTGATAGAGCTCATCTCCATGCCGCAAAAAAGCTTCACCTGCTGATTATGGCACCAGAAGACACAAGAGGCAGGTTCCCCCCCCCCACCCTTGGTCATTTGGCTGCCCTACTGCAAACCCTGATGTTGCTGACCCTTGATATGAGATTGCCCGACTGTCACTGGATACAAATCGACTCTGCCTTGGGGTGGGGGACGGGTGTGAGGAAGCCCTTGATCTGTGTGCTGCGTTTTCAATGGGGCATCTCAGAGGTGATGATCTAATGAGCTGCCTTTATCCACAAAGAGCCGGAGTCCACCCCACGCCTTTCCTTCCAGGGCACAGGGAAGCAAAGGTCAGCACCTTCAGGCCTGCCCAGGCAGTGGCCTTTCTCTTCGCCTAGGCCTTTTATTTTGAAGAGCCGCGGGGCGATGGAAAACAAAGCTATGATCTCATTCAGGAGGAGTTCGGGATGGAATTCATCAGTGCACACACACAGGCGCACACACATGTGCACGCATGGGCTGCTGCAGCATTTAGTCAAGTAATCAGTAATATTCATGAATTCAAATCTTTTGGTCAATTAAAAATGTGCCGCCTGGGTTAATTGAGCAACACTTTTAAAGGAGTTAATTTTTTTTAGTAGAGATACGTATAAAAGAAGAATGTGTCAGGCAGCATTTTAGAAGAAGACATTCCTGAAGACGTTTAGAAGAGACATTCCTGTCTCTCTTTCACATAGCAGGGAATGCCTCTTCTAAGATGGTACTTGCCCTGCCCCATCATCCAATAAACAAAGTTTATTTCCCATCAGAACCATTGCTCTCTTTTTGTGCAAATACATGCAGATTTAATTAATTACTCAGTAATTGTGCCAGCACAATGCAAATTTAGGATTGTGCTGTCATTGAACTAAGTAGGACGTACCTCTGAGGAGACATGCATAAGATTGTGCTGTAAGGTGTTTTGTTTTTTTTTAATTGGGTAGCAGATGGTTGGATAACCTGTATCTATCAGCATGTTTCTGTAGCACTGAGAAATGAAGCTAAAACCAACTTCTCCTGTTGCACAGCTACAGTGATAATTACTCATCAGGAAACCCATTTTATTAACCATAGCAGATAGCTGATGATAAACATCACACTTATGTTTATTTTATGATGATAAATAAAATGTATATTGATATTTTTGAACTAAAAAGTTTGGCATATGTACTCAGACTCACTAAAAAGGCAGCTTCATATGTTTAAATATGTTTAATCTATGCTTATGGTTATGCTTGTGTATGTGACTTTATTCATATTAGACAACCTGTGTGTTAAATCTCCTGCTGATGCATGTGTGCGCATTCTCCATTCCTTCTTGTATCTTTGTACAATTGCCAATGTTTATGCACATTCATTACAATAAGCCCAGTGTGTGTGTGTGTGTGTGTGTGTGTGTGTGTGTGTGTGTGTGTGTG
>JAJKFI010000101.1:137870-161534 GCA_029204185.1 Lerista edwardsae | reverse complement strand
TGTGTGTGTGTGTGTGTGTGTGTGTGTGTGTGTGTGTGTGTGTGTGTAAAATGGCACCAGTAAGAGATTTTTCAATTCTCGAAGTAGACGATTGTATTATATTCAGAGCACAATTCTAATCTGGAGTTAGGCCTGCACAGTTAGGCCAGCAAACTTTGGCCAGCACAAAGTCATGTTTGGACCATTCTTGGAGTCAGGGAGGATGGTGCACGTCTGTGTGCTGGCCTCTCGGACTCTGAGAGCACAATCCTATACTAAGCCAGCCTAGTAAGGCCAACGTAGCAGGGCCGTACCCTACAGCCCATTCAGAGGCAGCAGCAGCAACAGCAATGTGCGGGACAAGGGGAGTTTTTCCCTTTGCGCCCGCGTAAGTGCCAGTCATCCCTATGGGCCTGCTCCGATCTGCCCTGGCAAAATAGCAGGCACAAAGTAATGTGCGCGGAATCGGAATCGGGACTGCCCTTGCCGGGGATGAGCTTTAGGATTTGGCACTATGGCCGTCCATCTCCGCCCACTGCAGCGCCTAGTTACGCCCCTGGAATGCCTCCGGAACATCCTCGCGGAGGCCCCGTGCCGACTGAGCGATGCCGATGCTGGACTGGCTGCTCGCGGCTGGTCCAGCACAGGCCCAGCGTCGGCCCAGTGCCACAGTGCCGACGCGTACGTGTTTGTGACGGCGTTCGGCCAGCAAGGGGGGGTATAGAATTGTGCTGTGAGAGTGATTCAAACATACTTTACGGTGTCCCTTGTGCCAGCCAAACTTTGCTGGCCCAACTACGCCAGCCTAACTCCAAGTTAGGATTGCTCCCAAAAACACATTGTGGGATGTAGTTCCAATGTTTCACTTTCACTTGTGGAACGCGCCTTCAAGAGGTCACAAAGAATTTTGTATCCTCTGCATACAAATCCTGCACCTTTCAATGAGCAAATGCAATCTATTTTGTAATGATTGGACTGCAGGTTTTAAACTGGGTTTGTTCTGAAGATATTGTTTTTCATGAGGTCCAATGAGTTCATAATATTGTACAGGATGCATTCTTATGCCTGGCTGGTGTTGATGCAAGTAAGTTTAAGAGCATAAATCCTAATCTGGAGTTAGGCCAGCACAGTTAGGCCTGCACAGTTTGGCCAGCACAAGGCATACTGTAAAGCGCATTTGGACCACTCTCGGAGTCAGGGAGGATGGTGCACATCTGTGTGCTGGTCTCTCGGACTCCGAGAGTGGTCCAAACGTGCTTTACAGTGTTCTTTGTGCCAGCCAAATTGTGCTGGCCTAACTATGCCAGCCTAACTCCACTTTAGGATTGCGTCTTAAATGTCACATTCAATAGTCCTGTCTTTTTAAAAAACTTGGAAAGAAGATAGACAAATAAAAACGTAGTGCGAGATTTCCAGTGCACAATAAAACATTTTATTTAAAAACAATGCATTCAATATGTTTTGGCACATGAGTCTATGTGGCAGGCACATTCACACCCAACAATTACACTGTTGAAAGATTCAAAAGGAATCATTGCTGTTCCACAGCCTCCTCCACAACATTCAATCACAACAGTAAGTATGCAGAATTCCTCTACAACAAAACAAAAAGGAAGAAAAAAAAAACCAAATCGTGGGCATGATCGAGCCAAAGTTAAGCTGCCCAAAGGCAAGCCAGAGAAACAGGCGAGCAGGTTCACAATGCGCTCAAAACAATGGGATTTCAAAGTGCTTCACTCTGCCCAAATCATGCCCCTGGTTTGTGATCAACAAGTCAGACAGAATATTTACACATACATTATATCATAGCGGTCACATTCCAAGCTCAGAGCTGTGACCATGTCCCATATGTCTTTAACACATGATATGCTGGGGCTGAACTGAGTTCTAAAGCAACTAGGGCCACAATCCACTTCTTTGAATGCTCCATTGTGAATAAGAATTGTGTGTCAGGGTAACCAGTTTCAGTGGAGCTTGGGGGTGGATTGTTCCCCTAGAGTGAAATCTCCCTTGACTTCACCAGGACAGCCTCCAGTTTTCCATGCAACAAGTTGAGAAACATTTGTGCAGCTTTCCCCGCCATTCCCCTGAGATTAGAGCCTGACTCTTAAGTGTACATTTGCTACTTGAAAATTACTTTCTAATATGGCTATTTAAGAATGAATGGCTGCTTTATGGCAATGGTGGATATTGAAAAAAAAATCTGATATGAAGATGTCGCCACTAGATCTGGAACAGCGAGCAATGCGGTTCATTTATTTACAGGATTTTGTGCTGTGTTTGCAACCTCTGTCCATGTTTTGCCTTTTTTTCTTTTTGGTATTTTTGATAGTAGGAGCTCTCTCTCTCTCTCTCTCTCTCTCTCTCTCTCTCTCTCTCTCTGTGTGTGTGTGTGTGTGTGTGTGTGTGTGTTTCAATCAAGTTTGCACAACTTGGCCTACCAGCCATGAACTGAGGCTTTCCAAGAATTGGCAATTGCCTTGGTTGTACAGACTCAATCAGGCAGCTAAAACAAAACTTTTCTTGAGTCAGACCATTAGTCTATTAATTGGCAGACTCTACACAGATTGACTGACAGTGGTTTCAGACAGGATCCTCTCCTATTCAGAGAAGCCAGGGAACTGAACCCAGGATCTTCTTGACTGAGAATAAACTGAGCCCCAACGACAGGATGGGAGGGCTGCTTTTGACTTGGAAGGTCGTAAGTCGTGCAGGCTTGTTTTAAATGAATGAATGCAAAGTGGTACAATGTTACACAAATATCTATGCCAGAGAGGTAAGCAGATCTACGGTGTCCACTTTTGGTACCATTTATGTTCTGCAATTTGTTGGCCAATTGACAAATTAGGCAAAGCACAGGAAACAGGTTTGAATTATCTTGAAATCAGCAGTGCTAACCAAATCACGTCCATATTCTGAAATAATGTGCGTTGTGCAGCCTCAAAGACTGGATCCAACAATCAGATCCACACTTGCAGATTTGCTTGTGTGGCTGCTCTTTTCTCTCCTGGCATGTTTATCAATGTCTCAGTACTGCCTATGGACAGGGTAGATCAGTGTGGCCCAATACTGGGGACTGCCACTCAGTGAGTTTTCACATCAATATCTTTGTAAAGTTCTTGTGGGCTGAGAATGAAGGTTTGTTATAGATATGAAAAATCGAACATGCACACACTTTGATCGTATATGTTTGGTGTGGGCTTCCTTCCACTACTGCAGACAATTCAAATTATTCATTTAAATTGAGTGAGGAATAGGCCTTCATGTATGATGCTGTGAAGGACCACAGAGAAGCCATGTTCTCCCATTTAGAGCTCTGTGTAAACTGAGATGTGCATATGGATCGCTTATGTGCATGAAGGGGTTGAGTTCTTCATTCATTTCAATGAAAGCAGCTGGGATAAATGTATGGATTTCATTGAAATGAACTGAGCAACCTTTCCAGGTGAAAGAGCTCTGTGCAAGACAGAATAGGTGCCAGAAACCTGTATTAAACTTAGGAGAGGCAATAGTGTCCATAGGTCCTAGGATCATTGGATAAAAGTCTAAAGGACAATCTATACACTGAGAGCGTAATCCTATCCTGGAGTTAGGCCGGCACAGTTAGGCCAGCAAAGTTTGTCTGGTACAAGGGACACCGTAAAGTATGCTTGGACCACTCTCGGAGTCAGGGAGACCAGCACACAGACGTGCGCCATCCTCCCTGACTCCGAAAGTGGTCCAAATGCACTTTACGGTGGCCCTTGTGCCGGCCAAACTTTGCTGGCCTAACTATGCCAGACTAACTCCAGGCTAGGATTGTGCTCTGAAGCTCTGAACTGCAGTATATAACAATATTTCTGTTTCTTCACAATGCATAGTTCTGCTTTGACTCTAGTAGTCAAGCACCTGTGTGATTCTAGAAGCCACCCTACTCAAGTAGACATCATATTCCTCAACTACCTGTGCCATTTTAGAATTTGTAGCTCATCTAAAATCTAAGTTGCGTGAGTATTCTGTGCTAGTCTCTACGATATTCAAGAGTTTGGGTTATCTTTGTGCACACTCCACATGGAGTTGCTTTCAGCTAAGAAAGACTGCAGCGTTTGGGGCTCTTCAGTCTAGAAAAAAGGCGCCTGAGAGGGGACATGATTGAGACATACAAAATAATGCACGGAAGGGATAGAGTCAATAGAGGGATGTTCTTTTCCCTCTCTCAAAACACCAGTACCAGGGGGCATCCACTAAAACTGAGGGTTGGGAGAGTTAAAACAGATAAAAGGAAGTATTTTTTTTACCCAGCGGGTAGTTAATCTGTGGAACTCTTTGCCACAGGAGGTGGTGATGGCATCTGGTCTAGATGCCTTTAAGAGAGGATTGGACGGATTTCTGGAAGAAAAGTCCATCCTGGGCTATAGGCAATGATGGGTTGTAACCTCCTAACATTAGTAGTAGGCTATTTCAGAGTACTGGGTGCAAGGGAGTGGCAACAGGATCCAAGCATCTTGTTGTCTCATGCCTCCCTGGGGCACCTGGTGGGGCCGTTGTGAGACACAGGAAGCTGGACTAGATGGGCCTTTGGCCTGATCCAGCGGGGCTCTTCTTATGTTCTTACGTTCTTATGCCAGTGACACTCAGATTTACTGTTTTCCTCAGATTCATAGCAATGTGTTGAACCAGAATCCGGAATCAGTAATGTTCTAATCAATGAAGCTCAATCTACATAAGAGGAGGTTTTGTTCACAGGTAGTTTAACTGATGGCATTCAACCACCTTGCTGGGGTCACACCAGGTTTGTTGTGCGGAGGTGCTGCTGAGTCCAGCATTGTCACTGGAGGACTATGAGTTCTGTGGTGTGCAGTGCCATTTATCAGCATAGTGTGCCAGTGTGCCATCCTGAGCACTGATTGCCTGGCTACCAGTGGCATCACTAGAGGTGTGTTTACTGCATCACTTGATACACTGGGGGGGGGATATCACAACTAGCCAAAATTGTGAAAATCTTCATATTTTTGAATAATACCATCACTATATATCATGTGATACATAATTTGATGCAGAATGTAATTAAATCTGTATTCTATCAAAGGTTATAGCCAAATAACCAGAAAAAGAAAACAACTGCCTTATGTAACAAAAAGTGGATTTCCTTAACTCAAAACTGACTAATGATACTAATTGTTTCAAGAGCCAATGAGGCGGTATTATGGCACAGCCAATCAGATGTTGGCATGAGACAGCTCTCATTTCCATGTATCCGAGCTAATACTAGAACTCTTATTCAGTTGTGTGAGTGTCATCAAGTTGGCCACTGGTTTTTTGGTGGTTACTGATTTGTTTGATGATCTGTACTGTTCCACACATTAAAATAAACAAAGTTGGGGTGACACCATGAGCAATTGCACTGGGTGATGCAAACCCGAAAGACACCTCTGCTGGCCACTGTATTCAAGCACTAGTAACCTCAAGACTACTGCAATGGGTTGGAGACAAGGTTGCCTCTGCAGACTTAGAAACCAGTTCACACAAAAGACCATGGTTAGGTTCTGATCTGTTCCTGGGCAAAATTCATGGTGCTGGTGCTTGCCTATAAAACCAAAATGTATCATGGGTATCTAAATGACTCGTCCTATTATGAGTCTGCCCAGGCTCTTTGCTCATTAGTAGAGCCCCTCATCCAGCAGAAATTAGATGGATAGTAACCAGAGTTTGGAGAAAAGGCCCTTTCGGTTGTGACAGTCTGATTATGGAATGCTTTCTCCAGATAGGTGATTTATCTCATATATCTAACCTGTTAGGCCGGCACAGCTAGGCCAGCAAAGTTTGGCCGGCACAAGCGCCATCGCAAAGCGAGTTTAGGCCACTCTCGGAGTCAGGGAGGATGGTGTACATCTGTGTGCTGGCCTCTCTGATTCCGAGAGTGGTCCAAACGTGCTTTACAGTGTCCCTTGTGCTGGCCGAACTTTGCTGGCTTAACTGTGTCGGCCTAACTCCAGGTTAGGATTGCGCCCCTAATCTATTCTAATCTAATCTACAGCGCAATCTTATGGACCATGCAGCGTGCCGACAGTGCACGCTTAGCGCTGATGCAGGGGTCATGTCATGACTGGAAGTGGCATCATCAAACAAGAAAATTTTTAACATTCCCCATATTACAAAATCAAAGCAATTAATTAAGTAAATTAAAAGTTTATAATAAGTATGTTTAAAAATGTATTTAAAATAAAGAAAAATCTTCCTAACCCTCCCAAGCCATTGCTGATCTGTTTTTTAAAAAAATTCCCTCAATGTCCCAAAGGCTGCGATCCTATCCATGCTGACCCAGGTGTAGGTCCCATTGACTATCATTGTTAAAAAGCATATATATAGTAGCCTGCTAAAAGTATAGATCTGTAACATTTCCTCAAAAGCAGCTACATACCATCAAGCCTAACATATTAAAAATAAAATACACTTGGGAATGAATGGGGACCCACCTGAAATTGGCTTGCAACTCACCTAGTGAGCTCCGCCCCCACAGTTTGAGAAACACTGGAGTACAATAAAGAATAAAGTAGAATTAACTAAAAGCAAGGTCTCAGTTTAGGATATTGCTTAGGGTATCCAAATGCCTCGATTGCTTCCAGTTTCTTTAATGTACATAACAACATTGTAAGTGTAAGGATTCATCTTTTTCAAAACATTGTAGCTCTTCATCTTAGAAATCAACATCTCCTACAGTGTAGTTTGGAAAATTATTACCTGCAGCGTCTCAACTTCAAAAACTGTGATTGGGAGGCTTATTTTGTCTTCTGCATTATTCTTATTTATTTCTCCCCAAGCTGAGATGTGTCCATGATATTATCTAACTACCCTTCGTGGCTCTTTTATTTTCCTCTGCAAATACAGCATATGATGGGCAAAATAAACAAGGTCTCCAGTAAAACGCACGCATGAAGAGTTGGGCTTACGACTGGATAAGATGGTGCCCTAATGGAATTTAGAATCTGGTATGCAACATTTTTGAGAGATGGAGAGAAGCATTAGAGATAGGATATATCAGTGGTGCAATTCAAATGAATTAACAACCGGTTCTATGACATCATAGCCGGAGCCAAAGGAAAAACCCGAAGCCAGCCGAGGTAAGCGAGTGGGCGGGGCCCGGCCATTTAACAACCGGTTCTACAGAACCTGGTCGAACCCACTGAATTTCACTACTGGGATATATTCATCTCAACAAATTTCAGTGAAGCTAGTTGTACCATATTCTCATAATATCAAAGCTTGCAGTAAGAAACACACACACACGCGCGCGCGCGCACACACACACACACACACACACACACACACACACACCATTATATTGAAAGATATGACAAATAGCTTTGAATATGAAAATGTCCAGCAGGGGCGTAGCTAAAGAAGTGCAGGGGGGTTGCAATTGCACCAGTAACAAGCTTTAGGGGGGCCACAAACTGAGCTTGATACTAGCGGCCAAAATGGTGAAAACCTTGGTATGTATGAATAATACTATCATATTATATATCATTGGAAAGGTAATTTAATGCAGAATGCAATGAAACAAACCAGAATGTAATAGCTTCATTCTATTAAAGGTATTAAGGTAAGGTTCCCTTACCTTAAGCTCGCCTCCATGACGTCTCCATCATCACAGAATGCAGCACACACAACCCTTGGGATGGCTACATTAGGGCTGGGAAATTGGATAGGAGTTGGCCCTTAATGCCTTAAAATTTGTAATGACAGATCTCAACGTGTTTTTTTTTTCATACAATTACAAATTTTTCCTTCTCTTCATACAATAATGTCAAACTCAACAAGAACCTACGCAAAACTTTTCTAGTCAACCTAAAAGAGGGATTCTTGTTTCATTTAGGGTGCCATCCTAACCTGGACTTAGGCCGGCACAGTTAGGCCAGCAAAGTTAGCTGGCACAAAGGACACCATAAAGAATGTTTGGACCACTCTCAGAGTCAGGGAGGATGGTGCACGTTTGTGTGCTGGTCTCTCTGAGTCCAAGAGTGGTCCAAACATATTTTACGGTGCCCCTTGTACCGGCCAAAATTTGCTGGCCTAACTCCAGGTTAGGATTGCACCCTTAATTATATTCCATTTTCTTCCACCATGAAATAAAATATGACATATAAGGGGATCCTAGACATGATCAGCCAGCTGGGCATGACCAGATCTGCTTCGCTCCTTCCTGCAATCTGTCTAATTCATGTGCTATCAGACCATTCATGGGACTGTTTAATCACCATGTCAGTGGTTTCCAAACCATGTGCCATGGCTCCTGTGGACATGGCCGCAACTCACAGGGTTGCCGCAGGATGTCTCCGTCAGCCTTTCCTTTCTGCCTCTCCTGGGTGCCACCATTTTGGATCATGCGAGATCTTGCACAATCCAAGATGGCGGCACCTGGAAAGTTTGGGAATTCAAAGCCTTAGAGCAGTTGTGGATAAATTCTTCAGCTTAGACCAGGTCCTCCTTGGCTAAGCTACTAAGGGCGCAATCCTAATGCAGAGCATGCCCCATTGCACAGCTATGGTTGCAATCCTAACTTGCGCTAGAACAGCCCAGGCCAGTTGGCCTGCGCTGTAACCAATGCAGGTTGGGAACTGTGCTGGAGACTCCACAGGGCAAGGGCACATTCGCGCCCTGGGTAGGTGCCAGCCTCCCCAATGTGCTTGCTCGGATCTGCCCCCGCTATATAGCAGGCACAGGTCCGAGCAAGCTGCGTGGCCCAAATTGGGGCCACATGGTCCAGGGATAGAGGCTTTGATGTGGCCTTACAGCCGCATCCAAGCTCCGCCCCCATCCCTGGACTGGCCTCCCTCCTGGCTCATTCATCCCCGCCCAGACCCGGAAGCCTCTGAATCATGATGGGGCCTTTGGGGCACCCTCTCACTTTTCAGACTAAGTCAGAAATGGTACCGTCTCTAACCCAGCTGGTTTGCCATGGAATTTGGGAAGAGCACTAGGAGTTGCATGCTCATTGCACACACATTTAGCACTAGGAGTTGCACAGGGAGTTGTCTGGCCAGCACCACTCTATGTATAATGTTCCTCATGGAGTATTTGAGGGAGTCACCAAAAATTAGGCCAGATGTATCCCTTGGGCCACCACTTAACCATCTCTGCCATAGACAGCAGCATCATGCAGCCGGAACGCTGGGCGGGAGGAATGGGTGAGCAGGGAAGATGGCGAAATGGAGCGGTACACAACGGGCGGGCTGCCGCTCACCCGTTCCTCCCGCCCAGCTTTCCGGCTGCATGACGCCACTGGCCATAGACATACAAAAGCTTGGAAAGAGAGGTCTCTCTCCTCTTTAGAAAGAGCTTAATTTCAGCAGAGGACCTGGGGAACAACTCAATGGCCATTTACACTGATAAATTCCCACTGACCTTAATGGGTTCACACTGGTATATGTTGTAATTCAGTTGGAACTTTAGGAAGAATTCTCAAAGTGGCCATTGAATGACACAAATATTTCTTATATAGTTGCTTATAGCAGTAGTGCAAGTTAGCCAAAAACAAACAAAAAAACCCCAATGCCAACACAGGAATTCAAAATTTGATATTTTGAGAAGTTTTATAGAATGTGAAAAATATATGCGTATGAAAATACTTTAACAATGTTCCTGGTAGCGTACAAACACCAATGCGAAACTCTCTGCCATTGGCTTTCCTACTCTATGAGTAAGACAAATACTTCTGCATCGACACCTTTGCTGAAACCACCCCACTATCCCTTGAAAAATGGTGATAAAAGGGTGATTTCAAAGCATCTATGAATTAAGGAAAATATTTTCACAAATTTTTTTCCTCTTAGAATTCTGATTTGAAGAATGCGGAATTCATATTTGGGCACTTTTTTTTCTTTTTCTTTTTAAAAAACACAATCATTTGGCACTTCAAGTGTTAAATCCTTAGGCACAGTGGGACAAAGTTAGCTTCATCAGACCTTCCCCATGCATTCGGTAGAGTTGCTGGAATTCGGCAGGGAGCTGATGGGACTCCTGCCACTTGGTCGTAAACTTTGATCCTTTTTTATCAAAGTAATGGTACGGAAGGTCTTCTCGGTTGTTTGGATTAAATGCAAATGGCCAGAATCCATACAGGTGGACTTCATCGCAAATTACTGATGCAAGGGTATACATGAGAATACCTGTGCTGAGTCGTTTTGGAGCCAAATGTTTGTTTTTCCAGTGCCTGTGAAATAATAAGATAACATGAAGTGAGAAATAGATGATGTACATACATGTATACTCTAACAACAATGTATTCCCTGAACACTCCATTCTGGTGAAAGGAGTTGGGTTGCATGGGTTGCAAGCTGGTTGGGTTGCAACTGAAAGCATGGAGTAAGAACTTTTTGGTGGTGACACCAACCTTATGGGATTCCCTCTCCAGAGATATACACCTTGCTCCTTCTCTTGTGGTTTTTAGTTGACTGGTCAAAATTATATGGCTCTGGCAGGTTTTTGCCTGTTCCTATTATCTGGTGTACATTGAAAATTTGGCTGCCGTGACCTGTTATGTTGATATGTTTAGTTTATTTTTATATTACATTTTGTAGCTGATATTATGTTGCAAACTATCCTGGAGTTTGTTTTTTGTAAAAATGGAAAGGTGGGAAAGTGCTTCAGGGTACAATCCTAACCTGGGGTTAGGCCGGCACTTGTGCTAGTCCAGGAGTGATACAAATGTGAAGTAAAGCCAGTGGTGTTATGCTGCCAGAACGCTGGGTGGGACATCCGGGTGATCGACAGTCCACCCGTTGCGTTCCAGAGCGTTACACCATTTGCGTAACCAATTACGCTGCTTGCATAACGTATGCAAGCAGCGTAATTGGTTACACAAACGGTGTAACGCTCCGGAACACGACAGGTGGGCTGTTGATCACCCGGATGTCCCACCCAGCATTCCGGCAGCATAACACCGCTGAGTAAAGCACATATGGAGCATGCACACCACCCTCCCTGACTCCAAGAGTGGACTTGTGCTGGCCTAACTTGTGCCAGCCTAACTCCAGGCTGCGCCCTTAATAACACACAGGTAGATGATCCCTTATCTGGACATCCAAAATCCAGACAATTTCAAAAACCAGAACTCTTTCTCCAATACTAAAACAAAACAAAACACCTTTCTATAGAAAGAAGGTTTTTTGCTTATTTTCATGTAGAGGCTGTAAGTTCTATTCTCTGCTATTATATGTGTGTGTGTGTGTGCCATTAATGTCAGGCCAGCAGACACCCAAATGGGTGAAAAGAGGAAGAGGACACATTTTTCATTATATTTATGCAATTATTCCAAAATCCAGAAAAATCTGAAATCCATATACCCTTCCTTCCCAAGCAGCCTGGATAAGGGATAATCAGCCCATATAAATATTCCAGTTCCTATCCTAAAAAGCTCAGAGTGGCCCAGCATCAAAAAGCAAAGAACTAAGGTATTTTGAAAATTGCACCCCTTATCCAGTGGTGTCATTCAAATGATTTAGGAACAGGAACTCACTTTTGATTGGCACTTGTCGGGAACCCGGAACCAGCCACGGAGCCCGTTAGGATCCGGAACGCCCGTTCTGGTCCGTTCCCCCTGAATGACATCACTGCCCTTATCCCTTCTGTATGACTTTCAACCTGATTTTCCTGTTGTTTCCACCCTTGTTTCACCTCAAATGGCTCCTTATAACACCTGGAGGAATGGGAAGTGAGGGTGAATTGAAATACCTTTGTTCATTAAACTCTTTGTTGGAGATCCTCCAAATAAGGAAGTGTGGTGACGTGAGGTCATCTCGGTTTGCTTAAGATAGGCCTGGAGAGAATGCAGCCACGCACTGGTGGTGAGTTTGGGAAAAGGGTGTGTGTGCAAAATAATTTCTTGCTCCAGGCGCATTTTTCATTAGTTACGGTTCTGCCCAGTAGGACATAATTTTGTATGGAAAGGATGGGAGAGGTAGCAGGGGAAGCCCTCCAAAATTCTTGGGCTGAATACCTGAATCTGACAATGTGGTTGGAGAGTCTCAGATAGCCCGTAAAAAACTGACATCTGACAACCCTAACAGTGCAGTTCTATGCCTATTTATTCAGCCCACTGAATCCAATGGGATTTATTCCCAGGTGTCGATCGGATTGCAGACTCAATGGTGTGGACAACAAGAGGACATTGAGGCCTGATCATGGTACTCAATCAAGTTTGCACTGAATTAGACCAAGGCAAGTGGGGTGGGGAGGCAGCACGTTTACTGCAGTGTAAACATATCGATAGTAGTTTGGACATGACTGGTGCATCTTTGCCACAAAGTTTGGTCCATAGCTCAGAGAGGATAACCAAACTTTGTGGCAAAGATGCACCAGCCTAAATGACAAATTTAGGCTTAACACCAACTATAAGAGCAGTTCAGCAGTGGATGATCTGTCTTGGATGACCTGAGAATGTCTTCACTTGGGTAAAGGAAAAGCTAGATAGACTACACAATAATTTAGGTTCAGTTTGTCCTTATTCCCTGACTGGTCACTGATGACCACTACTGGAACTACAATGTTCTAGCCCAATGGTTCTCAAACATTTTAGCACTGGGACCCAGTTTTCAGAATGACAATCTGCCCAGGACCCACTGGAGGTGATGTCATGGCCAGAAGAGCCGTCATTGTGACGCCAGAGCCTGCTGCTTTCCTGTGACTGCAGCAATAGGTTGGGGTATTTCTCAGCCATTTTTCAATAACAAAGTGAATCAGAAAGAAAAGAGCCTATTTACAACCTTGACACAAGCAAAACAATCATAATCCCCTGTTCTTGCCTCCGACTTGAGTCCAGTTGCACTAGCGATTCCTGCTTTTATTGTCAATATCCTTTGTGTTCTGCAACTCGATCAAAGAATGTTCATAATTTCTGCAGCTATCAGACTCCAATCTATTTCTGCTCTTTCTCATTCCACAGCATCCCAAATTCTCCAGCTTGTGGTCCTTGCTTATTCACCCAAGAGTCTTTTCCTTGGGACATGGTGGCGCAGCGGGTTAAACCGCTGCTGCTGGGCTTTCTGACCGGAAGGTTGGGAGTTCAAGACTGTGCGACGGAGTGAGCTCCCGTTGCTTGTCCCTGCTCCTTCCAACCTAGCAGTTCGAAAGCACCTAAATGCAAGTAGATAAATAGGGACCACTTTGGTGGGACGGTAATGGTGTTTCGTGTGCTACGGTGTAGAGTCATGCTGGCCACATGACCACGGAAGCCTGTCCTCGGACAAAACACCGGCTCTACAGGCTTTGAAACGGAGATGAGCGCCGCTCCCTACAGTCGGTCACTACTAGACCATTCGTGGGGAAAAAGGTGGGGAAACCTGTACCTTTACCTTTTCCTCTAAGAACTTTTTTTGGGCATAAACCTGACAATTCTGACTGAGGTTAAAGAGTTTTCCAGCAATTTTCAGTCTTTTTAATCATGGCAAACTGAGAAGGTGCTAAAATTGTCAAGGCATAACATCATTTTTTTTTTTACAATTGACAGAGCACATCACCACGCTATTGTCCAGGGACTCACATCCTATAATTGCCCTACAAATAAATGACCCTCCTCCAAACTTCTGCGGCACACCCACAGCAGCCCATTCATGGCACACCAATGTGCAGTAGTGGCACAGTCAATCAATCAGCAGTATTTATATACCGCTTATCAACACAAGTTCACAAAGCAGTTTACAGGAAAGAAAAAGGAAATACCTTTTTTTTACCTAGAAAGTAATTAATCTGTGGAACTCCTTGCCACTGTGGTGATGGCATCTGGCCTAGGTGCCTTTAAAAGGGGATTGGATGTATTTCTGGAGGAAAGTCCATCATGGGCTATAGGCCATGATGGGCTGTGCAACCTCCTTACGTTAGTAGTAGGCTACTTCAGAATGCCAGGTGCAAGGGAATGGCAACAGGATGGAAACATCTTGTTGTCTTGTGTGCTCCCTGAGGCATCTGGTGGACCACTATGAGATACAGGAAGCTGGGCTAGATGGGCCTTTGGCCTGATCCAGCAGGGCTCTTCTTATAGGTTTACAGTGGTTGAGAATTGCTGAGATAACCCACAGTCTTTCTTAAAACTCTTACAATTTTGGGCACTGCCCATTCGTAACAGTGCAACAACACAAACACAATCAGCAAGTGAGCAAAATGCAAGAACAAGATGCACCTGTTGACATGTTGCATTATATTTCCTGGCCAAGCCAACTGAACCTTTAACTGCCCTCGATGCTCAATAAAGAAGTCAACCAATGTTCTCGTAACCGTCGCAGAAGTATGGAAGAAAAAGGCTGGGATCCACAGAATGACTCCATCCAGCTTTTTTAAGCTGAGAAAGAAATTATTGCGATCTTGAATCGTCAACAGGTTGTTGTAGTACTTCTCCAGGATACTGGGGTTGAAGGTTGTGAGGTTGGTTTTCCGTCCGACATCTTTTTGGAAAGCCTCCGTTGGGGCAAAATTACAACGGAAAACAAAATCGTATTTATCTATTTCCTGCCCGCACTGGCTGCCTGCAAGGATTCCACCATTTCCAACCACGGCACAAATGTTATAATGTCTATTCTGAATAGGGGAGACATCTGGGAGCAAGGAGCGCAAGCTACTGCTAATGGCAAAAACGTATTTATGGCTGGAATAATCATAGTGCATCAGCTGTCCAACCCGAACCATATTCTTGGTCAGTGAAAAATTTTTGATCACGTCAACGTGCTGCAGGATTTCTTGCCTAGAAACAAAACAAATGATATTACATTAAAACAATGGATGTTGCATTGTCGGCTGTTTTGGGGAAAAAAAAACTGAAGCAGGAGTTCATTTCTTCAAAAGTGGTGTAAAACCTTTTATCTGTTTTGAAGTCAGCCTCCCCACCAGATCTTTTAATAAGCAATTACAACACAAATATAATAAATTTTGTTTAGTCCAGTAGTTCCCAAACCCTTTCGCATTTTTTAAACCCACTGTTAAAAATGACACTTTTATCAGGACCTACCTAGCTTTATGAGACTTTAAAAAACCCAGTTTCATCTTTTTATCCTTAATTACATGGTGGCTTCTGGCTTTGCTCCACATTCACCGGATAGAGACCATTCTGGTGGCTTTGTGTTTGCGTTTGCTTGTCCTTCGATAAGAGCTGAAGCACAGTTGCCTACTCACATGAATGGCTCAGGCTGCAATTCTACACACACTTTTTTGGGGAGCAGTGGTGTAGCTAACGGAACGGTAGCCCAGTGCTCAGGGCAAAGTGATGCCCAGGAAGTGATGTCACAACAGGAAGTGACATCACAAACCACAATTTTTACATGACATTGTAGTTTCATTTTCCAGTTTTTTGGCCATAACCTTCGGCAGAATGAAGATATTACACGCTGGTTTGTTTTATTACATTCTACATTAAATTACCTTCACAATGACATATGATAGTATTATACAAAATTATCAACGTTGTAACAATTTTGGCCACTAGTGTCAAGCTTAGCTTGTTGCCCAGTGCAATTCCATCAGAGGCGGAGGAAGGGTGTAGCCATTCCGCTCCAAAATGGAGCTATTCTGGGCGCAGGGAGGCGTGGCTGGGTGACACATGGGAGCGGGGTGACGTGCTGGGGGCACGGTTTCGTCACCCTGCCATGGGCGCACTCGGCGCTCCGTTCGTCCCTGAATTGCATCCCATGCATTTCTTTAGTTACGCCCCTTCCTGGAGCAAGGCTCATGGAGCTCAATGGGGGCTTACTTCTGAGTAGACATGCCTAGGCTTGTGCTATTAGTTTCCTTCGGGCCCAATATATTTTACTTGGCAACTTGGAAGGGGGAGAAGAATACTTTTTCTTGAAGGCTTTTTTCAAGCCTTCAAGGATCTGTGTTCTGGATTATTCTGATGGTGCTGGCGCCCATCTGAGGCACAACCAGTGTTGCCCTCTGGTGAGTGGGCAGTACAATTCTGGTTGGGACCCTGGTGATGAGAGCAGCGGCGGCATTCAGCTGGTACGCTGGGCGGGAGGAAGGGGCGGGGAAGACAGCAAAATGGAGCGGTAAGCTATGGGCGAGCTGCCACTCACCCGCTCTTCCCGCCCAGCGTACCGGCTGAATGCCGCCGCTGGATGAGAGGCTGCTCTGTTTTCCTGGCAGAAGCAGTTCCCTAAGCTACTGTTTGCCCCATGGAGCCACGTCAGGGCAAGGAAGCTAATGCTAATGGAAGTGTAGCCCAGTGCAGACAGCAAAATGTTGCCCCAGAAGTGACATCACAACAGGAAGTAGTGTCACAATTGTATTTTGGTATTTTGGCCATAACCTTTGATCGAATGAACCTATTATTTATGTATTTATGTATTTATGTATTTATTTTAATTTATATCCCGCCTTTCTGCCCAATGGGCACCCAAGGCAGTTTACAGCATAAAACACAATAAAATTACAGTGTATAACAATAAAAGACAATAATTAAGAACAATATTGAAATGATTTTAAATTTAAAACATTTAAAAAGAAACCTTTTTAAATATTACACCTGTTAGTTTCATTGCATTCTGCATGACATTCCACATCGAATGATATATAACATGGCAGTATTATTCCTCATAAACATCATTTTAACCAACTGCAAATTTTACACAACAGTTGTATTTTCATTTTCAGTTTTTTTTGCCCGAAACACCATTGTCTTACCTATTGACACTTGTTTTCCTAATCCATAGTATGCTTACGCCAAGGTCAGTGGGCCCTTGGAATTCCACTGGAATCTGCGAATACTAAGCTCATGCCTTAGAGGGTGGAATTAGAATGCAATTAGAAGCCACTTCTGGTCACATCTGAGAGGTGTTCTGAGGTGTGTGGAGGCCCATGTTCCATCCTGTACCTCAGAACATCCCCTGGACATGACGAGAAGTTGAGGATGCAAATTGGAAGTGGCTTCCAGTTGTGTCTCGGAGTGGCCTATGGAGGGGACTGTGGACCCAGTTTGGTCTCTGGAAGGCCCAGGTGGCACCAACATGAGAAACTGTGGTGCTGTGACCCTGCGCTTGAGGGCACCAACATTCACAGATTTCGGTATCCACGGGGTGTGGGTGTCCTCCAACAGATCCCCTGTGGATACTGAGGGCCCACGGTACATTCGACTAAGACCAGTGCTGTCATTCAAATGATTTAGGAACAGGAACTCACTTTTGAGTTCAAATTCAAATGTTGAAAAAAAAAAACACAAAAAACCCGGAAGCAGCCATGGAGCCCGTTAGGATCCGGAACGCCCGTTCTGGTCCATTCCCCCTGAATGACATCACTGACTAAGACGTATGTGTATCTTTAATAATGCAAGGATGTCCTGATTTATAAAATGATTAAGCATTCTAAAGAATATAAACTATTGATTGTACATGACATAGGGAGCAATCCTAACCTGGAGTTAGGCCAGCAAAGTTTGGCAGGCACAAGGGCCACCGTAAAGCGCGTTTGGACCACTCTCGGAGTCAGGGCGCTGTGTGCTGGCCTCTGTCTCAGAGTGTGGTCCAAACATACTTTATGGTGTCCCTTGTGCCAGCCAAGCTTTGCTGGCCTAACTGTGCCAGCATAACTCCAGGTTAGGATTGCCCCCTTAATTTCCAGCCAACTACCACTTAAAATATGCTTCACATCTAACATCCAGAAACATCTTCTGTCACTGTGGAGGTCGGTTCTGTACTGGGTTATTTATTTATCTGCTGCATCCCAGGAGACCATTAGCCCCCATGTAAGATGTATCATTACTAGTATCAAGTCTATAATTTGATGTGGAGCTTAATTGTTGCTCAGTTTGTGGTATTCCTTCCAGTGACTATTGGCAGATATCGCTACCTCATTGAGGGAGCAATCCTAACCTGGAGTTAGGCCTAGCACAGTTAGGCCAGCAAAGCTTGGCGGGCACAAAGGACACCATAAAGTATGTTTGGACCACTCGCTGAGTCAAAGAGGCCAGCACACAGACATGCGCCATCCTCCCTGACTCCAGGAGTGGTCCAAACACGCTTTACAGTGGCCCTTATGCTGGCCAAATTTTGCTGGCCTAACTGTGCCTGCCTAACATCAGGTTAGGATTGCACTCTAAAAAATAGAAATCTTAACAGGAGCTCAGCCATTAGAAGTCACTATTAGATTGCATCTCTTTAAGATCATCTTTATGAACTTGGCTAACACCTCTGATAGCTTCTTTTCCGCACCTGTAAGGATATAGTGAATTTTATCCTGGTTATACAAGACCCATACAAGAAGCCAAGATGGTAGATAGGTAACATGACCATAAATCCAGAAATGGTAGACAATGCAATAGCATGTGCTGGAGTGATTCTACATCCCCCAGCCAACATGGGCAGAGTCTCTCATCAGGTGGTAATCCTCTGAGAGCACAATCCTAACCTGGAGTTAGGCCAGCACAGTTAGGCCAGTATAGTTTGGCGGGCACAAGGGGCACCGTAAAGTATCTTTGGACCACTCTTGGAGTCAGAGAGGCCAGCACACAGATGTGAGCCATCCTCCCTGACTCCGAGAGTGGTCCAAACGTGCTTTACGGCTTCCCTGCAATACCTTATAAGCAGTGATGGGATCCACAAATTGAGAAGGGGAACGCTGGGCGGGACTTAGGCGGGACTTACACATGATTGGCAGCCCGTCCGCAGCGTTCCGTGGCTGCCCTGGCCTCAGGGGGGGGGGCTCCTGCTCGCTGCGGAGGTTGGGTGGGGGGCGCACTGGGTGCCTGGGCGAGCAGCGGTGGGGCGCGCCAACCGGGGGCAGCCCCCCCCCAAGGCCAGGGCAGCAGGACTGTGGACGGGCAGCCAATCACATGGAAGTCCCGCGTAAGTCCCGCCCAGCGTTCCCCTTCTCAATTTGCGGATCCCATCGCTGCTTATACGGCCTTCTGAAGGATCTGGTCAGTCCAGTCCTTTGGATAGGGACCCAGCTTCTCCAGTCCTTTGGATAGGGAGGCAGTGGGCACAGCTATCATGGGGGAAGCAGCCTGGCTGGTGGGAGTGGGGGGGTCAGCAATTTGCCATGGTGGCCCTGGCAGCCCTGCAATTGAAGAGCCCCACTTGTGTCACTATTGTCCCCTACGGTGGATTAGATTGTAAATTTCATTCCCTGCAAATGTTTTCTAAGGGGAATTTTTTTTTGCCTCAAATTTGAAGTCAAGACGTTTTGATTTATGCCCGAAACTGGTCTTTCAAAAGCAACACAGAGAAAGCCAGCGTGGTGTCAAGAAAAAGACAGTTGGGCTGCAATCCTATACCCAGATTCCTGGGAGTAATTCCCATTGAACACAATGGGACTTACTTCTGACTAGACATGAACAGGATTGCACTGTCAGACTTGCTTCTAAGGAGGAATCTTTTATAAACCTTGTCACAAAACACACTGGGCTCAATACACATCTTTAGGGCACCTTAGACTGCAGTCCTATTTCCTTTTCCTATTTCTATCTGTTCCTATTTCCATCTGTGGTAATTAATCTGTGGAACTCCTTGCCAGAGGAAGTGGTGATGGCATCTAGCCTGGATACCTTTAAAAGGGGACTAGGTTGATTTCTGGAGGAAAAGTCCATCACAGGCTACCGTCCGTGAAGATTAATGAAACCTCCATACTTTAGAAGCAAGCTACTTCAGAAAGCCAGATGCAGGAGAGTGGCAACAGGATGCAGGCATCAAGTTGTCTTGTGTGCTCCCTGAGGCATCTGGTGGGCCACTGTGAGATACATGAAGCTGGACTAGATGGGCCTTTAGTCTGATCTAGTGGGGCTCTTCTTATGCTCTTATGTTAGCAAAGTCTGTTTTATTTATATTTACCTCAGAATTTTATCTCAAAATTTACCTCAGAATGCCAGATGCAAGGAAGTGGCAACAGCATGAAGGCATCTTTTTGTCTTGTGTGCTCCTTGGGGCATCTGATGGGCCACTATGAGATATAGGAAGCTTGAATAGATGGACCTTGAGCCTGATCCTGTAGCTCTTTTTATGTTCATTTACCTAAATCCCACTGAAGACAGTGGGACTTACTTCTGACTAAACATATATAGCAGTGGTATTAAAATTTTTAAATTTTAAAATTTTTTTTGTATTTTAATACTGTTTTTTAACTGTTTTTTAATGTTTAAGTTTGTTTTTATTGTTTTTTACTGTAACGCCGCCTTGAGTGCCTTCGGGCATAAAGGCGGGATATAAATTTAATAAATAAATAAATAAATAAATAAATATTCAAACTTTTTAGATTGGGACCCACTTTTTAGAATGGCACACGTGTTGGGACCCACCAGAAGTGATGTCATTAACCTGGAAGTGATGTTGTGGCAGGAAGTGACATCACCAAGCAGGAAGTTCTGTCATTGTAACATAATAAAATGACACTCCTGAAATACAAACTAGCGTTCTTGGACTGCAGCAATCGTACAACTATGAAACATCCCTGACAGAAAGCAAGATTGGGACAAAATATAATTAAATGTAAAAGCACTGAACTAAAAACAAAATTTTAAAAAAAACTCACTTGAAAATTAAAACAGTTAACACTCACAAAAGGAATATAACAAGAGTAAGGTCTTCAGTTTCCAAGATGGAGGCTTCCCGCTTTCCACGAACCACCTGAGATCAGGTCGCGAGCCACCAAGTGGGTCCCAGCCCACAGTTTAAATAACAGTGACATATAGGCCTGCATAGGATGCAGAGGATGAGGTTATCTTCCCTCTTGTTTCTGCACTAATGCTTTCCCTCTTACTCTGCCCACACATTTTCTGCAGATTTAGAGATGAAAAAAAATACTGATTGTTGAGGCCTAGGGCCAGAAACAATATATATGTATCTTGTAATATGCTGCCACATAGACCCTTTTTCTTCTCTCTGAACTGTCACAAGGATCTTGGGCTCTTTTATTTTGAGGAATATATTTTTACGTCTCAGCAACGAAGAAAACGAGCATTTTTAAAATTGCTGAGTAACAATGAAACCTACGCAATCTCAAGGTCCCTCCACTGATACTTTTCCCAAACCCTTTCCTGCCTAACCGTCCTGAAGAACAGAATGCAGTCCATCTGGGACTGCTAACTGATTGTAAGATTACTTACGGGAACCTTTTAACCTCAATTAAACTCTGAGGGTATTATGTATTTTACATTTCAAGGGCTTGGAAAGAGCTTTGCAGCGAAACGCTGCCAAGGATTCCTTGTAGAAATGAGACAGAGCTTGCAGGTTGGTGTCCAATGGCATTAATGGTAATGTGTTTGAAGGTTGGAAGCGAGGGCTTCCAGTCTCCTCCTTTGGCATCTCGGAGCACCATTCATCTGTCTCCCCACTGCAGACACAGAACTTCTTAATGTCCTATTTAGGGAAACAGAAGGTCAACTGCAAATATTAAAAATGCGTAGGAACATCCTCTGCAGCGAATAAGGATGGCAAAAAGACCATTATGGTTTCCATTGGCTCGTCATCAGGGCCGAGCTAAATAGCCTGGTTTATTTCATTACACACAGCCCAATCCTTAGGAGCCGACCCATAGGAGCAGCAGTGCCAAAACAGCTACCACTGCATCCTAGGGGCATCGTGCAGAGCCATTCCTGGCTCTGAGCATGCCTGGGGGTGGGGTGAAATAACCGTGCCCCCAGCGTGGCCGCCCCGCCCTGCCCCTATGCGTCACCTGGCCACCAGTGATGTCATGCAGGGGGAACGCGGGGGAACTCAGTTCCACTAGTTAAAATTAGGGCTGACTCCGCCCACTTCACTCTCCCCCCTCCCCCCTCCCAATTCCTCTGCAAAGAGCTTTTCTTCTTGGTTGGCCGGCACTCAGAGGGTTAAAGGGAGCTACTCCGGATTCCTAGAGGGGCCAAGGCAGTTATGTCATTCAGGGGGAACGGACCAGAATGGGCGTTCCGGATCCTAACGGGCTCCATGGCTGGTTCCGGGTTCCCGACAAGTGCCAATCAAAAGTGAGTTCCTGTTCCTAAATCATTTGAATGACATCACTGCTGGCCACGCCTCCTGGCCCCTGGAATCGCTCATTAAGAAGTGATACAAGTGCAAGGGAGGGGGAGGGGGAGAGAAAAAGGGTGCGGGTTGTTCCAGTGCGCCTGTCACCCCTGCAGCAGCCTCCCTCCGCCTCTGGCACCCGGGCAGCCATAGGTGACACCTCAGGAGAAGGCGACGTTCATCCCCTTTCCCCAGGTATGGGCGCTGGCTTCCTCAAGTCTGAGATGGCTATTTTGCCGGTGCAGGCTTGAGAGCCTCCATGTTGGGCCACATGGCCCGACACAGAGGATAGGATCTGGCAATGGAGGCCACTGCTGGTCCCACCCTCAGCGGTGCCTCTTGCCTCACCCCATTCTGCCCCATTCAAATTATGCATGGAAGGGATAAAGTCGATAGAGGGATGCTCTTTTCCCTCTCTCAAAACACCAGAACACCAGGGGGCATCCGCTAAAACTGAGGGCTGGGAGAGTTAAAACAGATAAACGGAAGTACTTTTTTACCCAGCGGGTAGTTAATCTGTGGAACTCTTTGCCACAGGAGGTGGTGATGGCATCTGGACTTGATGCCTTTGAGAGGGGATTGGACAGATTTCTGGAGGAAAGGTCCATCGTGGGCTATAGGCAATGATGGATTGTGCAACCTCCTTACAAAGGTGGTGGGCTACTGGTACCGGGTGCAAGGGAGTGGCAACAGGATGCACCTGGTGGGCCGCTGTGAGATACAGGAAGCTGGACTAGATGGGCCTTTGGCCTGATCCAGCAGGGCTCTTCTTATGTTCTTATGTTCTTATGTTCTTATGCCCCCTCCCCACCTCCCCCCGCTCTGGTAGGCCTTACCGCTGGCCAGCGTTCCTGAAGCGCCACCTGTCCGTACCATCTGTGCTGGGGTGCGGCACTGACGAGCATGGCCACAGGACGGGCGCTCCCTCCTCGCCAGGTGCCCTAAATCTGCTTCATGCATGTTTATGCCACTAGGAACCAGTGCTGAACAGCAGCTCCAGTGCTACGAGCCCATAGGATTGGGCTCTTCCTTGCTATCCTCCTATGCTGCTTTTTCTCGAAATAGCTCAAGGTGGAATGACATATGATGTCTGGCCAAACAGCACCCCTTGGTTATATTCTTCCCCTTTTCCCCTGGGAAGTTTAGACTCTTTTCCCCCCATGTCGTGACTTGTTTCATCCCTTCTAGCAGTAGTCAGTGATATGGAGTCAGGGTGAGGAAACTCAGACTTTAACACAGGGATCTGTGTTAAGCCTCATAGATAAGAGCTGAAGATCTGAAGATTGCCAGTTCAGGACTACTGGAAGTCTCTGTGAGTGGCAGGCTGTGTAAACTGCAGCTAATTAAAAGCTGAGCTGTCTCCAGCTGCCTTGTGAGAGGGGGAGTTGTGCTGGGTCAGCTGCTTCTCTGGTGGGAGCAGGGAAGCCGCTTATCAGCCAGCAGAAGACAAAGGTGTGGCCAGAAAGAAGACTAAATCCAGAAAGATCCATCTGTATGTGTTGTAGTTCTTGTAAGATAGAACGTCTCTGTAAAAATTGTAAAAACCTTTGGGTTTATGAATAAAGCCTGCCTATGTAAACTGCCTTGAGTTACAGTCATTAGAGTAATCTAATGACCTAAGAAAGGCGGTATATAAATACGATTATTATTATTATTATTATTATTATTATTATTATTATTATTAGTAGTAGTAGTAGTAGTAGTAGTAGTAGTAGTAGTAGTAGTAGTA